>JANAVB010018199.1:11002654-11058663 GCA_029216955.1 Iris pallida
AACCAAATTGTGAAGCACCTTCAATAGAAAATGCCAATCAACTCTATCATATGCCTTCATATCTAGCTTGATTGCAACGTTTTTCCTTCTATGTTTTTTGTTCATCTCAGCCATCATTCTTGTACGAGCAAAATGTTATCAACAATCTCTCGCCCTTGAACAACCCGCTCTGCTCTTGCGAGATGATCTGTGGAAGAATCGGAGCTAAGCGGCGACAGATGAGCTTGGATATTAACTTATTGATCACCTTACATAAACTAATGGGTCGGTAATCACCAAAGGCTCGTGGCTACTTCATCTTAGGAATGAGGACGAGTGATGTATTGTTAACATCCTAGGAAGAAAGAAACCCTAGATGAACATGGAAATGACTTCCAACAAATCTTTACTGATGATGTCCCAGCTATGTCAATAGAACAAAGACGTGAACGCGTCAGCCTTGAAGCACTGTTCTTGTCCAGACTTTTGATAGTGTCGAGAATCTCCTTTGGTTGGAGGGGCAATTAGTGTCTCATTATCAGCTTCTATCACCAGATTAAGAATGAGCGATAATAATTCAGCATCATCCGTATCTCGCCATGCTCATATAACTTGGAATAAAATTCCTTGGCATAAGCATGGATAGTTGTGTCTTTTTGATCACCTCTCCATTCTCTTTGGTAATAAAGTGGATATGCAGAGTCTTCTTCCTATTATTAACACAACCATAGAGTAAGCTGTGTTCTTGTCCCCGTCTAGATCCCATTTGAGGCGAGCTTTCTACTTCCAATATGCTTCTTCGATTCTGACACGTTGCTTAAGGGTAGCAGACACCTTTGATAGTTGTTCTAAAGAAGCCTGTGAGTTAGTTTCCTCATGGATAAGTTCTGTTGCAAGGACTTCATCTTTCGCTTGCTTCACAGACTGGAATATGTCCCCATAGGTGGACCTACTACAGTTTGAGAGAACTTTCCTACAAGCATTTAGCCGCAATGACACTAGTAATACCATTAGGATGATATACTGAATGCCACGCTTGACAAATAATAGCTATAAAATCCTCTTGTTTAGTCCACAAGTCGAGGAATCTAAATTGCTTCCTGCCGCTAACTGGAGCACTTTGAACTGAGTGAGGATTGGAGCATGGTCCGACTCCGTCTTATTGAGATGTTCAACCCTGACATTGAAGCCAATTCAAGCCAAGCATTGTCAACCAGAACCCGATCCAGTCGTGATCCGCACCTGCCATCCTTCTTAGACTTGAGCTATGGATAGCAGCTTCTTATATACGACAGTTCAGTTAGGCCAACCGCTAATTTGAAATTAGCAAACACTTGAATGGAGACTGGGTCGGCATGACGACCATCGATCTTCTCTTTCGAGTGTAGAACGACATGAAAATCTCCTCCTACAACCACACAACAGATTATGATCCACCTGAAGCTGAGATAGTCTCTCCCAAAGCAGTCGACGGCCTTTTTGGTGTTGTCCCCATGAACCAAGGAGAACATTGCAGTAGAAGGAAGCATGTGGTGCGACACTGTTACAGTGAGAACTAGATCAAAGGAGTCCCGAAGCGATATCACACGCCGTCTTGGCCATCACCCATATATTTCCACGCTCATTTGAAAATGCAACAGAGAAGCCGAGTTTTAATTTATAGTATGTAAGTTGTTGAACATCCACTTAGGCTCAATAATAGCCATGAATACGATTTTGTGCCTCACTAGAGACATGATTCTCTTAAGAGTCATTTGATTGGCAATGCTCTCACGTTCCAAATTAAGATGTAAAACATTAGAGGGGGAGGGTTTACTTGTAGTTGTCGAGCTTGCTGCTTGGCGAGTGACACAGTCGGAAGGCTCCACCGTCTTTTTAGTTTTTTCCACCTTTGTTTTGTTGCTGTAGTCGCATCCTGAGTCTCTCCTCCATTTTCACGGCCTTCATCGCCGTTGTATCGGTGCCCCAGGTCATGCTCTTTCCTTTCGACTTCATCAGTCTATTTCAATACAATGTCCCGTACCTCTCGTTCCTCTAATTCCTGCTCATAAATTTCTTTGTCTACCCCAGCAATGTCCAGAACTGCGTTCTCCAGGGCTGTCGAGGAAGTGTTGAGTTCCACTACTGCATCTGACTCAGCCACATTAGCCAGGCCTTCAACCACCATTTCCTTGTCTGTCCCCTGCTCTATAACAGGTTGATACGGAACCGTCACCTCCATTCTCGTGGCCTGAGCTTCGTAGGGAATGACCGATGGTCGAAGGGATTAGATAGGCTTTGATTAGCTTGAGTGGCCTCCTCTTGTATTTGAGTAACTCTCCCATTAATAATAACTTCGGGGGGTAGTTATGACCATGATTACCTTCATTAATTGCTAAGCTCCGGCTTCATTGGGGCGCTGTAATATTTAAGTGACCACCAATTCCTTCTAAGCTCGACACATGTCAATTTCATGCTCCTCCGGGGTTAGCTTTTCCTGAATGTCTTCCTCAGGAACTACTACTTTACCTTTATTCTTAAACTTGCAATAAGTGACAATGTGTCATTGATGGTGACAGTGCAAATAATATAATGGTTATATTCATACTCCAAGTTTTGCCAAAAACTTCGACCACGAGGTAAGTTAATTCTGATACGCTGCAGAGGTTTGCTAGCATCTATTTCAACAAATACCCTGGCTCCGCTTGGACGAGACAGCTCTGAAGTAGCCTTGTCAATTTTTAATGGTGAACCTATCGCCAAGGTTATTGCAAAGATAGCCACTTTGTCATATAAGTGGTGAGGTAGGTCTGGAAGATCCACCCAAACAATAGGGAAGATTCAAAGATGGAGGGAAATCTGGATCCCACTTGAATATTCGCATCGGAGCACACGAGACGAACCACGTATCTTTAGATCGAAGTCGAGATAGTCTTCATCAACAAAGGTCTGATCAGTATGTGTTTGTGGTCAATAACCCCCCGCCTTGATTGTTCCCTGGAATTGAAACCCCGACAACGCCTTTCGAATAACCTCTATCGAAGGCTTAGTATGTGAAAACTTCCCAATGAGAGCGTAGCGAAGAGGACGATTGTTCTTCTTCTTCTTAAAAGGAGATCGCTGGAGCTATATATATATATATATATATATATATATATATATATATATATATTTTATTATATATATATTATATATATAATATCTATATAAATATATATATATATTATATATATTATATATATATATATTATATGTATATATTAATTATATATATATAGAATATTTAATATATATATCTTATATATATATATATATATATATATATATATATATATGTATATGTATATGATATGTATATGTATATGTATATGTATATGTGTGTGTGTGTGTATAAGTTATGTTATTTTATAGAGTTTTAGTAATAATTGATTTACTATATGAATAATATTATGTTATTATGACATATGTAAAATGTTTCAAAAATATTTCAAGGGTGGATATTATACTCTAGTATATTAGACTTATACATCTTGAAGTGTTTCTAAAGTTGTTTTAAATGCTTTATATAATCAACTGATACTTTAAGGAGAATTAGACAGTCTTCCCGAGCTGGCCTTTTATTTGGTGGGTAACATCGATGAAGCTACCGCGAAAGCTATCAACTTAGAAGTGGAGAGCAAATTGAAGAAATGACCTAATTGTAATTGCTATATTTTGATTTATTAACTAATTGTTATTTATTGATTATCTCAGCTTACGTATATCTATTGATATTATCATTGTATCAGTTTTTTATGACAATTGATATTATTTTATTATTGAGTATACTTTTAGTTTATAATATATTATTATATAATATATATAATATATATATATATATATATTATATTATATATATATTAGATATATATATACTTGTAACAAGATATTGGGTTTGGGCCTTAGGCCCTACTTCTTTTCAACTGAGATGTGAAGTTTTAAATATATTATTACATTATTATATTGGGCTTTTGAGCCTAATTTACAGTTGACAAAATTGGAGCTTAGTACTGAAATAAATTTTGAGGATTTCAAAATATCTAAAATATTTTGATTTATAAGATAGAGTTTCTAGAATATTATAATGATTTTAAAATTGTTATATATATCTAGTTATACTTTTTCCCTAAATCAAATCGCGACTATTTAAGTCGTTTTCTATTCCTTGATTCGAATATCGTGCTGAACTCTGATTCTAGACTTCTATATACCAAACTAGGCTATTTGAACTATTTCAGACTCAATGGAACCGCCCGTGTCATTATTTTGGACCATCTTATGGAGAATAGCATCGTACCAATTTCGTATCAATACGTTCATGTCGCGTACGTCAACTTCAACGAAATTGAGGCAAGTACCTACCTCTGATTGTTTTCATCACGATAGTTTCTATATTACCTGCTCTTGACTACTACACTTGATGTTGACACATTGTTACATAGATTGATACTAAATGGATCTTGTCAGGAGATGTTTTACCTTATCAGGTACATTGGGGTATGTAATGTTCATATACTTTATCATGTGCATTGTGTACTCCTTGTATTTGTATTATTCATGTACTCTCATGTACTCTCATGTGCTCACATGTGCTTCATGTGTAAACTAACAATTATGTACATAATGTGTCGTGATCAGATCCATGTGTATTGATTGGGGCCGGAGAGTAGAATGTTATTATGTGATTAAATCCCTTATTGTAGTCATTTATATGTCGATTATACCTTCACGTATAATCGAGTTACCATAGAATAATTATGTACAACCTAAACCAATCAAATAACTAACTTGTGTTCTAAATTGCTTGTGTTCATTCGAGTTAACATGTTCTCTATCTTGTTCATGTACTCAGTTTCGTATATCTTCATGATGATATTTCTCTATTTCTCTGTATTTCTATTCCAGTACATCATGTATATTATTTTATTGAGAGTTATATATTCCTTACCATGCATAAACGGCTTTCAAAGTTATGTATTCGCTCTAATCCTGACTGGATAACTATTCTTTAGGTAATGTTATGTCCCACACGATAGACTTTACGATGACATATTTCGATATATTTTAGATCATGAGTTGACCTCTGGAGAGCTCTAGGCCATTATATTTTTTGATTTATGTATCGTTATGGGATTTATCTCCGATACATTCTTATATATCATATGTAGACTTTAGTTATTTATTGTTATTGATATCTTTCCTATTTTGTAGCTTGCTTAGCTATTTGTGATGTAATTTGAGTACGTGTGTTATTGTGGATCATCTAGATGTTGTAGATAGTTATTGTGTACTTGACATCGTTCTACCGTCGATATTGTAACATAGACTGTGCATAGCCTACGTACTCGTGTCCGAATATCCGGATGCGGGTCATGACATGTACTGAGGTCTTCATCATTATCGTCGATGATCTGTTGATTTAGTTCGTCGAAGGTGACGTTCCTTGATTCTTCGATGATCATTATCCTTTTGTTGAAGACTCGACAACCTTTGCTTTTGGCCGCATAACCTAAAAAGATACCTTTATGGGCCTTTTCATCAAATTTATCCAGATTATCTTTTGTATTAAGAATAAAACATTTACAACCAAAGATTTTGAAATAAGAAATTATGGGTGTTCTATCAAACCATGACTCATAGGTAGTCTTCTTCGATTTAGGTCGAATTAGAATCCTATTAAGAACATAACAAGCTGTATTGACAGCTTCTGCCCAGAAATATTTGGGTAGACTAAACTGGTTTAACATTACTCTAGCCATTTCAGATAGAGTTTTGTTCTTACGTTCTATAACTTTGTTTTGTTGTGGAGTCCTAGGGCAAGAGAAATCGTGCAAATATTCGTCTATGTCACAGAATTGCTCAAACTCTGCATTCTCAAATTCGCTGCCATGATCACTTCAAATATGAGTGATCATGAATCCTTTTTTTTGGACTTTCTTGCAAAATGTGACAAATTAAAATAATGCATCGTTCTTACGTGCAAGAAAGTATGCCAACGTGTATCTAGAGAAGTCATCTTGTATTACAAATGCATACAACTTACCACCTAGACTAGAGATTCTACTAGATCCAAATAAATCTATGTAGTAATTGTAGAGGTCTAGTGGTACTTACAACATTTTTGGACTTAAAAGTGGATCGGAAGCTCTGTTCTTCTCGCATTCACTACATACTGTATCCTTCTTGAAAATAATGTCCGATAAGCCTCGTACCAGTTTCTTCGTGGATAATCTTGAAATTGTGTCCATATTCGAATGACTGAGTCTCATGTGTCATAGTTTACTCTCAACATCTTGGCTAGTAAGCATCTACCTGCTTTGTTAGCATCTTCCAACAAATAAAAAACTTGTCTTCCCTAATACCTTCAAGGATAGTACTACCAGTTGAGTTATTAACTATAGTACATTTGTTTTTGACAAAGTTAGTACCATATCCATGGTCAGCTAAATGGCTTATGCTGAGTAGGTTATATTTTAACTCAGTTATTAGACAGACATCTTTAATCACAGGGTAGGGAGCCTTACCAATGTTGACGATACCTACTATATACCCTTTAAAGTTATTACCGAATGAGACATATCCTTTTTTTCTTCTTCGATAGTATTACAAATAGAGAAGCATCACCGGTCATGTGCCGTGAGCAACCGCTGTCGAGGATCTACTTGCTTCTAATATGAGTAAGGTGTTCCACCTACAAAAAGTTTGCAGATGAAACTTTCGGTACATATTTCTTGTCACTGCAAGAAGAATACCCTTTTATGTCGGGTAAAAACTGCCATATATGACGATAATTGACGGTTTTTCTTACATAGACAACCGTAATAAAATCGGGTGTTATAAATGTATATAATAACCGTATGAATATGTATACCTTATCTGACATTTTCTGCTCAGAATCGATATAAATAGTTGTAGTATATATACAAAATTTTGCAAACCGACATTAAAGACATGATTATATATCACAATCAAATATTCAAACGAGATTAAAGTTCCATAATGTATAAAAAAAATGTGATAACTAACATATATACATAACGATTTTAGATATATATAATCTGTGAAAACTTATAAATCAATGTTGTAAAAGCAATGACCAACATGAATTTCCAGAACATCCAAAATTTTCAGAACGACACAAATACTATAACATCTGAAACATTTCATTCATATTTTCCAGTTTCAAATATCGTACCATCTTAATTACAGTCCAAATATCCCATCTTAATTACATATATCTATTTTTTAGCCTTGCTTAATATATCGTCATCTTAACTATACATTTCAAAATAATTCCTTTTCCAGCTTTTGCTTAACCAACATATCATAAAATTTCAAATAATATATATATCTTCTTTCCTTTTAGTGCACCAGGCCTCAAAATGTTTCTTCTGCATTCACCAACACAAAGGACTCCTTCAAAAGACGGTCGATAAGAGCAACTTGAGAATCCACGATTCTACAACCAACAAATAAATAAAGGTACAAATAAGATACTTCAATGTTGAAATTAGATGAATCTTATACATGACCAAACTTTGTTGACTAAAGCCCAAAAATTCCAATTATCCCACCAAAAGAAACCAAGTGAAACCCTTTATACCATCTACAGATGCACAATCAAACAGCACCAGTTATTTGCACAAATTAATAAAATAAAGATAAGTAGAACATAATCCAGTAGTTATATGCAGCAGCAGTTATATCCTAAATTAATAATGTGTCTTTAAAGAGGCTTAGATCGACAAACACCTCCAGGAACATGCCGCTTCATCACAAGATGGTAGAGATTCACTCAATGAGAATTCTCATTATTGTAATTATTCCAATTTATAGATTTTTTGATAAAAAAGAATGAAAAAAGAGATATTCCATCAGAATGTGGATTTTGAAATCACGTACATCTTACCAAACTGGCTGCAGCTTAGCCACCATGCCAGCGGAAGACAAGAAAAAAAAGCCAATTATCCAATAAATAAGTACAACTTAAATGAAATTAGCAATCTACAAGAATCATCATCGCCTCTTTTAAAAATAGATAGCACATATCAAATGAAACATAAGCAGCAGTATGTAGTAATGTACGAAGTGATACATTTGGGTATTTGAACAAGTAATGGGATGGACAGGATTTGCAATGAGCTAAGGAGTGTGGACCATAATTAAATACATGAAAGTAATATGCAGGAAATAATTCCATTTTTTATCCACGATTTAGGAGGCTCAAGCAAAAAATGCTCTATACATGCAAACACCTCAAAGTTCTTTAGAAAAAATAACTTCTTAGCTCGACTTTCAAGTATTACCTCCTAAAATTTGAATATAGAAAAAAAAATCCAGTAAAAACATAATTGTTATGAGGCTTTTAGTGAAGCGAGTAAATATTCAATCCATATTATTATTCGTGCATATAAATAGCAAGGACCTATATCTTAGCAAGAAAAAATAGGAATTAAAATGAGTTCTCACCTTTTCTAGGAATTGTGACAGTACAAAAATAATCCTAGTAAATTTTATAACGGACAAGAAGATAACTTCATACCTGCGCTACGTTTTCTAGGAATTGCTCAGACTTGAACTTTCTAGGAATTTCTCAGACATGAACTGGCCAGAATATCCGACATGGGCTATAATTTATTCCTGCTAAAAGGATGATAGTTTCCAAAAATAGAAAATAATGGCATTATATGCAATATTGGGTAATTCACAAGCTGTTTATCTGTAGCCCTATTCTACAACATGTCTATTGATTGTGCGATCGGACTTTCCATGTGACTGAAGGAGAAGAATCAGGAAACACATGGCAAAAATAGTCTAAAGGCTCTACTAGACAAACTTTTCCATTCTCCATCTTAAAACAAGCATCAACTCTAAGGGGAGACTCTGAATCATGCCCAACATGCTTTATTCAGTTCATGAGGTTCAAAGCATTTGGCAAGATAAACTAAATCTTTCCTATAGAATATAGTATTTGTCAAAGACCAATAAAAGAATCATAATGAAGTAGAGATTCAGTATCAATTACACCATTCCTATGACAGTATGAAGAATTTTGATATATGCTCTTTGTAGGAAATATATAACCAAATTACATCATTCTTATGACATATAGTTCAAATCAAGTTGACTACTGGTCAAAGGGAGCTATACAATGTAAGCAAATGGGTTAATTATGCACCTTCCATGTTCTCCTGTCTTGATACATAGCATGACATCCTTGTCAGCAAGAACTGCACTAACTGGCATCACTCCGGCACCCAAAGCTTTTCCTATTAACTAGTGGCAAGTGAATGCTAATATAAGAAGATGAAACAAGACAGATACACAGTAGACAGTCAAGGTCTTTTTATCTTAAAAAGAAAAAGATCAAAATGTGAATAATATAATAATCCATAAGTTCAATTAAAATCTGTAGAAACAAAGGAATGCATCCCCATGTAATCTAAATATTGGACATGAAGAAGAAACAAAACACATCAACTTATCTTTTTGAGGGTTTTTAGTATCAGCCAAAACTAATAGTCAAACTGCCAAACTATATCGATTTCGACCGATAATAAATTTGCATACCTACTACCTTATTCAAATACATATAGAGGGTTGAAAAGTGATAATAAAAAGCAAGTTTTTAAAACTCGTTAACAACATTATCTGGACACAGTATCAACTAAATTATTCAGTACTTGTTTTATCAAAAAATTTAGGAAATGTCCTATTTACTGCATAATTTTGAGTCAAAAATTTAGGAATATCATATTTACGGCAAAATTTTGAGTTAGGTCATCAAAAAACTGCATAATTTGAGTTGATAACTATTATTAGTTTTTGCTCATAGAGTCAAGAGCATAAAAAATTAATAGGAAGACTCAATGAATAAACCTAGTCTCTTTTTCCCAATTTCTTGTTTGTTTGCTTATGTTTATAAGATTTTCCACCAAAATTAACAAATATACATTAAAAATCAATACCACACTTAGCAACAAGATATCGACCGATAGCTCAGGTGATAATCCAAACCGGAAAAAGCTTACATGATTGGAAATGAAGATCAGCGCCAGTCCGGCCTCTGCAAAGAAACCAATCGGTAAAAAAACCATACCAAGAAATTCCATCTAGGAAACCAAAACAACTAGTGGGAAGCTGAAGAAAGAATTGAATCGACAAAACAATCCCATCCTTATTGACCATGGCGACGATGGCCTCGAGGATCTCCTACGTGAATGGCCTGAAGACTGCATATTGGTACTTGATGGGGAACGTAACGAAGCCCGTCCCTTCTCGATGTCCTCTATACTGATTATCGCCACCACAAAGCCATGGCGATCGCTAATATGAGCACCATGCAACACAGTCAAAATTAAGGTTTGAAGAGGGAGAGAATAGTTACCAACCAACTTGCAGGTTCCTTCGTCGTCCTTACACGAGCTTGGAGACAAACTTGTTCGGGAGATTAGGATCGAAATAGCGGGAGCGGAGCTGCATGTTCCGAATTAGGGAAAGGGTTTTAGTTAGGGTTTGGATTTGGGGTGGAAGGAGAAGAAGGGATGTGTGGGTTGGCCTTATTCTTGTGGCCGCAGAGCACCAAGTATGTACCTCTCGGAAGCTCTTCCCTGCTCTTGTTGTTGTCCGCCCATCTTCCGAAGGATGGAGGTTTCTAGGGTTAAGGTTTGGAGGCTTGTTAGGGTTTAGGATTTGGATGGAGGAGGAGTGCGAGAGATGAAGATGACGAGAAAAGATTTGGAAGGAGAAGGGATTTGGGGTTTTCTACAGTCGAATTTTTTCATCCCAAAGAGGACGATAAGGGAAGAGAAGAGGAGAAGCGGAGAAGGGAACGAGAGATGGAGATAAAAAGACTCTTCTGAAAATAAGGATTTTCTGTCGTCAAATTTTCGAAGGGGAGAGGGAACTGAAATGTTAGTGTGGGGGTTCGAGTGGGCGCTTGAGCATTTTTTTATCACCTTTTATAACGACTGCTTCAAACAACGTTACATATGTTGTAATCTTATATAACGTTTAGTGCCAAAAATTATTATAATAGGCCAAAAACTCTTTAAACCTGTCATAATGTGCTGTTGCAAAAATTTTGTAACGCTTATAAACGAACCGTTGTAATAACTTCTTGTCAAACGTTATAATAGGTTCTTTTTCTTGTAGTATGTAGGGTCCGGATATGTTAGTTTTTGGTATCCATGTACATACATTCAAATCAACTGACTTTCTTACTCTACATACAGGAGAGATATGACCAACTGTGCCACATTAGTAACATTTAGCATGATAAGTGATAAGTGTTTGATGCAGTGTGTTGTGCATGCTTGGTAGGTCTTGGTGTTCTAGTTGGATACTTGTAGTCAAATGCATGTTGGCTAGGCTTTTTGGGCAAAGATTTGGCTGTTTGGTCTGATGGTATTGGGTTTAACTATGTTCCGATGTTTTGGTAATTGGCACATGTTAGGGTAGGAAGCAGCAACTTCAGGCTATTTTTCAAGCCTAATTTCTAACTTTTTGAAGGTGTCATAGTGTGTTGTAGTCAGCTGTAAGTGCATCATTTCTTACTAGTGCACATTGATGGCTCTTCTTCTCTTTGAGTAAGTCTTCCTCAAGTTTAGCATGGCCTTATCCTTTTTTGGATAATCGTGTAGACTCGTGTAGTTGCAACTTGACAAAAGAAAGCTCACCATTCTCACTAGGACTTACATTACTTCTAACCTCATCTAGTAGTCGGTAAGTCTTTCTATTTCACCTTTGTGCTCTTTGAGTACCTTCTTAGAGTTTTGATTCTTGTTAAGCAGCTTTATGTGGTCATCTAAGAGGTCACTAAAGGCTTCACCTAATTATTCAAAGGTAGAATCATTATATGTATCAAACAGAGGGTTTGAGTTTACCTGATCATATGCCATCAAGCATACATTTGCATTGTCATTCGATGGTTCATCTTTTGAGTGACTAGCTTTATTTTTATGCCATATGCTTGTGTTGGCATGTCTTCTCGAAGTAGATTTTTAAGTAACTCTTTTTATATTTATTTCCCTTCCTGGTTGATGATGATGATGCTGTCGGACAGTCCTTTCTTCTTGCAACCGTAGCAAATTGGATCTTCTCCATTGTTGATGTTGCTATTGTGTTCCTTCGTTCTTCGGTTGAATCTCATGAACTTCGTGAACTTCTTCACTAGGAGTGTTTGATCCTCGGTGTGGGAATTACTATCTTCATAATCTTCTTTGACAGTCCTTTAGTACTGAGCTTTGAGGGCGATTGATTTCTCTTTTGGTACAACATCTCAAAGTCTTGAATTTCCAGCTCGTGAGTGAGTAGCTTTCCCATGAGCGTTTTAAGAAATATGGTAGTGAGGTCGTTTCCTTCAATAATTGTTGTAGCCTTCAAAATCCAGTTCTTTGTGAGCGCTTACAGCAGCTTGCAAATCTTCTCATGATTATTGTATTTCTTGTCTAAGGAGGACAAAGGATTTACAATCCAGAAATCTTGTGAATATTTGCATAATAGATTATTTGGCTTTATCTTGAACACCTCATACTCTTGAGTAAGTCAACTGATCTTAAACTCCTTAACTTGTGTCGTGCCTTCATGTGTAACTTTGAGAAGTTTCCATCTTCATTAGATGTAGTGGATGAAGACACCCTGTTGAATTCAGTCCTATCAAGAGCACATAATAAAGTATTAATAGCACGTGCGTCAAGACTGGCCTCTTTCTTTTCAGAGTCAGTATATTTGTCATATGCTTATTCAATCAAATTTCCATCAATAAGAATATGGGAAGGTTTTTTATAGCCGTCAACTACAATTGGCCATTAGTTGAAATCTAGAGATTTCAAAAAGAAACTCATACGTGTTTTCCAGTCAGTGTAGTTGGTATCATCAAACAGTAGGGTTCTGTTTCTAGCTTGGCCTTCACTTGTGAATTTCATAGTTGCCATATAATATAGTGATCCATGTAACAACAATTATATTAAAGAAAATAATAACAATGTTACCTTGTTTTACCTAGATAATCCGTTCTGATACCAATTGTAGGTTTGAAATGTAAAGCAATATACTCTAGAGGGGGTTAGGCAGCGGAATATTAGCTATTAAAAAATTTAGTAGCAAAATCACATAAAATATTACAGATATGAAAATGTAAAAGTAAATAGCAGAGAGCAAAGACAAATACGACGATGTATACTGGTCTAGCTCTTGTGAGGATTAATCCAGTCCAGAGAACTCTAACTCCCGGTTGAAATCCACTATGGAAAACTGCAAGTTTTCATACGAAGTCCTTACAACTTCTACAAATACGAGCTTTGATCCGAAGCACTCGACCAACTTTAATTGTGAAGTGCCTTACTTCTTATCAAGCCCCATTATAATCACTCTGAACTTCTAGACCGTACCACAGTGGCAAATTGACTAGAGGATTGTTACTGGCTTAGGATTTGAAAATAAAGCTTAGAAGGCTTTGAAAGAACGTAGTAAGCTTAGAAGAAGAGACAAGAAAGTGAATTGGTGTGTTGGCACAAAATTTTCTCTATTTGTAGGATTTCCAAAGAAAGAATTTGGGCAGAATTCGGACAGAATTCGGGCAAAATTCATTGAGAAGATCTCGGTATGTAGCCGTTGCATCCGTAACTACGGAAAGACTGAGTTTAAAAAGTAACATTCCACCAACCGAACTCGGGCCGAATTCGGGGCAAATTTGCCCAGTGTTCGGCTGGTTCAGAATTGGTGAATTTGGGTTTTGAAACTCAGGTTTTGGGCTTTTAAATGTTCAAGCAGTTAGGGAGTTTGGTTTTGGGCTTGTTTTCAAGACAATGGGTAATTTTGAAAATATTTTTGGGTAGCCTATTTGCTAGTATGATTCGGTGTACATTGTATTTTCTAGACTCAATAAAATATAAAAAAAATATCGTGATAATTAAAAAATGAAAATACAGACGTAATAACAAACATGACTCCAAGTCTTGAATAGTAGCAGTAGCAATTCTAGCTATTTGTCAAAGTAGCCATTATATCGAGATAGAGTTAGATCAATTATTAAAATTCGGTTCCACCATGACCAATGAGCCAACAAATTGCGGCTTTTAAATTAAATAAAATCAATCTAATAAGGTTCCACTATGTTTGGCAACCTAGGATAGTCCCCACTAAGTTAGGTTGACTAGGGTTGAGTCCCAAAAATATTTCTAATTGAATTAAATACTGAAAGGACTATAAATGGGTCTCATGTGCCATTCGAAAATAAGTAGTACATGGGAACTCAATTGAGTGGGACACCATTGGCACGTGTGTAGTAGATTCAAAATAGTTCAAAATCATATAATTGGTTCATTTAGGTTGGATCGATGTTGAGTCCCAAAATTAAGTTGGGAACTATGACAAGTATTATGGTAGATAACCTTTTAGCCTAAATTGATCCAAAATTATGCGACAAAAATAAAATACAAGTGTAACGCCCCAGTCCCAAAATACTTGGGACTAGATACGTATCATGCAGCTGTATACGAGTAAATGAAAGGCTCGTATGTATACATAAACTGTAAAATGTAGAAAGTCATGCTCAAACTAAATCCCATCCACAAATATGAAGTTTAAATGATATAATCAAATAATCATTCGTATAAACGTGGGCGGAGACATATCCACTACCAACAAGTTATTAGAAGAAGAAACATGCAAATAAATAATTTGGTCGAGCGAAGCAAATGACGAGTCCAAGAGAAATCATCACGGAGGAAGGAAGACATGGCCTTAGCTAGAGCACCTGCAAGAATCACGAAACACACACCTGGAGAGATCACCAGGTCCTCAGAGGGACGTAACAAGATACAGGAAGAACATGACTTTATAACTGCAAATATAACCACTATAAAACTACAACATAACATGGTTCCTAACCATCTATGTGATGTGCACTTTGAGGACAACGTTCTATGCATGGGTTGTAAGATCAGCAGTAAATAAAGAGTGGCAGTAGTTGCACTCATCCGAGTCACTATCGGTCATAGGCAGTAAGTAGCGCTCATCTGAGTCGCTATCGGCCCCGGGGCAGAAGGTAGCGCTCATAAGAATCACTATCGGCCTACAAATGTGTGTAAAAAATAAATGTAGCCCCTACGCTAGTAGCTGTCCTCTCCCCCCAATGATACTATACATGCATCGTAACCACGACACCCAATACGTGTCACATCCATAACACTGTTTTGTTTTAATTAATAATTATCAAGTCTTCTAACATGCATCTATTGACAGTTATTCCTACGCATGCGCACGGAAGATCAGCCAACACGCAAGTGACCTCTATATGTTACTCACCACTCACACACACTCGTGTTACCTTTGTGACAAAGTTAATGACATGCACTCTATTGACGGTAGTCTCTTAACTCTAGGTCCACAAGCAAGAAAAAAAAAATGAAAATAGAAGTGCAGAAAATAATAACATAATAATAATGCAACTAAATGTAAGCAGTAAATATGGCAAGGTATCTTGCCTGGTAGGACGCCTGGTGTACTACAATGATCAAAATGGTAGGGATTATGACTTTGATGTTACAACTTGTCAAGACAGTCTCCAATGATGGCACGTACTGTTCCATTGAGTCCAGGACGGTCGAGTTAGTTAGGGTCGACACAAGGTAATCTGAAATTGGCGAAGGAATAAGAATAATCGATTGGTCATGGACAGGAAGAATCTAAATAAATTGGTTAAATAATATATGTTTTTATAAACTTTTCTTAATACTTAAAAATAGTTTTATTTAGTAAAATAATTAAATTAATTACTTGAAAATTCCAGAAATCTTTTTAGGGAGAAAAACTCTAAGTTTTGGCAAAATAATATTTCTAAGTAGAAAAACTATATTTTATAATAAAAATATTTAAGTATTTTTCAAAAATAATAAGGAGTTATTTAGGCCAAAACTATAACTCGTCAATATATTTATATACATATAATTCGAGAAAAATATTTTAGAGGTAACTTGTCAAATATATTTATGTACATATAATTCGTGAAGCCAAAATTTACTTTGTAATTCACTAGAATATATTTGTAAAATTTTCTAAAATGATAATAATAATGCAAGTAATAAATTTAGCAAAACAACAAAATATATAATAATAATAACTGTAGTAAATATTAATACTAATAATAAAAGTATTTCTATTCATAGTAAAAATAACCATTAAACATATGTATCAATATGCTAACATTGACTACTGTATTTCTATTCATAGTAAAAATAACCATTAAACCTATATATCAATATGCTAACATTGACTACTGTTCCCATATGAGAATAGTTGTTCTCTGTAAGCAATTGAAAAATCTACCTTTGAATAGTGGGTTAAAGAGAGTGAGAGAGAGAGGGTTGTTGAAAGGAAGAATGAGGGAGAAGGAGCGGGAAGATCCAGAGAGCTTACCGGCATAGGGCGGCGCGGATGGCGGTGGCGCCGCCGACCGAGACTCGGGAGGGGCTCAGCAGCTTCGGGGCACGGGTCTTACGCTTCAGGAGGAGAGGCGGGGTCGCACGGCTTGTGGGATCTGGGGTGCGGCCTGCTAAGGAAGGGCGGCTCAGTGGATGGCCCGATCTGAGCTCGGTGGGATCGGTGCCGTTGGCGAGGCCTCGGCGCCGGAGGCAGATGCTCGCTCGTCTACGGAGGAGGTGGAGAAAGTTGGAGAGAGGAGGGGACGGAGTGGTTCACCAGATGGCGTGGCGGGAGGGGGTGCCACGGTGACTCTGGTGTCGGCAAACACCGGTTGCTGTTCGCAGAGAGGAGGCTGCGGAGGCACGAGAGGAAGGTCGTCGCGTGCACGATAGTGGATCACCGGCGATGTCGAGGTAAGGGCGGTGGCACAGTCACCCGAGGAAGGAGGCGGCACCGGTGGTGATGTAGGTATGTGGTGGTGGTTTTAGTTAAATTTGGGGATTTAGGGTTTAGTAGGCGGCCGATCGTAGTGGCGATGGCCGGGGTGGCCGGTGGTGTGGGTTGAGGTTTTTGGGGTTGGAGGAGTTTGGGCGGCGGTGACGGTGGTGCCTCGACGGGGTGGTGGTTCCGGTGTGGACATGGTGGTGATGGTTGTAGTCGGTGGCCGGGGGAGGCCGCGACGACGGTGGCGGTGTGGTCTGGTGGTGACGATGATGGAAGTTTTGGGAAAAGAGGTGGTGGAGGACGATTTGGCCGTTGTGGTTGTCATGGTGGCGGTGGTTGGGATGATGGTATCGGGGACGAGGGGGTGTTGTGGGTGCGGCGGACCGGGAGGGAACTGCGGCGGAGATAGACTGTTGGCTGGTAGTGTGATTGCGGGATTCGGGTGGTTGCTGTGGGTTATGCTAGGATAGGATTCGACTGTGTCGGTGTGTCCGACACGCAGGCTATGATGTATATGTACTAATGGATCAAGAACGTGGAACACGGACACGATGCACAACAATCGGGTGAAGAATTTTGGCTTTTGTGAATTTGTGATAACAATGCCAGAGCTCCCCTTTATATAGGGTTGAGGAGATCCTAGTTGGATAAGGAGTAGGGGAAATTTAAACCCCATTTTAGATAAATCACGTACATAATTTAAATCAAATTAGAAGACCATTTAAATCTAAATTCGAATTTAAATCATAGATAAACTCACCATTAAATTTAAACTCCATTTAGAATAAAATCTTTTCCAATATAATTTATCATAATTAATTAAACTTAAACCAAAATAATATTTTTAAATAGTTTTTCGAATAATAAAATATTAATATTAAATAAATTTTGAAAATACAATTATTTTCATGAATTTAAAGTCATGTATCTTGTATGCAAATTATTTATGTAAAACATCATTTTGAAATTATCAATTATATTTGTATAATAAAAGTAAATAGTTCTTTTTATATTAAATCTATACAGTTTGTAAATCGATTAATAAAGGTAATATAGGTAAATAAATAAATATTTACCATATGAAATTTGAATTCCATAATAAAATATTTTTATAAAATATGTACCTCGCTCATATTCGTACTCAACGAGCAAATACGAAAAATGCGAACTTGTACGCGACGTATAAATACGAAAAACAAATTAACACCAAAAAATAAAAATTATAGTAAAATTTAGGGTGTTTACATCCTATCCAACTTACAAGAATTTTGTCCTCGAAATTTAGGAGTAGGTAGGGTTTGAAGGAAACACATGAGTTTATCGATAATAAGTTTAAGCAACGATTCGGAATCCAGCAAGCAATTTGAACAACAATGATCTAGATAAAAAATTTTGGTATAGTTTAGGAGATATCTCATGGCATCCCAATCAGTGTCTAAATTAAAAATAACTATCATATATCCAAGACGTGCAAGCTCACAAATGCAACAATCTTCCAATCTCAAAAATTTACTAGCTCGATACTCTTGATTCAAAATTTTCTCGTCATATCTCGAATCGTCTTATCAATAGTAACTTTATACAGTCTCTTCAAATTTCATAATCCACAAAAATTTAAATTTTCCATAAATCTTTTTTCCCCTCAAATTGGAGTTACTCCTCAAATCTTAACTCACAAAAATTTAGGTTCCTCAAAACATATTCTCAAATCATAACTCTCGTAACCTTGATTATAACCCCTTTTTTCCATTATCCCATAATTTCTTGAAATCTATTTTTTTTTCTTTTCTTTCCTTCAATTTGATAGTTAACCTCCAAAAATTTTCTCACGTAATTTAGAATCCTATCTATATTCATATATCAAATCGAATATCTCAAAGATAGAAATTCATTAAGTCCCAAAAAGTTTTAATTTACTGATCCTCGAATTTTACTTCTCCACACATATATAGATATAAGTATCTTCCTTAAATCAAAAAATTGTCTTTTATAACCTTCTTGAACTTTTTATTAACCTTTAATCAATTTCATCGAAACAAAACCATTCCTTCTATTAAGAATTCCATACTCATTTATTAATGTAAAAAAATTCCATCTTCAATCATCGGTTAAATTCCGAAATAATTTGTCAATCGCCAGTATACTTACTTTTGATCATATCACTTTGTAAAAATACACATTTCTCAATCCCATCTAATAGCACTTATCACTTATTTCAACTTATGTCTCAAAATCTCATTATTCTTTATTTATTTATGCCACTAATCTCCTTTATGGAGTTTTCTAATCCAAAGGACGTCATGATCCATTTTCATCTTAAAACGAGAAAATCATAAAATGAACAAAGTTGCATGAACCACGGTGGAATTAAGGTAAATATGAGTGAAGCAATTTAATTCGGAAAGGAGGAAAGTAAAAGTTGCTAATGTTGCATAGGGAGTAAATATGGTATGGGTCTAAGTAAATCAAGATAAGGCACGAAAATAAAAGGCAGGGGTAGCAATCAACATAAAGCACAAGCTGAGCATTTAAGGAATTATGTGGACCATAATCATTTATTGGGTTGAAGGAATTGAGTCGAATCCATGGTCGATAAATATCGGTATCATGGTAAGGGTTACAATTTAGTCTTTTTGGCCCAAAGTCATATCATGAAAGTGGAGTACAAGAAGACGTATTTTAGTGGGACGTGATATACCTACATGAAGGTGGGCTCGTCTAGGTTTTACGTATGGAATTGTTGGAGGGAAAAGTCTTGTGTTGTGCTTCAAATATCCAAGTCACGGTAAAGGACAAAAAGAAATTAAAATAGAAAGTGGGAGTTCATGAGATAATGATCAACGCACAAAATAAATGACCAAGCTAAAGCATGAAATAATGATAATTCAGATTCTAGTAAATCAAGGTAAAATAAGTTAGAAATACAGTTTCTAAAGATATGATAGCCACTTGGATGGAGTATGATTAAGAACAATCTAATCATTTCTCAAGTTTCAAATAGTTAGAAAGTCACGATAAAATCTAGATTTGAGGGAATGTCGAGTATGTCATGATTGAGATATCTTCACATAGTTTGGCAGATGACTTGACTACACTCGAGTATATACAACTATCATGAAATTAATGAGAATACTTGTATCCCATTAGGGTGACTTGCTTGCTTCTTGGTCCTCTACCAATATATCTAATTTCAAATTTCAAGTTCCTCAAAAGTTTCGAAATAAAATCTCAAGATACACCATCAAATTTTAATCATAACTTAAAGTTTAATTTCCTTTAATTAAATTCCAAATAACCTTTATCATATCTAATGCAGCACAACTAAACTTTCATAATAAGCCATCACTTTTAAAATTTCCAATTCTGAAATGTACCTCGAGATAAACTCTTAGCCTATTGATTAATCGCAAATCATGTGACTCAAATGAAATCCTTTTTTTACCAAAATTTAAATATCCATAATCAAGGCTTTAAACTCGAAACCTAAATAACTTTATAAATTATTGATCATATACACCATTCGAAATTTAATTTTTTTCCCTTCAAAGTCGATTTCATATCTTCCAAAATATTTTAAACAAGAATTTTTGTTTTACCATCATCTCTTCAAACTCAAAATTTAATAAACTTATAAATCGTACATCGTATGACTCAATTTAAAACCTTAAACTCTTCCTTTTTTCACTAAGCTTTCATATTCTCAGTCATCTACAAAACCATAAGTTATAATTTAAGACTCTTAATATATCTCGAGATAACTTTAGCATATTATACTCCAAACTTAAACTTAACCGTAAATCATGCATCACAATTTAAAACTTGTAAGATATTCTCAATCGATTTCATCCTCCAATAAATCATAACTATTTCACAATTTCAAAAATCATAAATCCAAAATTTGTTTTCTCGATCTAGCTATCCTCTTGTGTGTACCACCTTGTAATATCAAAATAACTTTTCCTTTGATGGCGGTAATATGCTGCTACCCAACTTAGAATTAACTAATCCTTAAGTTCATATTTCTAGGAAAATAAATGCCTTTATAACTCAAATAAAATCTCATTGCATATTAATTGTCAATGTAACCTTCTAGCCACGTGTTTAACCTATGAGCATATACTAGTGTAGTCATCTTACTAAGCACGAAACTAGGAATTTACGGTAGAAGAATCAACCAAGATGTAGATCAGTAAAGTTGAACAAGTGATTCGAAAAATTTAATCAAGGAAGAGGGTCAAGCATGTGGATGAGATCCTAGACTCTAATCTTATATTGCAGGCCCGTTCAGTACAGTCATGTAACCGAAACGGCAAATTCGACTGCATGGCCACCACAAAAATATATATAACGCCCGTCCCAAACTTGGGACTAGATACGTATCATGCTAGCTGTATACATACGAGTAAATGAAAGGCTCGTATGTATACATAAGCTGTAAAATGTTGAAAGCCATGCTCAAACTAAATCTCATCCACAAATATGAAGTTTAAATATATAATCAAATAATCATTCGTACAAACATTGGGCAGAGACATATCCACTACCAACAAGTTTAATTAGAAAGAAATATACAAATAAATGATTTGGTCGAGCAAGCAAATGACGAGTCCAAGAGCAATCATCACAGAGGTAGGAAGATATGGCCTTAGCTAGAGCACCTGCAAGAATCACGAAACACCACCTGGAGAGATTACCAGGTCCTCAGAGGGACGTAACAAGATACAGGAAGAACATGCCTTTATAACTGCAAATATACTACTATAAAACTACAACATAACAGGGTTGCTAACCATCTATGTGATACACTACACCAAAATACATGTATTGTAACGGTCTAGACATGTTACAATAATTAATTCTAACGGATTATTTCGTGAGTATACAGGCGTGGGTAATATTACTAACAACATTTCTAACAGGTATTGTCCGTTAGTATGCAAAATATTCTAACGGCTGTAGCCGTTAGTAATAATTTCTCTAACAGTCAATATTAATATTCGTGGAGTTGAATACTAACGGGTAAGGGCTGTTAGTATATTTAAAGAATATTCAAAAAAACTTTAGAATTGGATACTAATGGATGTGGACCGTTAGTATATTTTAAAAAAATGAAAAAAAATGTATAATTACCATTTAAATTAGTTTGAACAAGTACACAATCAGTTCTTGTCAGCTAGAATCTCAACGAAGAAACAATTTAAAAATATCACAAGTAGTTCAATAAGAGAACAAGAATCAAAGGAACGACAACAAAATACTTCACTATTTACAAAACTTCACCATATACAAAATACTTCACCATTTTCAACATCAATTAGCCTAACATGAAGAAATAAGTAACCATTGAGGATGGACAAGAATACAGAGGATTGTATAAATTATCTAACAATATGTTTGTTGTACATAAGGGGAACATATTCCAATAAGACTATCTAGATAAACTATACTGTCACACAAGAGGAACATACATCCATTACTTCACCAGACAGACAATTCAGTTCTGCCAGAAAACATGCCCTTCAAAACTGATCTGCGAGAAAAAAAGGATGATTGTAAGATATTGATTGGCCAATACAAAACATGCAATGAATATATGAAGACTGATTGTGACATAATACAAAGTTACTATCCCTTGGAATAGATCGCAAAGCATCAACAGTCTTCCAAATCCTATACACAGGATACAAGCATGCTAGGTTGCAATGGATAAAATTCAGATATGGATTCGATATATGGCTATTTTATAATGTTTTAGTTAGTAGATATTGTGTCTGAGTGTGTGTTGGTGTTGGGGATAAGACCTCGTCTCTTTCTGACCTCATATAATGCTGAGGCCGGAGTCTAGTAATTTGAATGTCTTTGAAGAGGAATAATAGAAGAAAATTTTGATGATCTAGAAGTTGCAGTATTTAAAATAGCTGACAAAGAGCCAATCAATGTTAGTCAAGGTTTAGTAAGCAAGAGATCTTTTAGAAATTGTTATAAGCATATAATATCCAATGATGATAGCCTTATAATTCAATTTTAGATAAGTCAACATAATATAAAAATAGTTGTATCAGTGTGATCCTTTATTTGCAATTCTAGTAACACAGACTGTATACTTGAATGGAACCATCAAAACATGTTTACCTGTTTGCAAAACTCTGCATTATAGTTCAGTGTGATCCTTTATTTGCAATTCGCGATAATGCACAACTGTATTCAGTTACATATGGAAGCATAGTTAATGGCATGTGCCTTTCTGATGTTACTGCACATTGATACAGGGGTTAGTACACTAGAATACTATTTGCTGCATTAGTTTAACAGAAATCCATCTAAAGGTGCATCGTTAGCACCATATAAATCATTTACATGAGGTACTTCGTGGACACCATATAAATCATTTACATGAGGTGCTTCGGGGAAACCATATAAATCATTTACATGGCAGGTGCTTCATTAACACCAAATTGGCACCGCCGACATGTTATTTACATGAGGTGCTTCATTAACTGCTTTGTCAGACTCACTATGATTGCTTATGGGACTATGAAACATGAAAACGTTACAATTTCTCAACTTTCCTCAACAATTTCTCTCTATCAAAGTTTATGAAAACAACAATTTCTCTCTCTAACAAACTTTATGAAAACATTTCTACAAAGGAAGCATGGCCACTTAAAAACTTGGTGCCACGTTGGATTCACGTCGAACACAACAGGCAAAATATGATACGACCATGGGAGCAACCATGTTCGTATCTACGTTGTGTAGTGTCGTATAAGTCTTTGAAACATGGATAGCTACTAGCAATGTTGATGGAAAGGATACAGATAGGATATAGGCGCTAGCATATAGCAGATGGGTTGGGCAGTAAAAAAATGAACACAATGATATGATAATGCCAAGGCGGATGAGTAGCAACTCTCTAAATATATAAGAAATGCCTGTATTGAGGATAAGATGAGAGGAAAATGTGTCAGGGCTGGGCATGTGCATCACAATGTACCGGTTAGGAAGGCGAATATGTAAGTTAAGGAGAAACTAGAACATGAGGTGGACAAAACTTGGATTGAGGTTGTAAAGAAAGATGTGGTTGTTGCTGATGTTACAGAACACATAGCCCTTAACAGAGCTAAATGGAAAAAAGAGATTTCAAATAGCAAAGCTAAAAACATTTGGGACAAAGACTTCGATTGTTCTTTACTATAGAGGATAAATCCAAGGATACACATATCATTCTGATATCTAACCCAATGTAATTTATGACTGAAGTGTATACAGATTCTTATACAGATTAGATATTCCTAGAAAATACTAATGAGTTACAAATAATTTAATTCACATATAATAAGGGTCTTAGGGTTCTGAATCTCTGATATATTCGGATATCTTTCGGATATGAAAGACCAAACCATGTCTGTATATATCAAATGGACAGATAACAGATATCCAATTTGTTAAAATTTGATGCCTTCACGAATCTTACTAAGTATTTATTGCTAGATAACTGATAACTGATAACAAATCTCAATCAATAAGGATAACTGATAAGACAAAAAAGTTAAAACTTGTAAAGAATCTTACTAAGTATTTATTGATATACGCAATAGAATCTTCCATTACAAGAATCCATGTGTTTCTTCAGGATCAAATTTTCCATATGCAGTAGAATCTTCCATTACAAAATTGTCCTAGGTCGAAAATTCCATGCTGAAATTTCATATTAGTAACACATAGGGGCTGGGAACCTTTTTTTGGGGATGAAAAAGGATGAGAGTAAGTATTTTTTTATGAGGGAATGCCCTTCTAGCTAACATCCATTAAGGACCATTTGGTCCTTGCAGAGTTGATGTTTGCAAAGTATCTCTCTATTATCGATATACGCAATAGAGAAATTAAAAAACAAAATGGGCTAGACAGTAAAGTTTATAAAGAAGTGTAGCTATTATTTTTTCTCGATAGAGATGGAAGGAAGGGGTGGATTCAGATGGTGGAAAGGTGGCATAATTGTGGAGCACATGAAGAAGCAGCTTCAGGACAAGATGATATTTAAAGTGTATGTATTTTTCTAAATGCACTACTAATTTCTTTAACAGTCCTGTGATTACTTAAAAGAGGTAAAAGATGGTACATGTGTGCCAATTCTAACTATAAGACCAATTGTCTCCATCCAAGCACAGTACCATGACGCAAATGGCCCCTAAACAGGAACAACCAAATACGAAGCCCGGCAGTAAAGAGAACCAATAGTTTGTTTCCATAAAATTGCATATACCAACTAAATTATTTTAGCCAACTTGGACATTTTACACAACAATAACAGATTATGCATAAATACCTCATGAAAATTTTCTGAAGCACGACCATTATTTTCAGATGTTGTTAGTTCCTGCTCAACTTTCTCTAGCCTTTGCTTACTGTTTGCATCTCCCCTGCTAAACTTTGAATTGGAATATGTAGAGAATTAGAGTCTTGAGTAGGAGATCCAAAAAGAAGGATTTCATGTTTTTACTTCATGTATATTTACAGAGTATCGTGCTTTGACAATGGTATTATCTAAATTCTATAACTTAGAGAGAATATTACAATAATCGTTGACACAGTTCATGACATTTGCAAAAAAAAATCCGATACTCCAATCCAAAATTATTGATATTGTCGATATTGCCAATTCCGATACTCATAGGAAAAATTTGAAACCGATTCGATAGTGCGACCTTGTCTAAAAGACATAAATATAAATAAAAAGATGTAGACCTTATAGAAGTTCTGCGCATACATCAGCACAATGATATATAACTAGTAAGGCAATTGATAAAATTCCTTATGAAGTGTCATTTAACAAATGGTAAAAATATTGGAGGACCGACCATATATAGACAGAGTATTGCCTGATAGATTGAGAAAAGAGTACCTCGTCTACGGATGAGAGCTCCTCAACAAGTATCAAAACCAGGATGGTGGACATGAGTACTTCAGCCTGATGAAGAGGTCAAAAAAAATCCAACTGAGATTTGACACCAAGTATAAAAATAGTTTCAAATAAAATAAATAGCATAATTCGAAAAGTAAAACAAATGAAAGCACACAAGATATATAAGAGTTCTTTGTCATTCCTTCAAATTTTGGCTTTTCCATAAGCCAAACATACCTCAGCTAATTGTTTTGGTCAGTGGACAACCTTAGAGTATAGTTGCTTACTCGATTTTAATAACTCATCTCCAAAGGAGTCACAAAAACTTCACAATAATAACATAAGGGGCGATGTTTGTCTGAACCTGGAGATATATACATAAAAAATTCATCAGCCAATAACAAAATTAACAACACTTATAATAGGTATATTGATATTGGTTTTGTGAATAAACAAGGAATAAGGAAACAACTTATGCTCACTCTTTGAAGGATCAAATTTAGAGTCTTGAGTAGCATTTAGATCAGAAGGTAGGTTTATGTGAATTTATGCTTTATGCTGAGTGAAGCAAGGTCTTCAATATATGTTTGCTCTGTTTACTATATAAGATTGATGAAAATAGTTGGCAAATACAGTAGAACTTGTGTTGCTTAGAAATCAAAACATACCCTCATAAAAGGCCAAAATAAATATGGTTCTGTTCCCTAGTCACAAAAGGCCATCAATATGCCTACTCTACATATTACCCCCCCAAAAGATGACCTTCTGAATATTGGCCTTCTCAGCAAAAAGTTGATGTAAAGCAAACACAGGAAGGCATAATGCATTACCACTCCATCTACATAATTTTGTTGCCCCCTTCTGAATGTTGACTCCAACAGCCACTGAAATGATTGAAAACTAGTTTGTAATGATGAAAGGAAATTTAAAATATCAGATAGATTATGGAATTCAGGCAACAACCATTTGAGAGAACAAGAGAAGTGAACTGCCAAATACCTCAGCACAAAAGGCATGAACCCAATGTCCATTTGTTGACTTCCGAAAAGTGCCAGTATAACCACCACACAGCAAACACTCAGCTACATAAGGCCTCTCCCTATTGTCGAGTGTTTGACATCTAGGACTTCCAGACCGAGATGTCTCTTCACATAATTCACATTTCCAGGGACCAACAGGATCTTTAAGCTTACGATAGCAGTCCAAGTGAATAGCTACCTGTGACGCATGTTAGATAGAAAAATAGTAGTGGACAAAAATCGTGCAAAAAGAATGTCTGAAATTGGTAACCTTGCAGCTGGAACAAACAAAGATCCGGTTCAGCAATGTCTCAGGTCGTCTACAGATGTCGCAGGAGAGTTCACTTTCTTTTGATAATTCTGGCATGTGGAAAGTCGTAGAATCTTTATCTAGTGAAACCTTAACAAAACCGACCTTGGCATCTCCTTCATCCTTGGTCCCAAAGGAGAATGTCCTGGCACTCTTCCAGATGCCACACTGATGTTCATAGGACTCTGAAGACCCTAGAAAATATACATGATGAACAATCATGTAAGATCAACAAGCTAACAGCAAAACATATTTCCTTAAAAGACACAGACTCGATTTTAATAACTCATCTCCAAAGTCACAAAAACTTCACAATAACATAAGGGGCGATGTTTGTCTGAACCTGGAGATATATACATAAAAAATTCATCAGCCAACAACAAAATTAACACACTTATAATAGGTATATTGATATTGGTTTTGTGAATAAACAGAGGAATAAGGAAACAACTTATGCTCACTCTTTGAAGGATCAAATTTAGAGTCTTGAGTAGCATTTAGATCAGAAGGTAGGTTTATGTGAATTTATGCTTTATGCTGAGTGAAGCAAGGTCTTCATATATGTTTGCTGTTTACTATATAAGATTATGAAAATAGTTGGCAAATACAGTAGAACTGGTGTTGCTTAGAAATCAAAACATACCCTCATAAAAGGCCAAAATAAATATGGTTCTGTTCCCTAGTCACAAAAGGCCATCAATATGCCCACTCTACATATTACCCCCAAAAGATGACCTTCTGAATATTGGCCTTCTCAGCAAAAAGATGATGTAAAGCAAACCAACACGTAATATTGGCCTTCTCAGCACAAGATGCTTTATGCATCCTTTTGACATTAACATGTGAGAATAATAGTCATGACGCGATGTGCTATAGTGCAGACCGTGCAATCCCTAATTCTGTTCAGATGACCTTCTGAAATTGGCCTTCTCAGCACAAGATGCTTTGCATCCTTTTGACATTAACATGTGAGAATAGTTAACACCCAGTTTTCTAAATGAGGGCAATTTTGAAATTTTAAATTATAATCATTTAATAATGATATTTAAATCATATTGTAATTTTTGGTGATTTTTAATTAATTTAAAACTATTTAAAATAATGATTGGTGATTTTGATGATTAACTAGTTAAACCCTAGTTTTGCAAAACCTAGAGACTAACCATGACCAAGGGAGCCTAGTCATGTGATTAGGAATTCAAATTACCTATTTTTAGCCTTGGGGTATTTTGGTCATTTTGACAATTTCGTAAATTTGTAATTTATATTAATTAAATATTGTGCTAGCCTTTTTGTGAAGCCTTAACCTAGAAGTTAACCAACCTGGATTAGTCATAAGGTTGAAATTAGGGTTAGAACATTCCTACTAAGTGCCAAGGTTAATAATATCTAGATATATTAGGATGAGATATTTCTTTTTAAGATATTTGTAAAAAAAGCCTTAACCAATAGGAAGCCTTAGAAATTGTTGGAGCAACCTCAACCACCCATCTAAAACCCTAACCCTAATGATTTCAACAGCCACACAAGACCCTCCCTCCTATAAAGTCACTTTAACAAAGCCTTGGACTCTTTTACAAACCCTAGAAAAAGCCCTACTTGTTCTTCCCTAAAACTCTCCCAATAAATCCAAATTGAGCCCAAATTGAGTCAAATCAATTGCACCATCATCCCCAACAGTAGAGGATACTTGTGGGTGCTTGCTAGCAAGGTTCAGGACGATTGAACCGGAGAAAATCGAAGAAGACATCGAATCGAGGCTCTTTACATTGAGATTCTAGCTCTCAATAGGTAAACCTATCTACACCCATTAAAATCATGATTTTTCTTCGTAGATGTATTCATTTAGGGTTCCCCTAGGTGTAGCCCAAGTTTGGTAGGAATTCGTGTCCATTTCGTGTCCGTATCGGACACGTATCGGTGTAATTGAATGGGTGTTTGTTGAAATGCTTGTGAGAATAAAAAGGTGGTATTTTCAAAAACTAATTGAATAGAAAAAGGTTTTTAAGTGCTGATCACAAAACCCTAGGACTGAGCATGTTTTCGAGCCGTGTTCGTGTCCAAAATGGACACGAACACGCTGCACGACACTGTCGTGCAGTGTCCTGCTGCTCGACCACGTTTTCTCCTGTCTGTGTCACTTGGACACGTGAAAATTGACACACAGCTAGGGGATACGACTGACATCACACCCACAAATTTTTACGGCTTCTCGTTTAGTGTGCACGAAGAAATTACACCCGCACTGATTTTGTACAGTGTTGTGCACACGTTTTTTGTGTCACTGATACGGATTAAAAATGTCGACACGACACGACAATAACTCGACTCAGGAACTTAGACACGTAGCCCTACTCCTAACCTAACTCTAGACACGAGCACGAGGCTCTAGGGTGCACATACGAGCCCCTAGATCGGTCGACACATGTGCACGAGGATTAGTAAAAATGATTACTGATACATTGTTTTTTTCTATGTTCTGTTCGTTTGGACACTTCGTGTCCACTCTAGTGGACACGAATCATACCTCCTAGACACGTTAACACATGAGGAAGACCCCTATATGCCTGTTTGCTAATTTTGATGGTAAATTGGGTTTCGAATGTTTGGAATTTCCTGTGACAATGTTCTTCACTGACAGTTGAGTTCTTTTGAACTATCAGTTGATTTTACACCCTTTCTTCCTGTTATTGAATGTTAAGTTAGTTTAGAAGTTAGGTTTACATGTATGTATAGCTGATGTTAATTTTAGTAGTTTAAATCGGTTTTTCGAATATGAAAAGTTCATGTATCAATTGAAGTTTCAGTGTTGAGTGTGATTGTGTGGGTGTTGTGTCCTAGGTAAGGTCATGTATGGCTCTATGTGAAGTGTCAATTGTAAGGATAACTTGTGTGATGATAACAGTGAAGTGTTGTGAAGAATAGGTGATTGGATAGATAATTTCAGTTATAGGTTATGAGAGAAAATAAATGATGAGATTATTTAGCATGTTGGGACATAGGAAGGTCATGGTTTAGCCTTTGTATAGTTGTGAGGGTTTTGGGGGAGGAAGTTAGTGTTACATATGAGGGGTTGGGTCTTTGGTTGAGGATGTGTATCTTTAAATTGTATATATATATATATATATATATGTTATATAGACTTTTAGATTCATTATATGATAGATAATAGGCTTTGTGATATACATTAGAGATGTATTATATAGTTGAATATAATTTTGTACCATATATGTTAGGCGGTTATATATGTGATATATGTTATATATATATATATATATATATTATTATATATATATATATGGAATTGATATGTGTGTATTGCCTATATGGGTGTATGGCATATAGTCTAGGTAGCATAGCCTATGAGGGTCCTTTGTGTAGTCTTGTGTACATGGAATATATGCACATGAGTATTAGGTTTTGTAGACTAGTGTGACTTGAATTGGTGTGTGTTTGCTAGCCTAGGCTTGGTTAGGCCTAGTGAGACTTGACTGGACTAGAATGGACCTAGTTGACCCAGTGTTCACCTGGTTTGACCTAGACAGTTGACCAGGTTTGACTTAGAGTTGACTTTGACCTAGATTGGCCTAGAAATCATGTAGATTGCATCGTAGATTTTATTTACCTTATTTTAAACATGTCATAACCCATACTGCTTTATTTAGGACTTTGTGACTCTGGTGCAGACATCTAATATTTTATTACTCTTTTCAGAGTAACAGGCGAGTACATTCTCCGACAGTTCTTTCATTTACTTGTCAATTACTGTACTTCAGTTCTAGTTAGTTTTATGTGATTCTTATAACACGTGTGGATATTTCTGGATTCATGTATAAGACACACATACCATCTGTCTGGCCTCTATTTCTGGAACCACTACTGGCATCACCTTCTGGAACCACTACTGGAACCACCTACTGGAATCACTACTGGAACCACCCTTTGGAATCACTACTGGAACCACCTACTGGAATCACTCTGGAAACTTTTGCTAGTATCATTATGTTTGGCTGGACTCATCTCGATTTTTCGTATCGTTTTCTGGATTCACTTGTACTTGTGGGCGGGGAAATATTGGAGTAGACATGTGAACATTCCCAAATACTGGAACCACTCCCTTGGAATTATTCTGGAACGATAGCCATCCCACACTTGGCCGAGTGTGCGGTGTGCCATATTACCTACAGCCGTTTACATGTCGATCTCGATATTTTAAAACACACTGTTAGAGTATAGTCTGGACTCACCCTGGAACCCTTGATCACATACTGGACTCACCTCATACCGGACTCATCTTGTACTGGAATCACCTGGTACCAGATTCATGTTGTCTGGATTTACTTGAGTTTTGCACTTGTTACATTTACATTCTGGACTTATATCATGTTGCTCTAGTTCAGCTAGTTTCTATTTACAGTCTCATTGCTATGATTCTTCTCTTGTTTTACTTACCTTACTTTCGTTGTACCTTAACTGTTTCTCTATACCATCACCTGTATACAAACTACCATGTTCATCATAAAACTGTCTATAACTGCTTTATAGTTCTCTGTCATTTACTTGGAATTTCTTGATGACTTGTACTCGTTTCTGTCCTGACTGGACCTGTTAAAAATATTACAGATGACTGCCCTGAGGACGTTTGCCTACTTGCCTTGAGCAGGAGATGGCTTAGCTACCTATGGACCCGACACTCAGGAGTGATCGGGAGACTAGCTAGTAGACTTGGTTTAGTTTTCATTTTTAGAATTTGAATTGTAATAACTTGAGATACGAGTTTGTATTTGAGTTTGTTTGAGATATTATTTTTAGTAGTTTTTAAATGTTGTTGTTAGTCTTTAGTTATAAACTTATGTGTTATCTTATCGTTCTTAGACTGTGATTGAGATTCATTATATCTATACTTGTCCTCCGTTCGGAGTTGAGATTTGACAAGTACATTTTATAATTGCGTGAGTTGTTGATTATATAGTAACCTAGGACAGCGTTCTACCCCGACACTGCGGCGTAGGCTGGACGTACCCACTTCTCGTGCCCCTACACAGGGTGCGGGTCGTGACACGTTTTTAGTGGTGGCCCTTGCAGGTCGAGTTATGTAGTGGTATTCGAACTAGAGTATCACTACAGCCTGCGATAGGATTGAGAAATAGGTTTAAACGGAGAGGTACTCAATCACAGTTAGGAAAAATTCTGCTTCAATTCATGCCATCTACATATCTTACTGATTGTCTTCTTTGAAATAAACAGTCCTCCTTTGATTTATTGATTCCTGCTCAGTATTGACTTCCTTTTCGATCTGTCTTCATGATGGTGGAGACACGATCACATCGCTCTGGTACAGTAGCCGCTGGAAAGGGGTCTGCGACCTCTCGTCCATTGCAGCAGCCTGTTGAGACTGTAGCACCATCTGTTCCTGATCAGACAGGAGCTACTGTAGCCATTGGGGTATGCCTCCACTTGTTCAGAGGACGACCCCAGTCATTCCTGAGATGTTTCAGCAGCAGCATCAGCAGCCACCTGTAGGATTGGTTGACGCTGCGCACCTGTTTTCATTTGTGGAGAGGATCTTGGAGTCCCACTTGTCACGCCCCAGAACCAAAATACTGGAGAGCGGGGGCAGACATAGCCAGCTACGTATATGAAATGGAATCTATCTTGCTATACGGTCACGGCTGTCTAGATACATGAGGGTTTATCTACAAGCCAACAGTCTCTTAAGGTCATGAACAAGCCTAGTGTCTCAATCACCAACAAGTAAAAGGTTACAAGAAGTATGATCATTAAATATACAATAGTAAGGCGTTCCAAACATTACATATTCAGCTGATCATGAAGCTAGTCGTTACAAAATGTTAGGACTAGCAAGAGTTTAGTCATACATGATCAACCCTAGGATCTGTCAATCATGTTACAGCCCGTAGGCAGACAATAAGTAAAGTGCAATCGACCCCAGAAAGAGCAAGTGCCACAAAGGAAGCTTCACTTAGGAACTAAGACCAGCAATCAGCACAAGGTATAAATAAAAGTAAGAACTGGAAATAAAGAAAATACATCAGGATGATATACGACGAGATAACCATGGAACTATTCAGAGAACCAGGTTACAACCCGTAAACCAAACAAGGACCGGGGTTGTAACCCTTCGTCTGAACAGAACTTGGAATTCTCACTATTTATCGGTAAAATAATACAAGCATTCTGGTCATACGGTAGTCTGGAACAGGATCAGGACAAGGCTAGACAGGTTAGACTCCATCCATTCATTTCACGGCCAAGCAAGAATTACGGCTTGATACTTTAACTAACTAGAGTTGTCACAAGCCTAATTACTAGCAAGATGCAGTGAGATTACTCCACAGCCACAAGCCCTACAATCCATCCAGGTTACCCGGGTTGAAAGATTAGGGTTGAATTCAGGTGGGTACATCGTCCAGGAAACGAATGTACCCTTAGGTAGCTTGAAGGGTGCAACACATGACAGTGTGCTGGAAATGTGCCCTACTCGACGGCAGGCTACAGATCCCAAGGTGTTCCCAGGTAACGGGATTGCCTGTAGCTGGAAAATCTCGTCATGACTAATGTATTAATCTAGTTATTAGCCTTAGTCCATTTTAGTAGGTACTCCTGACCGTGGTGCTCAGGAGTCCCTGTCCTAGACATGATGCAAGACTGGACTGGTTTATTTGTACAAGCACAATCGCCCACGGTGTCCATGTTATTATACAGGTCATGTCATGTTAGGTAGCCGTCGCAACAGCTAATCAAGATATAATCATGTCAGGTTTATCATATCAAGTTCACTTGTCAGGAGTGCGCCATGACGGACCGCTATCAGGTCATGTCAGGTTACTTGTCAAGAGTGCACCACTACGGGTCACTGTCATGTCATGCTCAATTATCAATTCCAAATATATCAAATGAATTCATGATTTTCAAGTTCAGGACAAAAGGCGTAAGGATATAAAATGGACGTTAAATATCTATTAAAATATTAATATACCGGGCTATAGAAGAGCCATGCGGCTAAGGCACATGCGGCCAGGATGGATCTCATGCGGCTGGGAAGGGAACAGCCCGTGCGGCTGGATGGTATCAGGCGCATGCGGCTGATAAGGGAAAAGCCCATGCGGCTAAGAAGGAGTTAAGGTCCATGTGGCTGGGAAGTGTAGTATCATGCGGCTGGGTATAGAAGGAGGCGCATGCGGCTTATAGAAGCCCATGCGGCTGGGTCAACATGGCTGCTTATACGGCAGGGAGTGAAGGGTGCATTTGCGCTGATAAGGGACTCAACCTCATATGGCAAAGAAGGGCAAGACACATGCGGCTCAATTAGGTGAGCACATGCGGCCCGGGTCACTGGAACCATGCGGCCAAGACAAGAGGGGTGCATGCGGCTCAGAGGGACGAGGGCGCATGCGGTTCAGTAGAAGCCCATGCGGCTCAGAAAATAAAGGAATATATGCGGCTGGGATTAATCAGGGTCATGCGGCCCGGATTAAGAAGTCCATGCGGCTGGGTCTGGGGGTTTTCATGCGGCTGAGTCACTTGCCGCATGAAGTGTCATGCGGCCAAGTCAAGCCATGCGGCTAAAATTATCGTATGAAGGCTCATGCGGCTCGGAATCACTTGCCGCATGAAGTGTCATGCGGTTAAGTCTAGCACTGTTCTTCTTCTCCAAGCTTCTGAGAAGAAGAACGCCAAGAATCCATTCTTCCGAGCTCCATGAAACTTTCATCCGGAATCCAAATCCGAACTTCCAAAGGTCAAAATGGGGTAGAACGAGATTCTTTACAACATAGAACCCTCAAAACTCAGAAATAACAGGACTAAGTAGATCAAAACCCAAGAAATCCAAAAATAAAGTAAACTTATATCTAGAAGAATCTAGCCATGGAAAGTGAAAATGCTAAGTTCTAAAGTAAGTTAAAATGCTGTAAGAAAGAGAATGAAGCAATAAAATTAGAGTTCCTCCATGAAGCAAGTTGCACTTGCCTAGACCTCTCTCTCCCTCTCTCTGGTAGGTAAGGAAGTAAATGAGGAAGAAGAAGATGATAAATGAAGAGAGAGAAAGGAGAGGGGTAACAAATATGAATGGTGGTGGTAGGTAGGGGGTTCATCTATGGGTTCATCATGAACCAATAGCAAATCCCAAACCGAACCAAGCCAACCCGGACCAAGAATAAACCGAGCCAAGAAGGAAAAGATAAGCCAGGAATTAAGCAATACAAGATAAATACGTACACGTATTCCAAATACGTAATACGAACCACAGGCATTACAACTCTACCCACCTTAAAAGAATTTTGTCCTCAAAATTTAATCAAAGGCTAGAGGGCAATGACAAGCTACATTAATACATGCAAGCTATAACTAGGCAGGCAATCACTCATTCAATCAAGAAATCGAAGACATGAGGCATAAGGAAGATATTATACCTCACGAGTCAAACAAGTCGGGATATCGCGATCGGATATCATCCTCACGCTCCCACGTTGACTCCCCCAAAGAGTGATGACCCCAAGCAACTCGAACTAACTTGATAGTCTTGTTCTTGAGGATCTTCTCTCTCCGGTCCAATATAGACACGGGCCTCTCCTCATACGAAAGGTTGGTACCAACAACCAATTCCGAATGATCCAGGATGTGGCTCGGGTTCGGGATATACCGTCGTAATTGGGATACATGGAACACGTCATGCACCTCGCTTAGCGACGACGGAAGAGCGAGACGATGGGATACATCTCCTACTCGCTCTAGAATGTCAAACGGTCCTATATACCTAGGACTAAGCTTGCCCCGTACCCGAAACGAATAACGCCACGGTTAGGCAAAATCCTCAGGAATACATGATCGCCGACCGAAAACTCGAGAGGGCGCCGATGAGAATCGGCCCAATGGCGCTGGCGATCTTGGGCAACTCGAAGATGATCTCTGACTCGCCTGACCACTTCAACTGTCTGAACGATCATTTCCGGACCGAGCATCTACCTCTCTCCGACATCATCCCAGGCTAACGGAGATCTGCACTTCCTACCATACAATGCCTCGAATGGTGCCATCTGGATACTGGCTTGGAAGCTATTATCGTACGAGAACTCCACCAGGTGCAAGTGATCTTCCCATGAACGACCGAAGTTAAGTGTGCAAGACCGTAACATGTCTTCAAGAGTCTGGATCGTGCGCTCCGACTGGCCATCTGTCTGCGGGTGATATGCTGAACTGAACTGGAGATGAGTTCCGAAACTCTTTACAAGCTACACCAAAAGTGCGACGTAAATCTTGAATCTCGGTCCGAGGTGATACTGACTGGCACACCGTGCAATCTGATAATCTGCCTGAGGTACATCTCTGCTAGCTGAGCCGTCGACTGACCAACTCTGAATGAAAGAAAGTGAGCCACTTTCGTGAGCCGATCAACTATAACCCAGATAGCATCTCTACCAGCTGGGGATCTAGGTAATCCAGTCACAAAATCTATGGTCACATGCTTCCACTTCCATTCTAGAATCGGTAAGGGCTGAAGAAGTCCAGCTGGTCTTTGATGTTCGGCTTTAACTTGTTGACAAACCAAACACCGAGAGACAAACCGGGCTATCTCCCGCTTCATGCCATTCCACCAAAAATGCTGTCGATATTACGGTACATCTTCGTACTGCCAGGATGAATAGAATACTGCGAACTGTGCGCCTCTGACATGATCTCCTGTCTGATATCTCCACTGGGTACACAAAGATGCTTACCATATCGAAGTGTACCATCCTCATGAATGCATAACTCTGGTCTTCGTCCTGTCTCACACTCTGTTCTGAGTCGCTGAAGCTTGGAATCTGCCGACTGCACCATCCGGATCCTCTCGACTATAGTGGACTGAACTTGTATGCTGGCCATCAATGCCGTACTGGAAGGGAGAACAACTTCGATACCCATCTTCTGAAGATCTGCTAACAGCTCTGGTTGTGCTGTTAGAAAATAAACTCCCGTTCTCCTGCTCAATGCATCTGCAACGACGTTGGCCTTCCCAGGATGATATTACAAGTTGACATCATAATCCACAAGCAGCTCCAACCATCTTCTATGACGTATGTTAAGATCCTTCTGGGTGAAAACATACTTCAGGCTCTTGTGGTTGGTGAAGATCTCCACCCTGTCTCCATACAAATAGTGCCTCCACAACTTAAGTACAAGCACCACTGCTGCCAGCTCCAAGTCATAGGTTGGATAATTTCTCTCATGATCACAAAGTTGTCGTAAAGCATAAGCTATTACCTTCCCATGCTGCATCAGAACACACCCTAAGCCTCTGCCTGAAGTATCACAGTATACTGAGAATCCTCCGGTCCTATCTGGAAGCGTGAGAATAGGAGCTGTTATCAGGCCTCGCTTCAACTGCTCAAAAGAACTCTGACACTCTGCTGTCCAAGCAAACTGTGCATCCTTGTGGGTCAACTGCGTCAATGGCGCTGAAATTTGAGCAAAATCCGAAACAAACCGCCGGTAGTAGCCGGCCAATCCAAGAAAACTACGAACCTCTGCAACTGTGCTGGGCACTGGCCATGACTCAATAGCCACAATCTTCTGGGGATCCACTTCTACTCCTCCTCGAGTGATGATATGACCCAAGTACGAAATGCGATCGAGCCAGAACTCGTATTTACTGAACTTGGCATATAACTGGTGCTCTTTGAGGATCTGAAGAACTATACGGAGATGCTGCTCATGCTCCGCCTCACTCTTGCTGTAGACCAGGATGTCGTCCAAAAACACAATCATAAACTGATCCAAGTAAGGCATGAAGATGCGATTCATGAGGTCCATGAATACTGTCGGCGCATTGGTTGCTCCAAAAGACATAACAAGGAACTCCCAATGCCCATATCTCGATCTAAAAGCTGTCTTCAGGATGTCCTGCCCTCTGACTCTGATCTGATGATAACCTGAGCGCAAATCAATCTTCGAGAATACTGAAGCCCCCTTGAGTTGATTAAACAAGTCATCTATCCTCGGAAGAGGGTATCTTTCTTGATTGTCACTGAGTTCAAGGTACGATAATCAACACATAACCTGGACGTACCATCTTTCTTTTTCACAAGAAGCATCGGGGCTCCCCAAGGGGATCCACTAGCACGAATGAATCCCTTGGTCCTAAGTTCTTCAATCATCTTGTACTATACCTCCAATTCTGAAGGCGCCATCCTGTAGACTCTCTCTGACACTGGGGCTGTCCCGGGAATCAAGTCTATGGTGAACTCGATCTCCCGCTCCGGAGGCATACCTAGAAGTTCTTTGGGAAAACATCTGGAAACTCCTCGACTACCCTGGGCGACTGAACTGCTGCTACTGCCATCCACAATATCGGAGGAGATGATTCAACTTCGCCTCGGGAGAAAGAAAACTCTGGCTCACCTGGAATGCTAAAAATAACCCTGCCAATGTGGCAGTCTATCCTAGCATACTGGTTCCTCAACCAATCCATCCCTAAGACCATATCATAATCGGCCATCGAAAACTCTATCAATCTAGCGGAATTCTCTACCGCTAACTACGATCCGATACGAGGAAACACTCTATCTACTCCCACAAGTCCGTTACCAGTAAGTATATTGAGCCTTACTGATAATGACTCAGGCTCCAATCCTATCCGTGTCGCGAATCGTGCAGACATAAAAGAATGCGATGCACCAGAATCAAATAAAGCTGAAGCTGGAAATGAGTTGACGAGAATAGTACCTGCCACTACCTCTCCTGGTGCCAATCCTTCCTCTGCGGTCATCACCGTAGTCTGACCATGCCCTCGGGGTACTGGTCCCCTCTGCTGAAATCCTCGTTGCCTTTTTTGACTCTGGACCTGGGCTTGAACATACTGCTGGGGGTTCTGCTGCTGGAATACTTGAGACTGAGACGGCAAGGCCTCGGCAATGGATACTGCTGCTGCTGCTGGACCGGTGCTGGTCCTCTCACCGAAGAGCTAGAAAGGTTGGACGATGATGAACCACCCCTATTCGGGCAGGATCCAACCCTATGGTCTGGTGCTCCACAAGCCAGACACAATCCCTGTGCCCTGCGACATTCTGCCACTACATGGCCCGGCTTTCCACAATGAGAACATCCTACTACGGAAGACTGCTTCTGCATCTGCTGCTGCTGCTGAGGGTACGTCGGGGTGGAATGCTGAACCGACATTACTGAGGCCGCTCGCCTCGGAGCTCCAATAGTCAAAGCACTGGCTGTCGGGGCTGCTGCTGAAGACTGATTCATCTGGCCGTGAGATCTCTTTCGACCTCCGGCCCTATCCACAATCCTCTAGGAGGTATACTCATGCCTCCTAGCTGCTCTCAAGACTGCATCAAAAGTCTGATGCTCAAACTGCTCAACTGCCAATAGAATCTCTAGGTGAAGCCCCTGCTGAAATCGCTGGGCTCTATCATACTCGGTTGCCACCAAGGCGGAAGCAAACCGACTGAGTGTGGAAAACTCGGCCGTAATCCATCGAACATCCTGCCTCCTTGCTTCAGAATGGTAAACCTCGTCTGTAGATCATACCGAGCCACGCACGAATCGAATACTTGGTCTAGAATCTCTCTCTGAATACTGCCCAAGCAATGGGTGTTGCTAATCCAATGGCCTGTGCTACCCACCAGCTGCTGGCAAGATCTAACAACTGCACGCACACAACGGCCACCTTCTCGTTCTCTGGGGTCCTGGCTGCTTCTAGAATCACCTCTGTGTCCTGAAGCCAAGCATCTGCGGTGATAGCATCTTCACTACCGTCGAAGAAGGAGGGTTCAAGCGCTTGAAGCTGTTGGCCGTATTGTTACCCTGATGACCTCCTCTGGTCAAAGAATCCGTCACTGCCTGGTGCAAGGCATCTCCACGCCGGTCTTGGGAAGCTATCAAGGTCCTGACGAGTCCTACCAAAGTAACATCATCAGGCTCGGCAGGCTGAACTGGCTGGACTGGTGGCTCTCCATCAGAAGGCACGACTCTGGAGGCTACTCCCGAATGCTGGGCTTGATCTCCAGGTTGTTGTTGGTCCGCGGGAGGTGCTCCGCCTTGCTGGTCGGTAGGACCACGAACAATGCCACTAAAGAAGACGACATAGGAAACAATAAAAAAGGACCAGGACAGATCAACGATACAAGCATATGATCAGGACAAGAATCCAGGGATTCAGAAGATACGAGCAGAGATCAAGGACGAATACTAATTGAGACATCTATTCGGTAAACCCTCACATATGTTGATTTAAAAGACCAGCATGGGCCACCACTTAAACCATGTCACTCCCCAGAACCAGAATACTGGAGAGCGGGGGCAGACATAGCTAGCTACGTATATGAAATGAAATCCATCTCGCTATACGGTCACGGCTGTCTAGATACATGAGGGTTTATCTACAAGCCGACAGTCTCTTAAGGTCATGAACAAGCCTAGTGTCTCAATCACCAGCAAGTAAAAGGTTACAAGAAGTATGATCATTAAATATACAATAGTAAGGCGTCCCAAACATTACATATTCAGCTGATCATGAAGCTAGTCATTATAAAATGTTAGGACTAGCAAGAGTTTAGTCATACATGATCAACCCTAGGATCTGTCAATCATGTTACAGCCCGTAGGCAGACAGTAAGTAAAGTGCAATCGAGCTAAACAGGTGCTCGTCGGCTAAATGCCTCAAAAGAATATTTTTACAATAGAGTAGGAGAGCCAAAAATAACCCACTCGTTGCCAGGGTTCCGTCTAGTGGCCACCATCTGGCTGGAAGGTCGGTAGATCCTCTGGAGCTGCTCCGAAATCTGGCCATACAAAACCAGCTGGATCAGACCCCAGAAAGAGCAAGTGCCACAAAGGAAGCTTCACTTAGGAACTAAAACCAGCAATCAGCACAAGGTATAAATAAAAGTAAGAACTGGAAATAAAAAATACATCAGGATGATATACGACGAGATAACCATGGAACTATTCAGAGAACCAGGTTACAACCCGTAAACCAAACAAGGACCGGGGTTATAACCCTTCGTCTGAACAGAACTTGGAATTCTCACCATTTATCGGTAAAATAAATACAATCATTCTGGTCATGCGGTAGTCTGGAACAGGATCAGGACAAGGCTAGACAGGTTAGACTCCATCCATTCATTTCACGGCCAAGCAAGAATTACGGCTTGATACTTTAACTAACTAGAGTTGTCACAAGCCTAATTACTAGCAAGATGCAGTGAGATTACTCCACAGCCACAAGCCCTGTAGTCCATCCAGGTTACCCGGATTGAAAGATTAGGATTGAATTCAGGTGGGTACATCGTCCAGGAAACGAATGTACCCTTAGGTAGCTTGAAGGGTACAACACATGACAGTGTGCTGGAAATGTGCCCTACTCGACGGCAGGCTACAGATCCCAAGGCGTGCCCAGGTAACAGGATTGCCTATAGCTGGAAAATCTCGTCATGACTAATGTATTAATCTAGTTATTAGCCTTAGCCATTTTAGTAGGTACTTCTGACCGTGGTACTCAGGAGTCCCTGTCCTAGACATGATGCAAGACTGGACTGGTTTATTTGTACAAGCACAATCACCCACGTTGTCCATGTTATTATACAGGTCATGTCATGTTAGGTAGCCGTCGCAACAGCTAATCAAGATATCATGTCAGGTTTTCATATCAAGTTCACTTGTCAGGAGTGCGCCATGACGGACCGCTATCAGGTCATGTCAGGTTACTTGTCAAGAGTGCACCACTACGGGTCACTGTCATGTCATGCTCAATTATCAATTCCAAATATATCAAATGAATTCATGATTTTCAAGTTCAGGACAAAAGGCGTAAGGATATAAAATGGACGTTAAATATCTATTAAAATATCAATATACCGGGCTATAGAAGAGCCATACGGCTAAGGCACATGCGGCCAGGATGGATCTCATACGGCTGGGAAGGGAACAGCCCGTGCGGCTGGATGGTATCAGGCGCATGCGGCTGATAAGGGAAAAGCCCATACGGCTAAGAAGGAGTTCAGGTCCATGTGGCTGGGAAGTATAGTATCTTGCGGCTGGGTATAGAAGGAGGCGCATGCGGCTTATAGAAGCCCATGCGGCTGGGTCAACATGGCTGCTTATGCGGCAGGGAGTGAAGGGTGCATTTGCGGCTGATAAGGGACTCAACCTCATGCGGCCAATAGAAGGGCAAGACACATGCGGCTCAATTAGGTGAGCGCATGCAGCCCGGGTCACTAGAACCCATACGGCCAAGACAAGAGGGGTACGTGCGGCTCAGAGGGACGAGGGCGCATGCGGTTCAGTAGAAGCCCATGCGGCTCAGAAAATAAAGGATATATATGCGGCTGGGATTAATCAGGGTCATGCGGCCCGGATTAAGAAGTCCATGCGGCTGGGTCTGGGGTTCTCATGCGGCTGAGTCACTTGCCGCATGAAGTATCATGCGGCCAAGTCAAGCCCATGCGGCCAGAATTGTCGTATGAAGGCTCATGCGGTTCGAAATCACTTGCCGTATGAAGTGTCATGCGGTCAAGTTTAGCACTGTTCTTCTTCTCCAAGCTTCTGAGAAGAAGAACGCCAAGAATCCATTCTTTCGAGCTCCATGAAACTTTCATCCGGAATCCAAATCCGAACTTCCATAGGTCAAATAGGGCAGAACGAGATTCTCTACAACATAGAACCCTCAAAACTCAGAAATAATAGGATTAAGTAGATCAAAACCCAAGAAATCCAAAAATAAAGTAAACTATCTAGAAGAATCTAGCCATGGAAAGTGAAAATGCTAAGTTCTAAAGTAAGTTAAAATGCTGTAAGGAAGAGAATGAAGCAATAAAATTAGAGTTCCTCCATGAAGCAAGTTGCACTTGCCTAGACCTCTCTCTCCCTCTCTCTGGTAGGTAAGGAAGTAAATGAGAAAGAAGAAGATGATAAATGAAGAGAGAGAAAGAAGAGGGGTAATAATATGAATGGTGGTGGTAGGTAGGAGGTTCATCTATGGGTTCATCATGAACCAATAGCAAATCCCAAACCGAACCAAGCCAACCCGAACCAAGAATAAACCGAGCCAAGAAGGAAAAGCTAAGCCACGAATTAATCAATACAAGATAAAATACGTACACATATTCTAAATACATAATACGAACCATAGGCATTACACTACCAGCAGCAGCAGCAGCGGCAGACTGCCGATTATCGTCAGGGGATTGACGAGGCCCACCAGCTGGTTCGTACTACAGTAGAGATGGTGACTACTCGGGGGGGAGCATCAGCAGCCTTACCGGAAGGAGAAGGATATCCAGGATTTTTAGAAGATGCATCCTAGAGAGTTCCTAGGCACAGAGGGCATCTATTTTGCAGACTATTGGATCGAGCACATCGAGGAGATATTTCGACTGGCGGAGATACCAGCTCGACTCTATATCGAGGCAGCGGGCAGTCAGATGCAGGATTTAGCCCGTGCGTGGTATCAGACGGATCCCAGGGTGGGAGTTGAGGGCCAGACTTGGGCCCAGTTCAAGGAGCTGTTTAAGGAGCAGTTCTTTCCTGATGTGGCCTTGGGAGGTATCGAGGCACAGTTTGAGAGCCTGGTTCAGGGGAACCAGTCAGTAGCTGAGTAAGCCGAGGAGTTTTGCCTGTTGGCCCGGTTCATTGATGACTTGACTGAGAAGACGAAGGCGAGGAAGTTCTGCCGAGGCTTGATTAGGGAGGTTCGGTCGCTGACTAAGAGCGACCAGAACGCTACCTATACGAAGATATTTTTGGGGCTATGGCAGCGAGGACGACCTTGGGTTGAAGTTGAAGAGGGGTCGGGACTTCCAGGGTGGTAGCAGTAGTGGGGGTCAGGCCAAGAGGCCCCATGCAGGCTCAGCAGGCACAGGCACCAGTAAGAGTGCAGCAGGCACAACATCAGCCTAGAGGACAGGACCGCACGGTGCTGACTTGTGCCTACTGCAAGAAGGCAGAGCATGTTTAGGAGTCTTGTAGGAGGAGACTGAAGGTTTGTCTATTCTGTGGGTCTGGTGCTCACAAGAAGATAGATTATCCCGTTGTACCTCCTTTGGGGGAGCTAGGCTACCTGTATCTCAGTACCAGAGGGGTGAAGCTTTTGCTATGACAGTCGAGGAGACTGACGTTGCAGGTGACGGGTTAGCAGGTTTGACCTCTTTGTTCTTCTCTTCCACTTTTATGTGTGATTTCCATTAGTACCTGCCAGGATATTTTGTGATATGCTAGATAGCGTAGTTGCCCTGTTCGAGACTGTGGAATCACCAGTAGGACTATGATTGCATGTTATCTTTCGACCTTGTTTGATTGGGGCTTGACCTAGGAGGAGTACGATCATCTTAATTTCGAGGATGAAATTTTTCTAAGGGGGGTAGACTTGTAACACCCAGTTTTCCAAATGAGGATAATTTTGAAATTTTATAATTATAATCATTTAATAATGATATTTAAATCATATTATGATTTTTGGTGATTTTTAATTAATTTAAAACTATTTAAAATAGTGATTGGTGATTTTGATGATTAACTAGTTAAACCCTAGTTTTGCTAAACCTAGAGACTAACCATGACCAAGGGAGCCTAGTCATGTGATTAGGAATTCAAATTACCTATTTTTAGCCTAGGAGTATTTTGGTTTTTTGACAATTTTGTGAATTTGTAATTTATATTAATTAAATATTGTGCTAGCCTTTTTGTGAAGCCTTAAGCTAGAAGTTAACCAACCTAGATTAGTCATGAAGTTGAAATTAGGGTTAGAACATTCCTACTAAGTGCCAAGGTTAGTAATATCTAGATATTATTAGGATGAGATATTTCTTTTAAGATATTTGTGAAAAGAAGCCTTAACCAATAGGAAGCCTTGGAAATTGTTGGAGCAACCTCAACCACTCATCTAAAACCCTAACCCTAATGATTTCAACAGCCACACAAGACCCCCCCTCCTATAAAGTCACTTTAACAAAGCCTTGGCCTCTTTTACAAACCCTAGAAAAAGCCCTACTTGTTCTTCCCTAAAACTCTCCCAATAAATCCAAATTGAGCCCAAATTGAGTCAAATCAATTGCACCATCATCCCCAACAGTAGAGGATACTTGTGGGTGCTTGCTAGCAAGGTTTGAGGACAATTGAATCGGAGAAAATCGAAGAAGACATCGAATCGAGGCTCTTTACATTGAGATTCTAGCTCTCAATAGTAAACCTATCTACACCCATTAAAATCATGATTTTTCTTCATAGATGCATTACTTTAGGGTTCCCCTAGTTGTAGCCCAAGTTTGGTAGGAATCCGTATCCATTTCGTGTCCGTATCGGACACGTATCGGTGTAATTGAATGTGTGTTTGTTGAAATGCTTGTGAGAATAAAAAGGTGGTATTTTCAAAAACTAATTGAATAGAAAAATAGGTTTTTAAGTGCTGATCACAAAACCCTAGGACTGAGCACGTTTTCGAGTCGTGTCTGTGTCCAAAATGGACACGAACACGCTGCACGACACTGTCGTGCAGTGTCCTGCTACTCGACCATGTTTTCTCCGTGTCTGTGTTACTTGGACACGTGAAAATTGACACACAGCTAGGGAACACGACTGACATCACACCCATAAATTTTCGCTTTTCGTTTAGTGTGCACGAAGAAATTGGATCCGCATTGATTTTGTACAGTGTGTGCACGCATTTTTCGTGTCACTGATACGGATTAAAAATGTCGACACGACACGATAATGACTCGACCCAGGAACTTAGACATGTATCCCTACTCCTAACCTAACTCTAGACATGAACACGAGGCTCTAGGGTGCACATATGAGCCCCTAGATCGGTTGACACATGTGCACGAGGATTAGTAAAAATGATTACTGATACATTTTTTTCTGTGTTCTGTTCGTTTGGACACTTCGTGTCCACTCTAGTGGACACGAATCATACCTCCTAGACACGTTAACACATGAGGAAGACACCTATATGCCTGTTTGCTAATTTCGACGGTAAATTGGGTTTCGAATGTTTGGAATTTCCAGTGACAGTGTTCTTCACTGACAGTTGAGTTCTTTTGAACTATCAGTTGATTTTACACCCTTTCTTCCTATTATTGAATGTTAAGTTAGTTTAGAAGTTATGTTATACATATGTATAGCTGATGTTAATTTGAGTAGTTTAAATCGGTTTTTTTTCGAATGTGAAAAGTTCATGTATCAATTGAAGTTTCAGTTGAGATTTAAAACTGGGATGTTGATTACTGTTTTAGATGTTAAATAGGTCACATGTAAAATGAGATTGATTTCTGTCATGAACCTGAGAAATAACCCAGAAAACTGAAATGAATCCTAAGTGATTCAATATATGAAACCTATGATAGATTGGTTCAGTTTGGTTAGATGTTAAATTGCATTTGTTTTCAAAAAACTGAGAATTTAAAACATGAGATTCTTCCTATATGAACTGCCAGTTTTTCTCAGTTGGTTTGGTGTATCACTGTCAATAGCCATGTCCAATTTAGTTCACTGATATGAAGAGAAACCTGAGAATTCCTGTCACCCCTCTTGACACTAAGAACATGTGCTTCCCCTCTACACACAGGAACTGTCAAGACACATATCACACTGTTTCAATATCACAGTACCCTAACACAGGTCACCCTCACTGATTTTCCCAGGTTACACCCATTTCTTATTGACACTTTTTCCTCACAAATCACTCTCACATACAATTGCTCACCACACACACACACACACACATATATGTATCAATGTTATCCTTTAAACTGAATGTTAGGTGCTTGTGATATAAATGTCAGGTATTTCAATGATGAGTTTTGAATAATGTAGTTGACAGGTATTGGATGTTGAGGGGTATCCTAGTTGCATATGTTATATGTGAAGAGTACATACATATCTATATATATTGGTGTATATGTGTGTCTTTCTTGAGAGATGTGAATGATCATGTGTCAGTGGTTAGAATTAGATTTCAGTTTTGGCCTATATGTGTTTTGGCCTGGATTGGATTGCATTTGTAGGGGCAGGCAAGGCACTGCTTGCCCTGTTTTGGTTTGGCCTGGCTTTTGCAGTGGCAGCAGCAAGCATTGGCCTTGCAGGTGCAGCAGCAAGCAGTGGCAGGTGCAGCAGCAGTAGGTAGCAATAACATTGGCCATAGGCTAATGTTCAGGCAGTGGGTGCAGGATAAGGGCCTGAACAGGCAGGGGGCAGTATTGAGTGTGATTGTGTGGGTATTGTATCCTAGGTAAGGTTATGTATGGCTCTATGTGAAGTGTCAATTGTAAGGATAACTTGTGTGATGATAACAGTGAAGTGTTGTGAAGAATAGGTGATTGGATAGATAATTTCAGTTACAGGTTATGAGAGAAAATAAATAAGATTATTTAGCATATTGGGACATAGGAAGGTCATGGTTTAGCCTTTGTATAGTTGTGAGGGTTTTGGGAGGAGGAAGTTAGTATTACATATGAGGGGTTGGGTCTTTGGTTGAGGATGTGTATCTTTAAATTGTATATATATATATATATATATATATATATGTTATATAGACTTTTAGATTCATTATATGATAGATAATAGGCTTTGTGATATACATTAGAGATGTATTATATATAGTTGATATATATTGTGTACCATATATGTTAGGCTAGGTTATATATATGTGATATATGTATATATATATATATATATATATATATGGAATTGATATGTGTGTATTGCCTATATGGGTGTATGGCATATAGTCTAGGTAGCATAGCCTATGAGGGTCCTTTGTAGTCTTGTGTACATGGAATATATACACATGAGTGCTAGGTTTTGTAGACTAGTGTGACTTGAATTGGTGTGTTTGCTAGCCTAGGCTTGGTTAGGCCTAGTGAGACTTGACTGGACTAGAATGGACCTAGTTGACCCAGTGTTGACCTGGTTTGACCGAGACAGTTGACCAGGTTTGACTTAGAGTTGACTTTGACCTAGATTGGCCTAGAAATCATGTAGATTGCATCGTAGATTTCATTTACCTTATTTTAAACATGTCATAACCCATACTGCTTTATTTAGGACTTTGTGACTCCGGTGCAGACATCTGATATTTTATTACTCTTTTCAGAGTAACAGACGAGTACATTCTCCGATAGTTCTTTCATTTACTTGTCAATTACTGTACTTCAGTTCTAGTTAGTTTTATGTGATTCTTACAACACGTGTGGATATTTCTGGATTCATGTATGCGACACACATACCATCTGTCTGGCCTCTATTTCTGGAACCACTACTGGCATCACCTTCTGGAACCACTACTGGAACCACCTACTGGAATCACTACTGGAACCACCCTCTGGAATCACTACTGGAACCACCTTCTGGAATCACTCTGGAATCTTTTGCTAGTATCATTATGTTTGGCTGGACTCATCTCGATTTCTTGTGTCGTTTTCTGGATTCACTTGTACTTGTAGGCGGGGAAATATTGGAGTGGACATGTGAACATTTCCAAATACTGGAACCACTCCCTTGGAATTATTCTGGAACGATAGCCATCCCACACTTGGCCGAGTGTGCGGTGTGCCGTATTACCTACAGCCGTTTACATGTCGATCTTAATATTTTAAAACCCACTGTTAGAGTATAGTCTGGACTCACCCTGGAACCTTTGATCACATACTGGACTCACCTCATACCGGACTCATCTTGTACTGGAATCACCTGGTATCAGATTCATGTTTTCTGGATTTACTTGAGTTTTGCACTTGTTACATTTACATTCTGGACTTATATCATGTGCTCTAGTTCAGCTAGTTTCTATTTACAGTCTCATTGCTATGATTCTTCTCTTGTTTTACTTACCTTACTTTCGTTGTACCTTAACTGTTTCTCTATACCATCACCTGTATACAAACTACCATGTTCATCAATAAAACTGTCTATAACTGCTTTATAGTTCTCTGTCATTTACTTGGAATTTCTTGATGATTTGTACTCGTTCCTATCCTGACTGGACCTGTTGAAAATATTACAGATGACTGCCCTGAGAACGTTTGCCCTACTTGCCTTGGAGCCGGAGATGGCTTAGCTACCTATGGACCCGACACTCAGGAGTGATCGGGAGACTAGCTAGTAGACTTGGTTTAGTTTTCATGTTTTAGAATTTGAATTGTAATAACTTGAGATACGAGTTTGTATTTGAGTTTGTTTGAGATATTATTTTTAGTAGTTTTTAAATTTTGTTGTTAGTCTTTAGTTATAAACTTCTGTGTTATCTTATCGTTCTTAGACTGTGATTGAGATTCATTATATCTATACTTATCCTCCGTTCGGAGTTGAGATTTGTCAAGTACATTTTATAATTGCGTGAGTTGTTGATTAGATAGTAACCTAGGACAGCGTTCTACTGCCGTACTGCGACGTAGGCTGGACGTACCCACTTCTCGTGCCCCTACACAGGTGCGGTCGTGACAAATTGCAAATAGGTATTCCATGTCATGAGAGTATCAAATAAGACCAGATAGAAACTGTATCACAGTGCTACTCTAGCTATGTTGCATGGACATGAATCCGACACTACATACGGACACGGCACTCATTTTTTGTTGTGCCCGTGCTTCCAAGTTCCATATTTGGTTTAAGCCCTATTATCATATTATAAGTTGCCAATATGAAGGAATCAAGATTCAAACATTCTACATATCAAGTTAGTTCTCTAATTTAAATGGCATTCAAACAAAGGACATAACATACATGCTGACATAAATAAACATACTTTAATCTCTAAAAAATGAGCAAATAATTCCATATATTGAATAGAAAAAAGGGGCAAAAAAGTGGAGGCAATCTCATCGAACCGACCTAAATCTGGTTCCGATGAGCAAAGTTCGAGATAGCGTGGTACTCCGATAGCCCTTGTAGCTCCCTCTGCCTCTCCCTGACGATCCTCATTATCAAGTCGAGCCGAGCCTGCCGCCCCCGAATCCTCAAAGCATCCCTCGGCACACTATCCTCCCTCCTCCTCCTTCTCCTCTCCCTCTCGTCGTCCCACTGCTGCGCCACTGTCTAGACCCACTCCCTCATGTGACTCACCCTTTCCCTCTCCGTCTTCCCGAGTCACTCGCCCTGGGGCTCTCGACGAGACCCTGGTCGAATCCGTCATCCCGCAGATGATCTCCTTACCCTCTCCCTCTGCCCGAACTCCGGGGACTGCTCGCGGATCCACGAGCTCCGGTTGGACGCGCACGCCTCGTCCTCCAGCTCCACCAGCGATGGAGGAGGGAGGAGGCCGGTGATCAAGGTCGGGGTCGGTGATCGGGATCGGGGCTCGGAGGGAGGGGGTGAAGTACTCGAGGACGGTGTGGAGGCTGGTGAGGGCGAGGATCTAGGACTCGTGGTTGCGGCGCTCGATGGTGGTGATGATGTCCTCGGTCTGGCTGGCGACCCAGCGGCTGAGGAGGCGAAAGTGGTGGCGGATGGCGGTGAATGACTCGGCGATGTCATCTCTGTCGAGGTCGGATCGGCGGCGACGACACTCGCCGTCGTCGGAGGAGCTGCAGTAGCCACCGCTGGCATGTCCGACATGGAATTCACGATCGGACTTGGGGATGAAATTTACCATCGAAGAAGTCTCCTTCTTCTTCGGATCTGGGGGGTTCCTAGTGATCCATAAAACCCTAGATTCAGAATTTGGAGGAGAATTTATAGAGAGAGTGTGTAGAGAGAAAAGTTTTGTTTTTCCAAATGGAGATTTTGGGAATAAAGAGAGAACTGAATGGGGGGGGGGTATATTGTGAAATTGGAGGGAACTCTTCCGCCAGAATTTTGGCTGTGCTCCTAATTTTCACAAGTAATAATTTTAGGTTTCGGGGAGGATATATACTATTTGTAACGGGGTGCCTATTAATAAATGATTATAACATGAAGAAAAAAACCTATATTTGTAACAACAAGTCAATACTAACGAGTTTATTGTGTTACTAATTTGTAACGGTTTATGCTCGTTAGAAACTTAAAAAATGGTCCATTAGAAATTGAACAATTTGGTGTAGTGATATGCACTTTGAGGACAACGTTCTATGCAGGGACCGTAAGATCAGCAGAGTAAATAAAGAGTGACAGTAGGTAGCACTCATCCGAGTCACTATCGGCCATGGGCAGTAAGTAGCGCTCATCTGAGTCGCTATCAGCCCCGTGGCAGAAGGTAGTGCTCATAAGAGTCACTATCAGCCCACAAACGTGTGTAAAAAGTAAATGTAGCCCCTACGCTAGTAGCTGTCCTCTCCCCCCAATGATACTATACATGCATCGTAACCACGACACACCAACACGTGTCACTTCTACAACACTGTTTTGTTTAACTTAATAACTGTCAAGTCTTCTAACATATCTATTGACAGTTATTCCTATGCATGCGCACGGGGGATCAGCCAACACGCAAGTGACCTCTACATGTTACTCGCCACTCACACATAACTCGTGTTACCTTCGTAATAAAGTTAATGACATGCACTCTATTGACGGTAGTCTCTTAACTCTACGTCCACGAGTAAGAAGAAAAATAATAACTAAAAATAGAAGTGCATAAAATAATAACAGAATAATAAGATGCAACTAAATGTAAGTAGTAAATATGGCAAGGTATCTTGCCTGGTAGGACGCCTGGTGTACTGCAATGATCAAGATGGCACGGATTATGACTTTGATGTTACAACTAGTCAAGACGGTTTCTAATGATGTCACGCACTGTTCCATCGAGTCCAGGACGGTCGAGTTAGTTAGGGTCGACATAAGGAAATCTAAAATTGGCGAAGGAATAAGAATAATGGATTGGTCATGGACATGAAGAATATCTAAAGAAATTGGTTAAATAATATATGTTTTTATAAAACTTTTCTTAATACTTTAAAATAGTTTTATTTAGTAAAATAATTAAATTAATTACTTGAAAATTCCAAAAAATTTTTAGGGAGAAAAACTCTAAGTTTTGACAAAATAATATTTCTAAGTAGAAAAACTATATTTTATATATGAAAATATTTAAGTCATTTTTCAAAAATAATAAGGAGTTATTTAGGCCAAAACTGTAACTCGTCAAATATATTATATATATATATAATTCGAAAAAGATATTTTAGAGATAACTTGTCAAATATATTTTGTACATATAATTCGAGAAAAATATTTTAGAGACAAAATTTACTTTGTAATTCAGTAGAAGATATTTGTAAAATTTTCTAAAATGATAATAATGCAAGTAATAAATTTAGCAAGACAACAAAATTATAATAATAACAGTAGTAAATATTAATACTAATAATAAAAGTATTTCTATTCATGGTAAAAATAACCATTAAACATATGTATCAATATGCTAACATTGACTACTGTCTTTCTATTCATAGTAAAAATAACCATTAAACATATGTATCCATATGCTAACATTGACTACTATTCCCATATGAGAACAGCTGTTATCTGTAAGCAATTGAAAATCAACCTATGAATAGTAGGTTTGAGAGTGAGAGAGAGAGGGTTATAGAAAGGAAGAATGAGGAAGAAGGAGCGGGGAGAGCTGGAGAGCTTACCGGCCTAGTGCGGCGCGGATGGCGGTGGTGCCGTCGACTGGAGACTAGGAGGGGCTCAGCAGCTTTCGGGCACGGGGTCTTACGCTTCAGGAGGAGAGGCGGGGTCGCACGGCTTGCGGGATCTGGGGTGCGGCCTGCTAAGGAGGGACGGCGCGGTAGATGGCCAGATCTAAGCTCGACGGATCAGTGCCGTTGGCGAGGCCTCGGCGCCGGCGGCAGATGCTCGCTCATCCACGGAGGAGGCGGAGGAAAGTCGGAAAGATGAGGGGACGAAGTGGTTCACCAGATGGAATGGCGGGAGGGGGTGCTGCGGCGACTCCGGCGTCGGCAACCACTGGTCGCTGTTCGCAGAGAGGAGTGCGGAGGCGCGGGAGGAAGGTCGCGGGTGCACGACAGCGGATCACCGGCTATATCGAGGTAAGGGCGGTGGCGCAGTCCCCCGGGAAGGACGGCACCGGCGGATGGAGGTATGTGGTGGTGTTTTGGTTAAATTTGTTGATTTGGGGTTTAGTAGGCGACCGATCGTGGTGGCGATGGCCGGGGTGGTCGGTGTGGGTTGAGGTTTTTGGGATTGGAGGAGTATGGCAGCAGTGACGGTGGTGCCTCGGCGGGGTGGTGGTTCCGGTGTGGACGTGGTGGTGATGGTTGTAGTCGGTGGCCGGGGGAGGTCGCGGCGACGGTGGCGGTAGTGATTTCTGGTGGTAACGATGATGGAAGTTTTGGAAAAGGTGGTGAGGACGATTTGGCCGTTGTGGTTGTCATGGTGGCGGTGGTTGGGATGATGGTATCGGGACGAGGTGGTGTTGTGGGTGCGGCGGACCGGAAGGGAACTACGGTGGAGACTGTTGGGATGGTGGTGTGATGGCATGATTCGGGGTGGTTGCTGTGGGTTATGCTAGGATAGGATTCGACTGTGTCGGAGTGCGTCCGATACGCAGGCTATGATGTATATGTACTAAAGGAATAAGAACGTGGAACACGGACACGATGCACAACAATCGGGTGGAGAATTTTGGCTTTTGTGAATTTGTGATGAACAATGACAGAGATCCTCTTTATATAGGGTTGAGGAGATCCTGGTTGGATAAGGAGTAGGGGAAATTTAAACCCCCTTTTAGATAAATCCCGTACTTAATTTAAATCAAATTAGAAGACCATTTAAATCCAAATTCAATTAAATCATAGATAAACTCTCCATTAAATTTAAACCCCATTTAGAATAAAATCTTTTCCATTATAATTTATCATAATTAATTAAACTCAAACCAAAACAATATTTTAAAATAGTTTTTCGAATAATAAAATATTAATATTAAATAAATTTCGAAAATATAATTATTTCCATGAATTTAAAGTCATGTATCTTGTATGCAAAAGATCATTTATGTAAAACATTATTTTTGAAATTATCAATTATATTTGTATAATAAAAGTAAATAGCTCTTTTTATATTAACAATACAGTTTGTAAATCGATTAATAAAGGTAATATAAGTAAATAAATAAATATTTTCCATATGAAATTTGAATTCTATAATAAAACATTTTCATAAAATATGTACCTAGTACATATTCGTACTCGACGAGCAAATACAAAAATGAACTCGTACGCGACGTATAAATACGAAAAACAAAATTGACACCAAAAAATAAAAATTGTAGTAAAAATTTAGGGGGTTTACAACAAGAGAACAAGTTTGAGTGGGACATGATATATCAAATTGAAGATAAACTTGTCTAGATCAAAACTCATGAAGGAAGTTTCTAGAGAATGATAATTTTGTCTTCAAAAATCAAAGCTACATAAAAGTATATATTATGATCATAAATAATAGTGGAAAAATAAATAATAGCCATATACAATTTAAAATATAATTTAAAAATAATATATAATTCAGAGAGCTTACAACCTCTCCACTTAGAAAATTTTGTCATCGAAATTTAAATACACATTAATATAAACAATCAATCATGAATAATTAAAGAAAACATACCTAAACCCATTAAGAGAAGAGCAAAATGCTCCCGAATCGCATCCTCGCATTCCCAAGTTGACTCGCCAGGTGCATGATGCCTCCATGTGACACGAACTAAGGAAATGGTCTGGCCCCGCAAGACTCTCTCATGTCTAGAATCTCACTGGCTGCTCTTCTTAGGATATGCTTGAACCCTCAGTAATCTCGGAGTGATCAAGTACATGATTGGGATCTGACACATACCTCCTCAACTGAGATATATGGAACATGTCATAAACACCTTCCAAGGACTGTGGCAACGTAAGTCTGTAAGCGACCTCTCCAACTCCCTCTCGAACATCAAACGGTTGATATACCACGGACTAAGCTTCCCCTTCCTTCAAATTTAATGGTCTGTCAGGTAGGAGAAATTTTCAGAAACACATTAACTCATGGCTGAAACTACAATGGTCGACGATGATGTTGGCCCAATGCTTCTGTCGATCTTGTGCTCCTCGCAAATGTTCTTGAATTTTTTTACCTTCTCCACAGTATGAACCACTAACTTGAGTACTAATATCTGTTGCTCACCAACATCACTCCAACATACTAGAGAACGACATACAAAGATTCGAATGGCGCCATCTGGATACTCACCTGATAACTGTTATTATAAGAAAACTCGACCAAATGAAGATAATCCTCCCATGAACCTCTAAAATCAATCATGTACGCTCTCAACATATCTTCCAAAGTCTGGATGGTAAGCTTTGATTATCCATCCGTCTGCGGATGATATGCTGTATTGAACTTCAACTACGTACCAAGGCTATCTGCAAACTTCTCCAAAAATGTGAAGCAAACCTCAAATCTCTATCAGAGATAATGCTAACTGGAATTCCGTATAGCCGTACGATTTGCTTCATATACATCTCGGCTAACATCTTTATAGATTGGCCCACTTTAAAAAGTAAGAAATGGGCTGTCATGGTGAGTCATCTACTATAACCCAAATTGCAACTCTACCACTCGGGCTCCTCGAAATCCTATCCCAAAATCCTTCGTAATATGCTCCCATTTCTACTCCAAAATGGGTAAAGGTTGGAGCAATCCTGATAACCTCTGATGTTCAGCCTTTACTTGTGATACACCAAACACTCTACCATAAATTGAGCTATCTCTCGCTTCATTCCATGCCACAATAATGCTTCCTCAAATCTCTGTACATCTTTGTCCTTCCTGGATTTTTATCAACTCTTGTCGAAGCTCTCCATTCGAAACGTAGAGGCAGTCTCCGCACCTCAAGGTCCCATCTTTATGAATACGCAATCATGTCTGCATAACGGCCTCAGTCCTTTGTCAAAGTCTCTAAAATCTTCATCCGTCGTAATGCAAC
>JANAVB010018199.1:11058676-11256176 GCA_029216955.1 Iris pallida
AAATTGAGGCAAGTACCTACCTCTGATTGTTTTCATCACGATAGTTTCTATATTACCTGCTCTTGACTACTACACTTGATGTTGACACATTGTTACATAGATTGATACTAAATGGATCTTGTCAGGAGATGTTTTACCTTATCAGGTACATTGGGGTATGTAATGTTCATATACTTTATCATGTGCATTGTGTACTCCTTGTATTTGTATTTTCATGTACTCTCATGTACTCTCATGTGCTCACATGTGCTTCATGTGTAAACTAACAATTATGTACATAATGTGTCGTGATCAGATCCATGTGTATTGATTGGGGCCGGAGAGTAGAATGTTATTATGTGATTAAATCCCTTATTGTAGATCATTTATATGTCGATTATACCTTCACGTATAATCGAGTTACCATAGAATAATTATGTACCAACCTAAACCAATCAAATAACTAACTTGTGTTCTAATTGCTTGTGTTCATTTCGAGTTAACATGTTCTCTATCTTGTTCATGTACTCAGTTTCGTATATCTTCATGATGATATTCTCTATTTCTCTGTATTTCTATTCCAGTACATCATGTATATTATTTTATTGAGAGTTATATATTCCTTACCATGCAATATAACGGCTTTCAAAGTTATGTATTTCGCTCTAATCCTGACTGGATAACTATTCTTTAGGTAATGTTATGTCCCACACGATAGACTTTACGATGACATATTTCGATATATTTTAGATCATGAGTTGACCTCTGGAGAGCTCTAGGCCATTATTTTTTTTGATTTATGTATCGTTATGGGATTTATCTCCGATACATTCTTATATATTCATATGTAGACTTTAGTTATTTATTGTTATTGATATCTTTCCTATTTGTAGCTTGCTTAGCTATTTGTGATGTAATTGAGTACGTGTGTTATTGTGGATCATCTAGATGTTGTAGATAGTTATTGTGTACTTGACATCGTTCTACCGTCGATATGTAACATAGACTGTGCATAGCCTACGTACTCGTGTCCGAATATCCGGATGCGGGTCATGACATGTACTGAGGTCTTCATCATTATCGTCGATGATCTGTTGATTTAGTTCGTCGAAGGTGACGTTCCTGATTCTTCGATGATCATTATCCTTTTGTTGAAGACTCGACAACCTTTGCTTTTGGCCGCATAACCTAAAAAGATACCTTTATGGGCCTTTTCATCAAATTTATCCAGATTATCTTTTGTATTAGAATAAAACATTTACAACCAAAGATTTTGAAATAAGAAATTATGGGTGTTCTATCAAACCATGACTCATAGGTAGTCTTCTTCGATTTAGGTCGAATTAGAATCCTATTAAGAACATAACAAGCTGTATGACAGCTTCTGCCCAGAAATATTTGGGTAGACTAAACTGGTTTAACATTACTCTAGCCATTTCAGATAGAGTTTTGTTCTTACGTTCTATAACTTTGTTTTGTTGTGGAGTCCTAGGGCAAGAGAAATCGTGCAAATATTCGTCTATGTCACAGAATTGCTCAAACTCTGCATTCTCAAATTCGCTGCCATGATCACTTCAAATATGAGTGATCATGAATCCTTTCTCATTTGGACTTTCTTGCAAAAGTGACAAATTAAATAATGCATCGTTCTTACGTGCAAGAAAGTATGCCAACGTGTATCTAGAGAAGTCATCTTGTATTACAAATGCATACAACTTACCACCTAGACTAGAGATTCTACTAGATCCAAATAAATCTATAGTAGTAATTGTAGAGGTCTAGTGGTACTTACAACATTTTTGGACTTAAAAGTGGATCGGAAGCTCTGTTCTTCTCGCATTCACTACATACTGTATCCTTCTTGAAAATATGTCCGATAAGCCTCGTACCAGTTTCTTCGTGGATAATCTGAAATTGTGTCCATATTCGAATGACTGAGTCTCATGTGTCATAGTTTACCTCAACATTCTTGGCTAGTAAGCATCTACCTGCTTTGTTAGCATCTTCCAACAATAAAAAACTTGTCTTCCCTAATACCTTCAAGGATAGTACTACCCAGTTGAGTTATTAACTATAGTACATTTGTTTTGACAAAGTTAGTACCATATCCATGGTCAGCTAAATGGCTTATGCTGAGTAGGTTATATTTTAACTCAGTTATTAGACAGACATCTTTAATCACAGGGTAGGGAGCCTTACCAATGTTGACGATACCTACTATATACCCTTTAAAGTTATTACCGAATGAGACATATCCTTTTTTTCTTCTTCGATAGTATTACAAATAGAGAAGCATCACCGGTCATGTGCCGTGAGCAACCGCTGTCGAGGATCTACTTGCTTCTAATATGAGTAAGGTGTTCCACCTACAAAAAGTTTGCAGATGAAACTTCGGTACATATTTCTTGTCACTGCAAGAAGAATACCCTTTTATGTCGGGTAAAACTGCCATATATGACGATAATTGACGGTTTTTCTTACATAGACAACCGTAATAAAATCGGGTGTTATAAATGTATATAATAACCGTTGAATATGTATACCTTATCTGACATTTTCTGCTCAGAATCGATATAAATAGTTGTAGTATATATAACAAAATTTTGCAAACCGACATTAAAGACATGATTATATATCACAATCAAATATTCAAACGAGATTAAAGTTCCATAATGTATAAAAAAAATGTGATAACTAACATATATACATAACGATTTTAGATATATAATCTGTGAAAACTTATAAATCAATGTGTTGTAAAAGCAATGACCAACATGAATTTCCAGAACATCCAAAATTTTCAGAACGACACAAATACTAAACATCTGAAACATTCATTCATATTTTCCAGTTTCAAATATCGTACCATCTTAATTACAGTCCAAATCCCATCTTAATTACATATATCTATCTTTTTTAGCCTTTGCTTAATATATCGTCATCTTAACTATACATTTCAAAAAATTCCTTTTCCAGCTTTTGCTTAACCAACATATCATAAAATTTCAAATATATATATATATCTTCTTTCCTTTTAGTGCACCGGCCTCAAAATGTTTCTTCTGCATTCACCAACACAAAGGACTCCTTCAAAGACGGTCGATAAGAGCAACTTGAAATCCACGATTCTACAACCAACAAATAAAAGGTACAAATAGAGATACTTCAATGTTGAAATTAGATGAATCTTATACATGACCAAACTTTGTTGACTAAGCCCAAAAATTCCAATTATCCCACCAAAAAAAACAAGTGAAACCCTTTATACCATCTACAGATGCACAATCAAACAGCACCAGTTATTTGCACAATTAATAAAATAAAGATAAGTAGAACATAATCCAGTAGTTATTGCAGCAGCAGTTATATCCATAAATTAATAATGGTCTTTAAAGAGGCTTAGATCGACAAACACCTCCAGGAACATGCCGCTTCATCACAAGATGGTAGAGATTCACTCAATGAGAATTCTCATTATTGTAATTATTCCAATTTTAGATTTTTTGATAAAAAAGAATGAAATAAGAGATATTCCATCAGAATGTGGATTTTGAAATCACGTACATCTTACCAAACTGGCTGCAGCTTAGCCACCATGCCAGCGGAAGACAAGAAAAAAAAGCCAATTATCCAATAAATAAGTACAACTTAAATGAAATTAGCAATCTACAAGAATCATCATCGCCTCTTTTAAAAATAGATAGCACATATCAAATGAAACATAAGCAGCAGTATGTAGTAATGTACGAAGTGATACATTTGGGTATTTGAACAAGTAATGGGATGGACAGGATTTGCAATGAGCTAAGGAGTGTGGACCATAATTAAATACATGAAAGTAATATGCAGGAATAATTCCATTTTTTCCACGATTTAGGAGGCTCAAGCAAAAATGCTCTATACATGCAAACACCTCAAAGTTCTTTAGAAAAAAATAACTTCTTAGCTCGACTTTCAAGTATTACCTCCTCCAAAATTTGAATATAGAAAAAAAAATCCAGTAAAACATAATTGTTATGAGGCTTTTAGTGAAGCGAGTAAATATTCAATCCATATTATTATTCGTGCATATAAATAGCAAGGACCTATATCTTAGCAAGAAATTCAAATATAGGAATTAAAATGAGTTCTCACCTTTTCTAGGAATTGTGACAGTACAAAAATAATCCTAGTAAATTTTATAACGGACAAGAAGATAACTTCATACCTGCGCTACGTTTTCTAGGAATTGCTCAGACTTGAACTTCTAGGAATTTCTCAGACATGAACTGGCCAGAATATCCGACATGGGCTATAATTTTTCCTGCTAAAAGGATGATAGTTTCCAAAAATAGAAAATAATGGCATTATATGCAATATTGGGTAATTCACAAGCTGTTTATCTGTAGCCCTATTCTACAACATGTCTATTGATTGTGCGATCGGACTTTCCATGTGACTGAAGGAGAAGAATCAGGAAACACATGGCAAAAATAGTCTAAAGGCTCTACTAGACAAACTTTTCCATTCTCCATCTTAAAACAAGCATCAACTCTAAGGGGAGACTCTGAATCATGCCCATGCTTTATTCAGTTCATGAGGTTCAAAGCATTTGGCAAGATAAACTAAATCTTTCCTATAGAATAGTATTTGTCAAAGACCAATAAAAGAATCATAATGAAGTAGAGATTCAGTATCAATTACACCATTCCTATGACAGTATGAAGAATTTTGATATATGCTCTTTGTAGGAAATATAAACCAAATTACATCATTCTTATGACATATAGTTCAAATCAAGTTGACTACTGGTCAAAGGGAGCTATACAATGTAAGCAAATGGGTTAATTATGCACCTTCCATGTTCTCCTGTCTTGATACATAGCATGACATCCTTGTCAGCAAGAACTGCACTAACTGGCATCACTCCGGCACCCAAAGCTTTTCCTATTAACTAGTGGCAAGTGAATGCTAATATAAGAAGATGAAACAAGACAGATACACAGTAGACAGTCAAGGTCTTTTTATCTTAAAAAGAAAAAGATCAAAATGTGAATAATATAATCCATAAGTTCAATTAAAATCTGTAGAAACAAAGGAATGCATCCCCATGTAATCTAAATATTGGACATGAAGAAGAAACAAACACATCAACTTATCTTTTTGAGGGTTTTTAGTATCAGCCAAAACTAATAGTCAAACTGCCAACTATATCGATTTCGACCGATAATAAATTTGCATACCTACTACCTTATTCAAACATATAGAGGGTTGAAAAGTGATAATAAAAGCAAGTTTTTAAAACTCGTTAACAACATTATCTGGACACAGTATCAACTAAATTATTCAGTACTTGTTTTATCAAAAAATTTAGGAAATGTCCTATTTACTGCATAATTTTGAGTCAAAAATTTAGGAATATCATATTTACGGCAAAATTTTGAGTTAGGTCATCAAAAAACTGCATAATTTGAGTTGATAACTATTATTATGTTTTTGCTCATAGAGTCAAGAGCATAAAAATATAATAGGAAGACTCAATGAATAAACCTAGTCTCTTTTTCCCAATTTCTTGTTTGTTTGCTTATGTTTATAAGATTTTCCACCAAAATTAACAAAATATACATTAAAATCAATACCACACTTAGCAACAAGATATCGACCGATAGCTCAGGTGATAATCCAAACCGGAAAAAGCTTACATGATTGGAAATGAAGATCAGCGCCAGTCCGGCCTCTGCAAAGAAACCAATCGGTAAAAAAACCATACCAAGAAATTCCATCTAGGAAACCAAAACAACTAGTGGGAAGCTGAAGAAAGAATTGAATCGACAAAACAATCCCATCCTTATTGACCATGGCGACGATGGCCTCGAGGATCTCCTACGTGAATGGCCTGAAGACTGCATATTGGTACTTGATGGGGAACGTAACGAAGCCCGTCCCTTCTCGATGTCCTCTATACTGATTATCGCCACCACAAAGCCATGGCGATCGCTAATATGAGCACCATGCAACACAGTCAAAATTAAGGTTTGAAGAGGGAAGAGAATAGTTACCAACCAACTTGCAGGTTCCTTCGTCCTTACACGAGCTTGGAGACAAACTTGTTCGGGAGATTAGGATCGAAATAGCGGAGCGGAGCTGCATGTTCCGAATTAGGGAAAGGGTTTTAGTTAGGGTTTGGATTTGGGGTGGAAGGAGAAGAAGGGATGTGTGGGTTGGCCTTATTCTTGTGGCCGCAGAGCACCAAGTATGTACCTCTCGGAAGCTCTTCCCTGCTCTTGTTGTTGTCCGCCCCATCTTCCGAAGGATGGAGGTTTCTAGGGTTAAGGTTTGGAGGCTTGTTAGGGTTTAGGATTTGGATGGAGGAGGAGTGCGAGAGATGAAGATGACGAGAAAAGATTTGGAAGGAGAAGGGATTTGGGGTTTTCTACAGTCGAATTTTTTCATCCCAAAGAGCGATAAGGGAAGAGAAGAGGAGAAGCGGAGAAGGGAACGAAGAGATGGAGATAAAAAGACTCTTCTGAAAATAAGGATTTTCTGTCGTCAAATTTTCGAAGGGGAGAGGGAACTGAAATGTTAGTGTGGGGGTTCGAGTGGGCGCTTGAGCATTTTTTTATCACCTTTTATAACGACTGCTTCAAACAACGTTACATATGTTGTAATCTTATATAACGTTTAGTGCCAAAAATTATTATAATAGGCCAAAAACTCTTTAAACCTGTCATATTATGTGCTGTTGCAAAAATTTTGTAACGCTTATAAACGAACCGTTGTAATAACTTCTTGTCAAACGTTATAATAGGTTCTTTTTCTTGTAGTATGTAGGGTCCGGATATGTTAGTTTTTGGTATCCATGTACATACATTCAAATCAACTGACTTTCTTACTCTACATACAGGAGAGATATGACCAACTGTGCCACATTAGTAACATTTAGCATGATAAGTGATAAGTGTTTGATGCAGTGTGTTGTGCATGCTTGGTAGGTCTTGGTGTTCTAGTTGGATACTTGTAGTCAAATGCATGTTGGCTAGGCTTTTTGGGCAAAGATTTGGCTGTTTTGGTCTGATGGTATTGGGTTTAACTATGTTCCGATGTTTTGGTAATTGGCACATGTTAGGGTAGGAAGCAGCAACTTCAGGCTATTTTTCAAGCCTAATTTCTAACTTTTTGAAGGTGTCATATAGTGTGTTGTAGTCAGCTGTAAGTGCATCATTTCTTACTAGTGCACATTGATGGCTCTTCTTCTCTTTGAGTAAGTCTTCCTCAAGTTTAGCATGGCCTTATCCTTTTATTTGGATAATCGTGTAGACTCGTGTAGTTGCAACTTGACAAAAGAAAGCTCACCATTCTCACTAGGACTTACATTACTTCTAACCTCATCTAGTAAGTCGGTAAGTCTTTCTATTTCACCTTGTGCTCTTTGAGTACCTTCTTAGAGTTTTGATTCTTGTTAAGCAGCTTTGTGGTCATCTAAGAGGTCACTAAAGGCTTCACCTAATTATTCAAAGGTAGAATCATTATATGTATCAAAAGAGGGTTTGAGTTTACCTGATCATATGCCATCAAGCATACATTTGCATTGTCATTCGATGGTTCATCTTTTGAGTGACTAGCTTTATTTTTATGCCATATGCTTGTGTTGGCATGTCTTCTCGAAGTAGATTTTTTAAGTAACTCTTTTTATATTTATTTCCCTTCCTGGTTGATGATGATGATGCTGTCGGACAGTCCTTTCTTCTTGCAACCGTAGCAAATTGGATCTTCTCCATTGTTGATGTTGTTGCTATTGTGTTCCTTCGTTCTTCGGTTGAATCTCATGAACTTCGTGAACTTCTTCACTAGGAGTGTTTGATCCTCGGTGTGGGAATTACTATCTTCATAATCTTCTTTGACAGTCCTTTAGTACTGAGCTTTGAGGGCGATTGATTTCTCTTTTGGTACAACATCTCAAGTCTTGAATTTCCAGCTCGTGAGTGAGTAGCTTTCCCATGAGCGTTTTAAGAAATATGGTAGTGAGGTCGTTTCCTTCAATAATTGTTGTAGCCTTCAAAATCCAGTTCTTTGTGAGCGCTTACAGCAGCTTGCAAATCTTCTCATGATTATTGTATTTTTGTCTAAGGAGGACAAAGGATTTACAATCCAGAAATCTTGTGAATATTTGCATAATAGATTATTTGGCTTTATCTTGAACACCTCATACTCTTGAGTAAGTCAACTGATCTTAAACTCCTTAACTTGTGTCGTGCCTTCATGTGTAACTTTGAGAAGTTTCCATCTTCATTAGATGTAGTGGATGAAGACACCCTGTTGAATTCAGTCCTATCAAGAGCACATAATAAAGTATTAATAGCACGTGCGTCAAGACTGGCCTCTTTCTTTCAGAGTCAGTATATTTGTCATATGCTTATTCAATCAAATTTCCATCAATAAGAATATGGGAAGGTTTTTATAGCCGTCAACTACAATTGGCCATTAGTTGAAATCTAGAGATTTCAAAAAGAAACTCATACGTGTTTTCCAGTCAGTGTAGTTGGTATCATCAAACAGTAGGGTTCTGTTTCTAGCTTGGCCTTCACTTGTGAATTTCATAGTTGCCATATATATATAGTGATCCATGTAACAACAATTATATTAAAGAAAATAATAACAATGTTACCTTGTTTTACCTAGATAATCCGTTCTGATACCAATTGTAGGTTTGAAATGTAAAGCAATATACTCTAGAGGGGGTTAGGCAGCGGAATATAGCTATTAAAAAATTTAGTAGCAAAATCACATAAATTATTACAGATATGAAAATGTAAAAGTAAATAGCAGAGAGCAAAGACAAATACGACGATGTACTGGTCTAGCTCTTGTGAGGATTAATCCAGTCCAGAGAACTCTAACTCCCGGTTGAAATCCACTATGGAAAACTGCAAGTTTTCATACGAAGTCCTTACAACTTCTACAAATACGAGCTTTGATCCGAAGCACTCGACCAACTTTAATTGTGAAGTGCCTTACTTCTTATCAAGCCCCATTATAATCACTCTGAACTTCTAGACCGTACCACAGTGGCAAATTGACTAGAGGATTGTTACTGGCTTAGGATTTGAAAATAAAAGCTTAGAAGGCTTTGAAAGAACGTAGTAAGCTTAGAAGAAGAGACAAAAGTGAATTGGTGTGTTGGCACAAAATTCTTCTCTATTTGTAGGATTTCCAAAGAAAGAATTTGGGCAGAATTCGGACAGAATTCGGGCAAAATTCATTGAGAAGATCTCGGTATGTAGCCGTTGCATCCGTAACTACGGAAAGACTGAGTTTAAAAAGTAACATTCCACCAACCGAACTCGGGCCGAATTCGGGGCAAATTTGCCCAGTGTTCGGCTGGTTCAGAATTGGTGAATTTGGGTTTTGAAACTCAGGTTTTGGGCTTTTAAATGTTCAAGCAGTTAGGGAGTTTGGTTTTGGGCTTGTTTTCAAGACAATGGGTAATTTTGAAAATTTTTTGGGTAGCCTATTTGCTAGTATGATTCGGTGTACATTGTATTTTCTAGACTCAATAAATATAAAAAAATATCGTGATAATTAAAAAATGAAAATACAGACGTAATAACAAACATGACTCCAAGTCTTGAATAGTAGCATAGCAATTCTAGCTATTTGTCAAAGTAGCCATTATATCGAGATAGAGTTAGATCAATTATTAAAATTCGGTTCCACCATGACCAATGAGCCAACAAATTGCGGCTTTTAAATTAAATAAAATCAATCTAATAGGTTCCACTATGGTTTGGCAACCTAGGATAGTCCCCACTAAGTTAGGTTGACTAGGGTTGAGTCCCAAAAATATTTCTAATTGAATTAAATACTGAAAGGACTATAAATGGGTCTCATGTGCCATTCGAAAATAAGTATACATGGAACTCAATTGAGGGGACACCATTGGCACGTGTGTAGTAGATTCAAAATAGTTCAAAATCATATAATTGGTTCATTTAGGTTGGATCGATGTTGAGTCCCAAAATTAAGTTGGGAACTATGACAAGTATTATGGTAGATAACCTTTTAGCCTAAATTGATCCAAAATTATGCGACAAAAATAAAATACAAGTGTAACGCCCCAGTCCCAAAATACTTGGGACTAGATACGTATCATGCCAGCTGTATACATACGAGTAAATGAAAGGCTCGTATGTATACATAAACTGTAAAATGTAGAAAGTCATGCTCAAACTAAATCCCATCCACAAATATGAAGTTTAAATGATATAATCAAATAATCATTCGTATAAACGTTGGGCGGAGACATATCCACTACCAACAAGTTTAATTGAAAGAAACATGCAAATAAATAATTTGGTCGAGCGAAGCAAATGACGAGTCCAAGAGAAATCATCACGGAGGAAGGAAGACATGGCCTTAGCTAGAGCACCTGCAAGAATCACGAAACACACACCTGGAGAGATCACCAGGTCCTCAGAGGGACGTAACAAGATACAGGAAGAACATGACTTTATAACTGCAAATATAACCACTATAAAACTACAACATAACATGGTTCCTAACCATCTATGTGATGTGCACTTTGAGGACAACGTTCTATGCATGGGTTGTAAGATCAGCAGTAAATAAAGAGTGGCAGTAGTTGCACTCATCCGAGTCACTATCGGTCATAGGCAGTAAGTAGCGCTCATCTGAGTCGCTATCGGCCCCGGGGCAGAAGGTAGCGCTCATAAGAATCACTATCGGCCTACAAATGTGTGTAAAAAATAAATGTAGCCCCTACGCTAGTAGCTGTCCTCTCCCCCCAATGATACTATACATGCATCGTAACCACGACACCCAATACGTGTCACATCCATAACACTGTTTTGTTTTAATTAATAATTATCAAGTCTTCTAACATGCATCTATTGACAGTTATTCCTACGCATGCGCACGGAAGATCAGCCAACACGCAAGTGACCTCTATATGTTACTCACCACTCACACACACTCGTGTTACCTTTGTGACAAAGTTAATGACATGCACTCTATTGACGGTAGTCTCTTAACTCTAGGTCCACAAGCAAGAAAAAAAAAATGAAAATAGAAGTGCAGAAAATAATAACATAATAATAATGCAACTAAATGTAAGCAGTAAATATGGCAAGGTATCTTGCCTGGTAGGACGCCTGGTGTACTACAATGATCAAAATGGTAGGGATTATGACTTTGATGTTACAACTTGTCAAGACAGTCTCCAATGATGGCACGTACTGTTCCATTGAGTCCAGGACGGTCGAGTTAGTTAGGGTCGACACAAGGTAATCTGAAATTGGCGAAGGAATAAGAATAATCGATTGGTCATGGACAGGAAGAATCTAAATAAATTGGTTAAATAATATATGTTTTTATAAACTTTTCTTAATACTTAAAAATAGTTTTATTTAGTAAAATAATTAAATTAATTACTTGAAAATTCCAGAAATCTTTTTAGGGAGAAAAACTCTAAGTTTTGGCAAAATAATATTTCTAAGTAGAAAAACTATATTTTATAATAAAAATATTTAAGTATTTTTCAAAAATAATAAGGAGTTATTTAGGCCAAAACTATAACTCGTCAATATATTTATATACATATAATTCGAGAAAAATATTTTAGAGGTAACTTGTCAAATATATTTATGTACATATAATTCGTGAAGCCAAAATTTACTTTGTAATTCACTAGAATATATTTGTAAAATTTTCTAAAATGATAATAATAATGCAAGTAATAAATTTAGCAAAACAACAAAATATATAATAATAATAACTGTAGTAAATATTAATACTAATAATAAAAGTATTTCTATTCATAGTAAAAATAACCATTAAACATATGTATCAATATGCTAACATTGACTACTGTATTTCTATTCATAGTAAAAATAACCATTAAACCTATATATCAATATGCTAACATTGACTACTGTTCCCATATGAGAATAGTTGTTCTCTGTAAGCAATTGAAAAATCTACCTTTGAATAGTGGGTTAAAGAGAGTGAGAGAGAGAGGGTTGTTGAAAGGAAGAATGAGGGAGAAGGAGCGGGAAGATCCAGAGAGCTTACCGGCATAGGGCGGCGCGGATGGCGGTGGCGCCGCCGACCGAGACTCGGGAGGGGCTCAGCAGCTTCGGGGCACGGGTCTTACGCTTCAGGAGGAGAGGCGGGGTCGCACGGCTTGTGGGATCTGGGGTGCGGCCTGCTAAGGAAGGGCGGCTCAGTGGATGGCCCGATCTGAGCTCGGTGGGATCGGTGCCGTTGGCGAGGCCTCGGCGCCGGAGGCAGATGCTCGCTCGTCTACGGAGGAGGTGGAGAAAGTTGGAGAGAGGAGGGGACGGAGTGGTTCACCAGATGGCGTGGCGGGAGGGGGTGCCACGGTGACTCTGGTGTCGGCAAACACCGGTTGCTGTTCGCAGAGAGGAGGCTGCGGAGGCACGAGAGGAAGGTCGTCGCGTGCACGATAGTGGATCACCGGCGATGTCGAGGTAAGGGCGGTGGCACAGTCACCCGAGGAAGGAGGCGGCACCGGTGGTGATGTAGGTATGTGGTGGTGGTTTTAGTTAAATTTGGGGATTTAGGGTTTAGTAGGCGGCCGATCGTAGTGGCGATGGCCGGGGTGGCCGGTGGTGTGGGTTGAGGTTTTTGGGGTTGGAGGAGTTTGGGCGGCGGTGACGGTGGTGCCTCGACGGGGTGGTGGTTCCGGTGTGGACATGGTGGTGATGGTTGTAGTCGGTGGCCGGGGGAGGCCGCGACGACGGTGGCGGTGTGGTCTGGTGGTGACGATGATGGAAGTTTTGGGAAAAGAGGTGGTGGAGGACGATTTGGCCGTTGTGGTTGTCATGGTGGCGGTGGTTGGGATGATGGTATCGGGGACGAGGGGGTGTTGTGGGTGCGGCGGACCGGGAGGGAACTGCGGCGGAGATAGACTGTTGGCTGGTAGTGTGATTGCGGGATTCGGGTGGTTGCTGTGGGTTATGCTAGGATAGGATTCGACTGTGTCGGTGTGTCCGACACGCAGGCTATGATGTATATGTACTAATGGATCAAGAACGTGGAACACGGACACGATGCACAACAATCGGGTGAAGAATTTTGGCTTTTGTGAATTTGTGATAACAATGCCAGAGCTCCCCTTTATATAGGGTTGAGGAGATCCTAGTTGGATAAGGAGTAGGGGAAATTTAAACCCCATTTTAGATAAATCACGTACATAATTTAAATCAAATTAGAAGACCATTTAAATCTAAATTCGAATTTAAATCATAGATAAACTCACCATTAAATTTAAACTCCATTTAGAATAAAATCTTTTCCAATATAATTTATCATAATTAATTAAACTTAAACCAAAATAATATTTTTAAATAGTTTTTCGAATAATAAAATATTAATATTAAATAAATTTTGAAAATACAATTATTTTCATGAATTTAAAGTCATGTATCTTGTATGCAAATTATTTATGTAAAACATCATTTTGAAATTATCAATTATATTTGTATAATAAAAGTAAATAGTTCTTTTTATATTAAATCTATACAGTTTGTAAATCGATTAATAAAGGTAATATAGGTAAATAAATAAATATTTACCATATGAAATTTGAATTCCATAATAAAATATTTTTATAAAATATGTACCTCGCTCATATTCGTACTCAACGAGCAAATACGAAAAATGCGAACTTGTACGCGACGTATAAATACGAAAAACAAATTAACACCAAAAAATAAAAATTATAGTAAAATTTAGGGTGTTTACATCCTATCCAACTTACAAGAATTTTGTCCTCGAAATTTAGGAGTAGGTAGGGTTTGAAGGAAACACATGAGTTTATCGATAATAAGTTTAAGCAACGATTCGGAATCCAGCAAGCAATTTGAACAACAATGATCTAGATAAAAAATTTTGGTATAGTTTAGGAGATATCTCATGGCATCCCAATCAGTGTCTAAATTAAAAATAACTATCATATATCCAAGACGTGCAAGCTCACAAATGCAACAATCTTCCAATCTCAAAAATTTACTAGCTCGATACTCTTGATTCAAAATTTTCTCGTCATATCTCGAATCGTCTTATCAATAGTAACTTTATACAGTCTCTTCAAATTTCATAATCCACAAAAATTTAAATTTTCCATAAATCTTTTTTCCCCTCAAATTGGAGTTACTCCTCAAATCTTAACTCACAAAAATTTAGGTTCCTCAAAACATATTCTCAAATCATAACTCTCGTAACCTTGATTATAACCCCTTTTTTCCATTATCCCATAATTTCTTGAAATCTATTTTTTTTTCTTTTCTTTCCTTCAATTTGATAGTTAACCTCCAAAAATTTTCTCACGTAATTTAGAATCCTATCTATATTCATATATCAAATCGAATATCTCAAAGATAGAAATTCATTAAGTCCCAAAAAGTTTTAATTTACTGATCCTCGAATTTTACTTCTCCACACATATATAGATATAAGTATCTTCCTTAAATCAAAAAATTGTCTTTTATAACCTTCTTGAACTTTTTATTAACCTTTAATCAATTTCATCGAAACAAAACCATTCCTTCTATTAAGAATTCCATACTCATTTATTAATGTAAAAAAATTCCATCTTCAATCATCGGTTAAATTCCGAAATAATTTGTCAATCGCCAGTATACTTACTTTTGATCATATCACTTTGTAAAAATACACATTTCTCAATCCCATCTAATAGCACTTATCACTTATTTCAACTTATGTCTCAAAATCTCATTATTCTTTATTTATTTATGCCACTAATCTCCTTTATGGAGTTTTCTAATCCAAAGGACGTCATGATCCATTTTCATCTTAAAACGAGAAAATCATAAAATGAACAAAGTTGCATGAACCACGGTGGAATTAAGGTAAATATGAGTGAAGCAATTTAATTCGGAAAGGAGGAAAGTAAAAGTTGCTAATGTTGCATAGGGAGTAAATATGGTATGGGTCTAAGTAAATCAAGATAAGGCACGAAAATAAAAGGCAGGGGTAGCAATCAACATAAAGCACAAGCTGAGCATTTAAGGAATTATGTGGACCATAATCATTTATTGGGTTGAAGGAATTGAGTCGAATCCATGGTCGATAAATATCGGTATCATGGTAAGGGTTACAATTTAGTCTTTTTGGCCCAAAGTCATATCATGAAAGTGGAGTACAAGAAGACGTATTTTAGTGGGACGTGATATACCTACATGAAGGTGGGCTCGTCTAGGTTTTACGTATGGAATTGTTGGAGGGAAAAGTCTTGTGTTGTGCTTCAAATATCCAAGTCACGGTAAAGGACAAAAAGAAATTAAAATAGAAAGTGGGAGTTCATGAGATAATGATCAACGCACAAAATAAATGACCAAGCTAAAGCATGAAATAATGATAATTCAGATTCTAGTAAATCAAGGTAAAATAAGTTAGAAATACAGTTTCTAAAGATATGATAGCCACTTGGATGGAGTATGATTAAGAACAATCTAATCATTTCTCAAGTTTCAAATAGTTAGAAAGTCACGATAAAATCTAGATTTGAGGGAATGTCGAGTATGTCATGATTGAGATATCTTCACATAGTTTGGCAGATGACTTGACTACACTCGAGTATATACAACTATCATGAAATTAATGAGAATACTTGTATCCCATTAGGGTGACTTGCTTGCTTCTTGGTCCTCTACCAATATATCTAATTTCAAATTTCAAGTTCCTCAAAAGTTTCGAAATAAAATCTCAAGATACACCATCAAATTTTAATCATAACTTAAAGTTTAATTTCCTTTAATTAAATTCCAAATAACCTTTATCATATCTAATGCAGCACAACTAAACTTTCATAATAAGCCATCACTTTTAAAATTTCCAATTCTGAAATGTACCTCGAGATAAACTCTTAGCCTATTGATTAATCGCAAATCATGTGACTCAAATGAAATCCTTTTTTTACCAAAATTTAAATATCCATAATCAAGGCTTTAAACTCGAAACCTAAATAACTTTATAAATTATTGATCATATACACCATTCGAAATTTAATTTTTTTCCCTTCAAAGTCGATTTCATATCTTCCAAAATATTTTAAACAAGAATTTTTGTTTTACCATCATCTCTTCAAACTCAAAATTTAATAAACTTATAAATCGTACATCGTATGACTCAATTTAAAACCTTAAACTCTTCCTTTTTTCACTAAGCTTTCATATTCTCAGTCATCTACAAAACCATAAGTTATAATTTAAGACTCTTAATATATCTCGAGATAACTTTAGCATATTATACTCCAAACTTAAACTTAACCGTAAATCATGCATCACAATTTAAAACTTGTAAGATATTCTCAATCGATTTCATCCTCCAATAAATCATAACTATTTCACAATTTCAAAAATCATAAATCCAAAATTTGTTTTCTCGATCTAGCTATCCTCTTGTGTGTACCACCTTGTAATATCAAAATAACTTTTCCTTTGATGGCGGTAATATGCTGCTACCCAACTTAGAATTAACTAATCCTTAAGTTCATATTTCTAGGAAAATAAATGCCTTTATAACTCAAATAAAATCTCATTGCATATTAATTGTCAATGTAACCTTCTAGCCACGTGTTTAACCTATGAGCATATACTAGTGTAGTCATCTTACTAAGCACGAAACTAGGAATTTACGGTAGAAGAATCAACCAAGATGTAGATCAGTAAAGTTGAACAAGTGATTCGAAAAATTTAATCAAGGAAGAGGGTCAAGCATGTGGATGAGATCCTAGACTCTAATCTTATATTGCAGGCCCGTTCAGTACAGTCATGTAACCGAAACGGCAAATTCGACTGCATGGCCACCACAAAAATATATATAACGCCCGTCCCAAACTTGGGACTAGATACGTATCATGCTAGCTGTATACATACGAGTAAATGAAAGGCTCGTATGTATACATAAGCTGTAAAATGTTGAAAGCCATGCTCAAACTAAATCTCATCCACAAATATGAAGTTTAAATATATAATCAAATAATCATTCGTACAAACATTGGGCAGAGACATATCCACTACCAACAAGTTTAATTAGAAAGAAATATACAAATAAATGATTTGGTCGAGCAAGCAAATGACGAGTCCAAGAGCAATCATCACAGAGGTAGGAAGATATGGCCTTAGCTAGAGCACCTGCAAGAATCACGAAACACCACCTGGAGAGATTACCAGGTCCTCAGAGGGACGTAACAAGATACAGGAAGAACATGCCTTTATAACTGCAAATATACTACTATAAAACTACAACATAACAGGGTTGCTAACCATCTATGTGATACACTACACCAAAATACATGTATTGTAACGGTCTAGACATGTTACAATAATTAATTCTAACGGATTATTTCGTGAGTATACAGGCGTGGGTAATATTACTAACAACATTTCTAACAGGTATTGTCCGTTAGTATGCAAAATATTCTAACGGCTGTAGCCGTTAGTAATAATTTCTCTAACAGTCAATATTAATATTCGTGGAGTTGAATACTAACGGGTAAGGGCTGTTAGTATATTTAAAGAATATTCAAAAAAACTTTAGAATTGGATACTAATGGATGTGGACCGTTAGTATATTTTAAAAAAATGAAAAAAAATGTATAATTACCATTTAAATTAGTTTGAACAAGTACACAATCAGTTCTTGTCAGCTAGAATCTCAACGAAGAAACAATTTAAAAATATCACAAGTAGTTCAATAAGAGAACAAGAATCAAAGGAACGACAACAAAATACTTCACTATTTACAAAACTTCACCATATACAAAATACTTCACCATTTTCAACATCAATTAGCCTAACATGAAGAAATAAGTAACCATTGAGGATGGACAAGAATACAGAGGATTGTATAAATTATCTAACAATATGTTTGTTGTACATAAGGGGAACATATTCCAATAAGACTATCTAGATAAACTATACTGTCACACAAGAGGAACATACATCCATTACTTCACCAGACAGACAATTCAGTTCTGCCAGAAAACATGCCCTTCAAAACTGATCTGCGAGAAAAAAAGGATGATTGTAAGATATTGATTGGCCAATACAAAACATGCAATGAATATATGAAGACTGATTGTGACATAATACAAAGTTACTATCCCTTGGAATAGATCGCAAAGCATCAACAGTCTTCCAAATCCTATACACAGGATACAAGCATGCTAGGTTGCAATGGATAAAATTCAGATATGGATTCGATATATGGCTATTTTATAATGTTTTAGTTAGTAGATATTGTGTCTGAGTGTGTGTTGGTGTTGGGGATAAGACCTCGTCTCTTTCTGACCTCATATAATGCTGAGGCCGGAGTCTAGTAATTTGAATGTCTTTGAAGAGGAATAATAGAAGAAAATTTTGATGATCTAGAAGTTGCAGTATTTAAAATAGCTGACAAAGAGCCAATCAATGTTAGTCAAGGTTTAGTAAGCAAGAGATCTTTTAGAAATTGTTATAAGCATATAATATCCAATGATGATAGCCTTATAATTCAATTTTAGATAAGTCAACATAATATAAAAATAGTTGTATCAGTGTGATCCTTTATTTGCAATTCTAGTAACACAGACTGTATACTTGAATGGAACCATCAAAACATGTTTACCTGTTTGCAAAACTCTGCATTATAGTTCAGTGTGATCCTTTATTTGCAATTCGCGATAATGCACAACTGTATTCAGTTACATATGGAAGCATAGTTAATGGCATGTGCCTTTCTGATGTTACTGCACATTGATACAGGGGTTAGTACACTAGAATACTATTTGCTGCATTAGTTTAACAGAAATCCATCTAAAGGTGCATCGTTAGCACCATATAAATCATTTACATGAGGTACTTCGTGGACACCATATAAATCATTTACATGAGGTGCTTCGGGGAAACCATATAAATCATTTACATGGCAGGTGCTTCATTAACACCAAATTGGCACCGCCGACATGTTATTTACATGAGGTGCTTCATTAACTGCTTTGTCAGACTCACTATGATTGCTTATGGGACTATGAAACATGAAAACGTTACAATTTCTCAACTTTCCTCAACAATTTCTCTCTATCAAAGTTTATGAAAACAACAATTTCTCTCTCTAACAAACTTTATGAAAACATTTCTACAAAGGAAGCATGGCCACTTAAAAACTTGGTGCCACGTTGGATTCACGTCGAACACAACAGGCAAAATATGATACGACCATGGGAGCAACCATGTTCGTATCTACGTTGTGTAGTGTCGTATAAGTCTTTGAAACATGGATAGCTACTAGCAATGTTGATGGAAAGGATACAGATAGGATATAGGCGCTAGCATATAGCAGATGGGTTGGGCAGTAAAAAAATGAACACAATGATATGATAATGCCAAGGCGGATGAGTAGCAACTCTCTAAATATATAAGAAATGCCTGTATTGAGGATAAGATGAGAGGAAAATGTGTCAGGGCTGGGCATGTGCATCACAATGTACCGGTTAGGAAGGCGAATATGTAAGTTAAGGAGAAACTAGAACATGAGGTGGACAAAACTTGGATTGAGGTTGTAAAGAAAGATGTGGTTGTTGCTGATGTTACAGAACACATAGCCCTTAACAGAGCTAAATGGAAAAAAGAGATTTCAAATAGCAAAGCTAAAAACATTTGGGACAAAGACTTCGATTGTTCTTTACTATAGAGGATAAATCCAAGGATACACATATCATTCTGATATCTAACCCAATGTAATTTATGACTGAAGTGTATACAGATTCTTATACAGATTAGATATTCCTAGAAAATACTAATGAGTTACAAATAATTTAATTCACATATAATAAGGGTCTTAGGGTTCTGAATCTCTGATATATTCGGATATCTTTCGGATATGAAAGACCAAACCATGTCTGTATATATCAAATGGACAGATAACAGATATCCAATTTGTTAAAATTTGATGCCTTCACGAATCTTACTAAGTATTTATTGCTAGATAACTGATAACTGATAACAAATCTCAATCAATAAGGATAACTGATAAGACAAAAAAGTTAAAACTTGTAAAGAATCTTACTAAGTATTTATTGATATACGCAATAGAATCTTCCATTACAAGAATCCATGTGTTTCTTCAGGATCAAATTTTCCATATGCAGTAGAATCTTCCATTACAAAATTGTCCTAGGTCGAAAATTCCATGCTGAAATTTCATATTAGTAACACATAGGGGCTGGGAACCTTTTTTTGGGGATGAAAAAGGATGAGAGTAAGTATTTTTTTATGAGGGAATGCCCTTCTAGCTAACATCCATTAAGGACCATTTGGTCCTTGCAGAGTTGATGTTTGCAAAGTATCTCTCTATTATCGATATACGCAATAGAGAAATTAAAAAACAAAATGGGCTAGACAGTAAAGTTTATAAAGAAGTGTAGCTATTATTTTTTCTCGATAGAGATGGAAGGAAGGGGTGGATTCAGATGGTGGAAAGGTGGCATAATTGTGGAGCACATGAAGAAGCAGCTTCAGGACAAGATGATATTTAAAGTGTATGTATTTTTCTAAATGCACTACTAATTTCTTTAACAGTCCTGTGATTACTTAAAAGAGGTAAAAGATGGTACATGTGTGCCAATTCTAACTATAAGACCAATTGTCTCCATCCAAGCACAGTACCATGACGCAAATGGCCCCTAAACAGGAACAACCAAATACGAAGCCCGGCAGTAAAGAGAACCAATAGTTTGTTTCCATAAAATTGCATATACCAACTAAATTATTTTAGCCAACTTGGACATTTTACACAACAATAACAGATTATGCATAAATACCTCATGAAAATTTTCTGAAGCACGACCATTATTTTCAGATGTTGTTAGTTCCTGCTCAACTTTCTCTAGCCTTTGCTTACTGTTTGCATCTCCCCTGCTAAACTTTGAATTGGAATATGTAGAGAATTAGAGTCTTGAGTAGGAGATCCAAAAAGAAGGATTTCATGTTTTTACTTCATGTATATTTACAGAGTATCGTGCTTTGACAATGGTATTATCTAAATTCTATAACTTAGAGAGAATATTACAATAATCGTTGACACAGTTCATGACATTTGCAAAAAAAAATCCGATACTCCAATCCAAAATTATTGATATTGTCGATATTGCCAATTCCGATACTCATAGGAAAAATTTGAAACCGATTCGATAGTGCGACCTTGTCTAAAAGACATAAATATAAATAAAAAGATGTAGACCTTATAGAAGTTCTGCGCATACATCAGCACAATGATATATAACTAGTAAGGCAATTGATAAAATTCCTTATGAAGTGTCATTTAACAAATGGTAAAAATATTGGAGGACCGACCATATATAGACAGAGTATTGCCTGATAGATTGAGAAAAGAGTACCTCGTCTACGGATGAGAGCTCCTCAACAAGTATCAAAACCAGGATGGTGGACATGAGTACTTCAGCCTGATGAAGAGGTCAAAAAAAATCCAACTGAGATTTGACACCAAGTATAAAAATAGTTTCAAATAAAATAAATAGCATAATTCGAAAAGTAAAACAAATGAAAGCACACAAGATATATAAGAGTTCTTTGTCATTCCTTCAAATTTTGGCTTTTCCATAAGCCAAACATACCTCAGCTAATTGTTTTGGTCAGTGGACAACCTTAGAGTATAGTTGCTTACTCGATTTTAATAACTCATCTCCAAAGGAGTCACAAAAACTTCACAATAATAACATAAGGGGCGATGTTTGTCTGAACCTGGAGATATATACATAAAAAATTCATCAGCCAATAACAAAATTAACAACACTTATAATAGGTATATTGATATTGGTTTTGTGAATAAACAAGGAATAAGGAAACAACTTATGCTCACTCTTTGAAGGATCAAATTTAGAGTCTTGAGTAGCATTTAGATCAGAAGGTAGGTTTATGTGAATTTATGCTTTATGCTGAGTGAAGCAAGGTCTTCAATATATGTTTGCTCTGTTTACTATATAAGATTGATGAAAATAGTTGGCAAATACAGTAGAACTTGTGTTGCTTAGAAATCAAAACATACCCTCATAAAAGGCCAAAATAAATATGGTTCTGTTCCCTAGTCACAAAAGGCCATCAATATGCCTACTCTACATATTACCCCCCCAAAAGATGACCTTCTGAATATTGGCCTTCTCAGCAAAAAGTTGATGTAAAGCAAACACAGGAAGGCATAATGCATTACCACTCCATCTACATAATTTTGTTGCCCCCTTCTGAATGTTGACTCCAACAGCCACTGAAATGATTGAAAACTAGTTTGTAATGATGAAAGGAAATTTAAAATATCAGATAGATTATGGAATTCAGGCAACAACCATTTGAGAGAACAAGAGAAGTGAACTGCCAAATACCTCAGCACAAAAGGCATGAACCCAATGTCCATTTGTTGACTTCCGAAAAGTGCCAGTATAACCACCACACAGCAAACACTCAGCTACATAAGGCCTCTCCCTATTGTCGAGTGTTTGACATCTAGGACTTCCAGACCGAGATGTCTCTTCACATAATTCACATTTCCAGGGACCAACAGGATCTTTAAGCTTACGATAGCAGTCCAAGTGAATAGCTACCTGTGACGCATGTTAGATAGAAAAATAGTAGTGGACAAAAATCGTGCAAAAAGAATGTCTGAAATTGGTAACCTTGCAGCTGGAACAAACAAAGATCCGGTTCAGCAATGTCTCAGGTCGTCTACAGATGTCGCAGGAGAGTTCACTTTCTTTTGATAATTCTGGCATGTGGAAAGTCGTAGAATCTTTATCTAGTGAAACCTTAACAAAACCGACCTTGGCATCTCCTTCATCCTTGGTCCCAAAGGAGAATGTCCTGGCACTCTTCCAGATGCCACACTGATGTTCATAGGACTCTGAAGACCCTAGAAAATATACATGATGAACAATCATGTAAGATCAACAAGCTAACAGCAAAACATATTTCCTTAAAAGACACAGACTCGATTTTAATAACTCATCTCCAAAGTCACAAAAACTTCACAATAACATAAGGGGCGATGTTTGTCTGAACCTGGAGATATATACATAAAAAATTCATCAGCCAACAACAAAATTAACACACTTATAATAGGTATATTGATATTGGTTTTGTGAATAAACAGAGGAATAAGGAAACAACTTATGCTCACTCTTTGAAGGATCAAATTTAGAGTCTTGAGTAGCATTTAGATCAGAAGGTAGGTTTATGTGAATTTATGCTTTATGCTGAGTGAAGCAAGGTCTTCATATATGTTTGCTGTTTACTATATAAGATTATGAAAATAGTTGGCAAATACAGTAGAACTGGTGTTGCTTAGAAATCAAAACATACCCTCATAAAAGGCCAAAATAAATATGGTTCTGTTCCCTAGTCACAAAAGGCCATCAATATGCCCACTCTACATATTACCCCCAAAAGATGACCTTCTGAATATTGGCCTTCTCAGCAAAAAGATGATGTAAAGCAAACCAACACGTAATATTGGCCTTCTCAGCACAAGATGCTTTATGCATCCTTTTGACATTAACATGTGAGAATAATAGTCATGACGCGATGTGCTATAGTGCAGACCGTGCAATCCCTAATTCTGTTCAGATGACCTTCTGAAATTGGCCTTCTCAGCACAAGATGCTTTGCATCCTTTTGACATTAACATGTGAGAATAGTTAACACCCAGTTTTCTAAATGAGGGCAATTTTGAAATTTTAAATTATAATCATTTAATAATGATATTTAAATCATATTGTAATTTTTGGTGATTTTTAATTAATTTAAAACTATTTAAAATAATGATTGGTGATTTTGATGATTAACTAGTTAAACCCTAGTTTTGCAAAACCTAGAGACTAACCATGACCAAGGGAGCCTAGTCATGTGATTAGGAATTCAAATTACCTATTTTTAGCCTTGGGGTATTTTGGTCATTTTGACAATTTCGTAAATTTGTAATTTATATTAATTAAATATTGTGCTAGCCTTTTTGTGAAGCCTTAACCTAGAAGTTAACCAACCTGGATTAGTCATAAGGTTGAAATTAGGGTTAGAACATTCCTACTAAGTGCCAAGGTTAATAATATCTAGATATATTAGGATGAGATATTTCTTTTTAAGATATTTGTAAAAAAAGCCTTAACCAATAGGAAGCCTTAGAAATTGTTGGAGCAACCTCAACCACCCATCTAAAACCCTAACCCTAATGATTTCAACAGCCACACAAGACCCTCCCTCCTATAAAGTCACTTTAACAAAGCCTTGGACTCTTTTACAAACCCTAGAAAAAGCCCTACTTGTTCTTCCCTAAAACTCTCCCAATAAATCCAAATTGAGCCCAAATTGAGTCAAATCAATTGCACCATCATCCCCAACAGTAGAGGATACTTGTGGGTGCTTGCTAGCAAGGTTCAGGACGATTGAACCGGAGAAAATCGAAGAAGACATCGAATCGAGGCTCTTTACATTGAGATTCTAGCTCTCAATAGGTAAACCTATCTACACCCATTAAAATCATGATTTTTCTTCGTAGATGTATTCATTTAGGGTTCCCCTAGGTGTAGCCCAAGTTTGGTAGGAATTCGTGTCCATTTCGTGTCCGTATCGGACACGTATCGGTGTAATTGAATGGGTGTTTGTTGAAATGCTTGTGAGAATAAAAAGGTGGTATTTTCAAAAACTAATTGAATAGAAAAATAGGTTTTTAAGTGCTGATCACAAAACCCTAGGACTGAGCATGTTTTCGAGCCGTGTTCGTGTCCAAAATGGACACGAACACGCTGCACGACACTGTCGTGCAGTGTCCTGCTGCTCGACCACGTTTTCCTCCGTGTCTGTGTCACTTGGACACGTGAAAATTGACACACAGCTAGGGGATACGACTGACATCACACCCACAAATTTTTACGGCTTCTCGTTTAGTGTGCACGAAGAAATTACACCCGCACTGATTTTGTACAGTGTTGTGCACACGTTTTTTGTGTCACTGATACGGATTAAAAATGTCGACACGACACGACAATAACTCGACTCAGGAACTTAGACACGTAGCCCTACTCCTAACCTAACTCTAGACACGAGCACGAGGCTCTAGGGTGCACATACGAGCCCCTAGATCGGTCGACACATGTGCACGAGGATTAGTAAAAATGATTACTGATACATTGTTTTTTTCTATGTTCTGTTCGTTTGGACACTTCGTGTCCACTCTAGTGGACACGAATCATACCTCCTAGACACGTTAACACATGAGGAAGACCCCTATATGCCTGTTTGCTAATTTTGATGGTAAATTGGGTTTCGAATGTTTGGAATTTCCTGTGACAATGTTCTTCACTGACAGTTGAGTTCTTTTGAACTATCAGTTGATTTTACACCCTTTCTTCCTGTTATTGAATGTTAAGTTAGTTTAGAAGTTAGGTTATACATGTATGTATAGCTGATGTTAATTTTAGTAGTTTAAATCGGTTTTTTCGAATATGAAAAGTTCATGTATCAATTGAAGTTTCAGTGTTGAGTGTGATTGTGTGGGTGTTGTGTCCTAGGTAAGGTCATGTATGGCTCTATGTGAAGTGTCAATTGTAAGGATAACTTGTGTGATGATAACAGTGAAGTGTTGTGAAGAATAGGTGATTGGATAGATAATTTCAGTTATAGGTTATGAGAGAAAATAAATGATGAGATTATTTAGCATGTTGGGACATAGGAAGGTCATGGTTTAGCCTTTGTATAGTTGTGAGGGTTTTGGGAGGAGGAAGTTAGTGTTACATATGAGGGGTTGGGTCTTTGGTTGAGGATGTGTATCTTTAAATTGTATATATATATATATATATATATATGTTATATAGACTTTTAGATTCATTATATGATAGATAATAGGCTTTGTGATATACATTAGAGATGTATTATATATAGTTGAATATATATTTGTGTACCATATATGTTAGGCTAGGTTATATATATGTGATATATGTATATATATATATATATATATATATATATATATATATATATATATATGGAATTGATATGTGTGTATTGCCTATATGGGTGTATGGCATATAGTCTAGGTAGCATAGCCTATGAGGGTCCTTTGTGTAGTCTTGTGTACATGGAATATATGCACATGAGTATTAGGTTTTGTAGACTAGTGTGACTTGAATTGGTGTGTGTTTGCTAGCCTAGGCTTGGTTAGGCCTAGTGAGACTTGACTGGACTAGAATGGACCTAGTTGACCCAGTGTTCACCTGGTTTGACCTAGACAGTTGACCAGGTTTGACTTAGAGTTGACTTTGACCTAGATTGGCCTAGAAATCATGTAGATTGCATCGTAGATTTTATTTACCTTATTTTAAACATGTCATAACCCATACTGCTTTATTTAGGACTTTGTGACTCTGGTGCAGACATCTAATATTTTATTACTCTTTTCAGAGTAACAGGCGAGTACATTCTCCGACAGTTCTTTCATTTACTTGTCAATTACTGTACTTCAGTTCTAGTTAGTTTTATGTGATTCTTATAACACGTGTGGATATTTCTGGATTCATGTATAAGACACACATACCATCTGTCTGGCCTCTATTTCTGGAACCACTACTGGCATCACCTTCTGGAACCACTACTGGAACCACCTACTGGAATCACTACTGGAACCACCCTTTGGAATCACTACTGGAACCACCTACTGGAATCACTCTGGAAACTTTTGCTAGTATCATTATGTTTGGCTGGACTCATCTCGATTTTTCGTATCGTTTTCTGGATTCACTTGTACTTGTGGGCGGGGAAATATTGGAGTAGACATGTGAACATTCCCAAATACTGGAACCACTCCCTTGGAATTATTCTGGAACGATAGCCATCCCACACTTGGCCGAGTGTGCGGTGTGCCATATTACCTACAGCCGTTTACATGTCGATCTCGATATTTTAAAACACACTGTTAGAGTATAGTCTGGACTCACCCTGGAACCCTTGATCACATACTGGACTCACCTCATACCGGACTCATCTTGTACTGGAATCACCTGGTACCAGATTCATGTTGTCTGGATTTACTTGAGTTTTGCACTTGTTACATTTACATTCTGGACTTATATCATGTTGCTCTAGTTCAGCTAGTTTCTATTTACAGTCTCATTGCTATGATTCTTCTCTTGTTTTACTTACCTTACTTTCGTTGTACCTTAACTGTTTCTCTATACCATCACCTGTATACAAACTACCATGTTCATCAATAAAACTGTCTATAACTGCTTTATAGTTCTCTGTCATTTACTTGGAATTTCTTGATGACTTGTACTCGTTTCTGTCCTGACTGGACCTGTTAAAAATATTACAGATGACTGCCCTGAGGACGTTTGCCTACTTGCCTTGGAGCAGGAGATGGCTTAGCTACCTATGGACCCGACACTCAGGAGTGATCGGGAGACTAGCTAGTAGACTTGGTTTAGTTTTCATTTTTAGAATTTGAATTGTAATAACTTGAGATACGAGTTTGTATTTGAGTTTGTTTGAGATATTATTTTTAGTAGTTTTTAAATGTTGTTGTTAGTCTTTAGTTATAAACTTATGTGTTATCTTATCGTTCTTAGACTGTGATTGAGATTCATTATATCTATACTTGTCCTCCGTTCGGAGTTGAGATTTGACAAGTACATTTATAATTGCGTGAGTTGTTGATTATATAGTAACCTAGGACAGCGTTCTACCGCCGACACTGCGGCGTAGGCTGGACGTACCCACTTCTCGTGCCCCTACACAGGGTGCGGGTCGTGACACGTTTTTAGTGGTGGCCCTTGCAGGTCGAGTTATGTAGTGGTATTCGAACTAGAGTATCACTACAGCCTGCGATAGGATTGAGAAATAGGTTTAAACGGAGAGGTACTCAATCACAGTTAGGAAAAATTCTGCTTCAATTCATGCCATCTACATATCTTACTGATTGTCTTCTTTGAAATAAACAGTCCTCCTTTGATTTATTGATTCCTGCTCAGTATTGACTTCCTTTTCGATCTGTCTTCATGATGGTGGAGACACGATCACATCGCTCTGGTACAGTAGCCGCTGGAAAGGGGTCTGCGACCTCTCGTCCATTGCAGCAGCCTGTTGAGACTGTAGCACCATCTGTTCCTGATCAGACAGGAGCTACTGTAGCCATTGGGGTATGCCTCCACTTGTTCAGAGGACGACCCCAGTCATTCCTGAGATGTTTCAGCAGCAGCATCAGCAGCCACCTGTAGGATTGGTTGACGCTGCGCACCTGTTTTCATTTGTGGAGAGGATCTTGGAGTCCCACTTGTCACGCCCCAGAACCAAAATACTGGAGAGCGGGGGCAGACATAGCCAGCTACGTATATGAAATGGAATCTATCTTGCTATACGGTCACGGCTGTCTAGATACATGAGGGTTTATCTACAAGCCAACAGTCTCTTAAGGTCATGAACAAGCCTAGTGTCTCAATCACCAACAAGTAAAAGGTTACAAGAAGTATGATCATTAAATATACAATAGTAAGGCGTTCCAAACATTACATATTCAGCTGATCATGAAGCTAGTCGTTACAAAATGTTAGGACTAGCAAGAGTTTAGTCATACATGATCAACCCTAGGATCTGTCAATCATGTTACAGCCCGTAGGCAGACAATAAGTAAAGTGCAATCGACCCCAGAAAGAGCAAGTGCCACAAAGGAAGCTTCACTTAGGAACTAAGACCAGCAATCAGCACAAGGTATAAATAAAAGTAAGAACTGGAAATAAAGAAAATACATCAGGATGATATACGACGAGATAACCATGGAACTATTCAGAGAACCAGGTTACAACCCGTAAACCAAACAAGGACCGGGGTTGTAACCCTTCGTCTGAACAGAACTTGGAATTCTCACTATTTATCGGTAAAATAAATACAAGCATTCTGGTCATACGGTAGTCTGGAACAGGATCAGGACAAGGCTAGACAGGTTAGACTCCATCCATTCATTTCACGGCCAAGCAAGAATTACGGCTTGATACTTTAACTAACTAGAGTTGTCACAAGCCTAATTACTAGCAAGATGCAGTGAGATTACTCCACAGCCACAAGCCCTACAATCCATCCAGGTTACCCGGGTTGAAAGATTAGGGTTGAATTCAGGTGGGTACATCGTCCAGGAAACGAATGTACCCTTAGGTAGCTTGAAGGGTGCAACACATGACAGTGTGCTGGAAATGTGCCCTACTCGACGGCAGGCTACAGATCCCAAGGTGTTCCCAGGTAACGGGATTGCCTGTAGCTGGAAAATCTCGTCATGACTAATGTATTAATCTAGTTATTAGCCTTAGTCCATTTTAGTAGGTACTCCTGACCGTGGTGCTCAGGAGTCCCTGTCCTAGACATGATGCAAGACTGGACTGGTTTATTTGTACAAGCACAATCGCCCACGGTGTCCATGTTATTATACAGGTCATGTCATGTTAGGTAGCCGTCGCAACAGCTAATCAAGATATAATCATGTCAGGTTTATCATATCAAGTTCACTTGTCAGGAGTGCGCCATGACGGACCGCTATCAGGTCATGTCAGGTTACTTGTCAAGAGTGCACCACTACGGGTCACTGTCATGTCATGCTCAATTATCAATTCCAAATATATCAAATGAATTCATGATTTTCAAGTTCAGGACAAAAGGCGTAAGGATATAAAATGGACGTTAAATATCTATTAAAATATTAATATACCGGGCTATAGAAGAGCCATGCGGCTAAGGCACATGCGGCCAGGATGGATCTCATGCGGCTGGGAAGGGAACAGCCCGTGCGGCTGGATGGTATCAGGCGCATGCGGCTGATAAGGGAAAAGCCCATGCGGCTAAGAAGGAGTTAAGGTCCATGTGGCTGGGAAGTGTAGTATCATGCGGCTGGGTATAGAAGGAGGCGCATGCGGCTTATAGAAGCCCATGCGGCTGGGTCAACATGGCTGCTTATACGGCAGGGAGTGAAGGGTGCATTTGCGGCTGATAAGGGACTCAACCTCATATGGCAAAGAGAAGGGCAAGACACATGCGGCTCAATTAGGTGAGCACATGCGGCCCGGGTCACTGGAACCATGCGGCCAAGACAAGAGGGGTGCATGCGGCTCAGAGGGACGAGGGCGCATGCGGTTCAGTAGAAGCCCATGCGGCTCAGAAAATAAAGGAATATATGCGGCTGGGATTAATCAGGGTCATGCGGCCCGGATTAAGAAGTCCATGCGGCTGGGTCTGGGGGTTTTCATGCGGCTGAGTCACTTGCCGCATGAAGTGTCATGCGGCCAAGTCAAGCCCATGCGGCTAAAATTATCGTATGAAGGCTCATGCGGCTCGGAATCACTTGCCGCATGAAGTGTCATGCGGTTAAGTCTAGCACTGTTCTTCTTCTCCAAGCTTCTGAGAAGAAGAACGCCAAGAATCCATTCTTCCGAGCTCCATGAAACTTTCATCCGGAATCCAAATCCGAACTTCCAAAGGTCAAAATGGGGTAGAACGAGATTCTTTACAACATAGAACCCTCAAAACTCAGAAATAACAGGACTAAGTAGATCAAAACCCAAGAAATCCAAAAATAAAGTAAACTTATATCTAGAAGAATCTAGCCATGGAAAGTGAAAATGCTAAGTTCTAAAGTAAGTTAAAATGCTGTAAGAAAGAGAATGAAGCAATAAAATTAGAGTTCCTCCATGAAGCAAGTTGCACTTGCCTAGACCTCTCTCTCCCTCTCTCTGGTAGGTAAGGAAGTAAATGAGGAAGAAGAAGATGATAAATGAAGAGAGAGAAAGGAGAGGGGTAACAAATATGAATGGTGGTGGTAGGTAGGGGGTTCATCTATGGGTTCATCATGAACCAATAGCAAATCCCAAACCGAACCAAGCCAACCCGGACCAAGAATAAACCGAGCCAAGAAGGAAAAGATAAGCCAGGAATTAAGCAATACAAGATAAAATACGTACACGTATTCCAAATACGTAATACGAACCACAGGCATTACAACTCTACCCACCTTAAAAGAATTTTGTCCTCAAAATTTAATCAAAAGGCTAGAGGGCAATGACAAGCTACATTAATAACATGCAAGCTATAACTAGGCAGGCAATCACTCATTCAATCAAGAAATCGAAGACATGAGGCATAAGGAAGATATTATACCTCACGAGTCAAACAAGTCGGGATATCGCGATCGGATATCATCCTCACGCTCCCACGTTGACTCCCCCAAAGAGTGATGACCCCAAGCAACTCGAACTAACTTGATAGTCTTGTTCTTGAGGATCTTCTCTCTCCGGTCCAATATAGACACGGGCCTCTCCTCATACGAAAGGTTGGTACCAACAACCAATTCCGAATGATCCAGGATGTGGCTCGGGTTCGGGATATACCGTCGTAATTGGGATACATGGAACACGTCATGCACCTCGCTTAGCGACGACGGAAGAGCGAGACGATGGGATACATCTCCTACTCGCTCTAGAATGTCAAACGGTCCTATATACCTAGGACTAAGCTTGCCCCGTACGCCGAAACGAATAACGCCACGGTTAGGCAAAATCCTCAGGAATACATGATCGCCGACCGAAAACTCGAGAGGGCGCCGATGAGAATCGGCCCAATGGCGCTGGCGATCTTGGGCAACTCGAAGATGATCTCTGACTCGCCTGACCACTTCAACTGTCTGAACGATCATTTCCGGACCGAGCATCTACCTCTCTCCGACATCATCCCAGGCTAACGGAGATCTGCACTTCCTACCATACAATGCCTCGAATGGTGCCATCTGGATACTGGCTTGGAAGCTATTATCGTACGAGAACTCCACCAGGTGCAAGTGATCTTCCCATGAACGACCGAAGTTAAGTGTGCAAGACCGTAACATGTCTTCAAGAGTCTGGATCGTGCGCTCCGACTGGCCATCTGTCTGCGGGTGATATGCTGAACTGAACTGGAGATGAGTTCCGAAACTCTTTTACAAGCTACACCAAAAGTGCGACGTAAATCTTGAATCTCGGTCCGAGGTGATACTGACTGGCACACCGTGCAATCTGATAATCTGCCTGAGGTACATCTCTGCTAGCTGAGCCGTCGACTGACCAACTCTGAATGAAAGAAAGTGAGCCACTTTCGTGAGCCGATCAACTATAACCCAGATAGCATCTCTACCAGCTGGGGATCTAGGTAATCCAGTCACAAAATCTATGGTCACATGCTTCCACTTCCATTCTAGAATCGGTAAGGGCTGAAGAAGTCCAGCTGGTCTTTGATGTTCGGCTTTAACTTGTTGACAAACCAAACACCGAGAGACAAACCGGGCTATCTCCCGCTTCATGCCATTCCACCAAAAATGCTGTCGAATATTACGGTACATCTTCGTACTGCCAGGATGAATAGAATACTGCGAACTGTGCGCCTCTGACATGATCTCCTGTCTGATATCTCCACTGGGTACACAAAGATGCTTACCATATCGAAGTGTACCATCCTCATGAATGCATAACTCTGGTCTTCGTCCTGTCTCACACTCTGTTCTGAGTCGCTGAAGCTTGGAATCTGCCGACTGCACCATCCGGATCCTCTCGACTATAGTGGACTGAACTTGTATGCTGGCCATCAATGCCGTACTGGAAGGGAGAACAACTTCGATACCCATCTTCTGAAGATCTGCTAACAGCTCTGGTTGTGCTGTTAGAAAATAAACTCCCGTTCTCCTGCTCAATGCATCTGCAACGACGTTGGCCTTCCCAGGATGATATTACAAGTTGACATCATAATCCACAAGCAGCTCCAACCATCTTCTATGACGTATGTTAAGATCCTTCTGGGTGAAAACATACTTCAGGCTCTTGTGGTTGGTGAAGATCTCCACCCTGTCTCCATACAAATAGTGCCTCCACAACTTAAGTACAAGCACCACTGCTGCCAGCTCCAAGTCATAGGTTGGATAATTTCTCTCATGATCACAAAGTTGTCGTAAAGCATAAGCTATTACCTTCCCATGCTGCATCAGAACACACCCTAAGCCTCTGCCTGAAGTATCACAGTATACTGAGAATCCTCCGGTCCTATCTGGAAGCGTGAGAATAGGAGCTGTTATCAGGCCTCGCTTCAACTGCTCAAAAGAACTCTGACACTCTGCTGTCCAAGCAAACTGTGCATCCTTGTGGGTCAACTGCGTCAATGGCGCTGAAATTTGAGCAAAATCCGAAACAAACCGCCGGTAGTAGCCGGCCAATCCAAGAAAACTACGAACCTCTGCAACTGTGCTGGGCACTGGCCATGACTCAATAGCCACAATCTTCTGGGGATCCACTTCTACTCCTCCTCGAGTGATGATATGACCCAAGTACGAAATGCGATCGAGCCAGAACTCGTATTTACTGAACTTGGCATATAACTGGTGCTCTTTGAGGATCTGAAGAACTATACGGAGATGCTGCTCATGCTCCGCCTCACTCTTGCTGTAGACCAGGATGTCGTCCAAAAACACAATCATAAACTGATCCAAGTAAGGCATGAAGATGCGATTCATGAGGTCCATGAATACTGTCGGCGCATTGGTTGCTCCAAAAGACATAACAAGGAACTCCCAATGCCCATATCTCGATCTAAAAGCTGTCTTCAGGATGTCCTGCCCTCTGACTCTGATCTGATGATAACCTGAGCGCAAATCAATCTTCGAGAATACTGAAGCCCCCTTGAGTTGATTAAACAAGTCATCTATCCTCGGAAGAGGGTATCTTTCTTGATTGTCACTGAGTTCAAGGTACGATAATCAACACATAACCTGGACGTACCATCTTTCTTTTTCACAAGAAGCATCGGGGCTCCCCAAGGGGATCCACTAGCACGAATGAATCCCTTGGTCCTAAGTTCTTCAATCATCTTGTACTATACCTCCAATTCTGAAGGCGCCATCCTGTAGACTCTCTCTGACACTGGGGCTGTCCCGGGAATCAAGTCTATGGTGAACTCGATCTCCCGCTCCGGAGGCATACCTAGAAGTTCTTTTGGGAAAACATCTGGAAACTCCTCGACTACCCTGGGCGACTGAACTGCTGCTACTGCCATCCACAATATCGGAGGAGATGATTCAACTTCGCCTCGGGAGAAAGAAAACTCTGGCTCACCTGGAATGCTAAAAATAACCCTGCCAATGTGGCAGTCTATCCTAGCATACTGGTTCCTCAACCAATCCATCCCTAAGACCATATCATAATCGGCCATCGAAAACTCTATCAATCTAGCGGAGAATTCTCTACCGCTAACTACGATCCGATACGAGGAAAACACTCTATCTACTCCCACAAGTCCGTTACCAGTAAGTATATTGAGCCTTACTGATAATGACTCAGGCTCCAATCCTATCCGTGTCGCGAATCGTGCAGACATAAAAGAATGCGATGCACCAGAATCAAATAAAGCTGAAGCTGGAAATGAGTTGACGAGAATAGTACCTGCCACTACCTCTCCTGGTGCCAATCCTTCCTCTGCGGTCATCACCGTAGTCTGACCATGCCCTCGGGGTACTGGTCCCCTCTGCTGAAATCCTCGTTGCCTTTTTTGACTCTGGACCTGGGCTTGAACATACTGCTGGGGGTTCTGCTGCTGGAATACTTGAGACTGAGACGGCAAGGCCTCGGCAATGGATACTGCTGCTGCTGCTGGACCGGTGCTGGTCCTCTCACCGAAGAGCTAGAAAGGTTGGACGATGATGAACCACCCCTATTCGGGCAGGATCCAACCCTATGGTCTGGTGCTCCACAAGCCAGACACAATCCCTGTGCCCTGCGACATTCTGCCACTACATGGCCCGGCTTTCCACAATGAGAACATCCTACTACGGAAGACTGCTTCTGCATCTGCTGCTGCTGCTGAGGGTACGTCGGGGTGGAATGCTGAACCGACATTACTGAGGCCGCTCGCCTCGGAGCTCCAATAGTCAAAGCACTGGCTGTCGGGGCTGCTGCTGAAGACTGATTCATCTGGCCGTGAGATCTCTTTCGACCTCCGGCCCTATCCACAATCCTCTAGGAGGTATACTCATGCCTCCTAGCTGCTCTCAAGACTGCATCAAAAGTCTGATGCTCAAACTGCTCAACTGCCAATAGAATCTCTAGGTGAAGCCCCTGCTGAAATCGCTGGGCTCTATCATACTCGGTTGCCACCAAGGCGGAAGCAAACCGACTGAGTGTGGAAAACTCGGCCGTATATCCATCGAACATCCTGCCTCCTTGCTTCAGAATGGTAAACCTCGTCTGTAGATCATACCGAGCCACGGCATCGAAATACTTGGTCTAGAATCTCTCTCTGAATACTGCCCAAGCAATGGGTGTTGCTAATCCAATGGCCTGTGCTACCCACCAGCTGCTGGCAAGATCTAACAACTGCACGCACACAACGGCCACCTTCTCGTTCTCTGGGGTCCTGGCTGCTTCTAGAATCACCTCTGTGTCCTGAAGCCAAGCATCTGCGGTGATAGCATCTTCACTACCGTCGAAGAAGGGAGGGTTCAAGCGCTTGAAGCTGTTGGCCGTATTGTTACCCTGATGACCTCCTCTGGTCAAAGAATCCGTCACTGCCTGGTGCAAGGCATCTCCACGCCGGTCTTGGGAAGCTATCAAGGTCCTGACGAGTCCTACCAAAGTAACATCATCAGGCTCGGCAGGCTGAACTGGCTGGACTGGTGGCTCTCCATCAGAAGGCACGACTCTGGAGGCTACTCCCGAATGCTGGGCTTGATCTCCAGGTTGTTGTTGGTCCGCGGGAGGTGCTCCGCCTTGCTGGTCGGTAGGACCACGAACAATGCCACTAAAGAAGACGACATAGGAAACAATAAAAAAGGACCAGGACAGATCAACGATACAAGCATATGATCAGGACAAGAATCCAGGGATTCAGAAGATACGAGCAGAGATCAAGGACGAATACTAATTGAGACATCTATTCGGTAAACCCTCACATATGTTGATTTAAAAGACCAGCATGGGCCACCACTTAAACCATGTCACTCCCCAGAACCAGAATACTGGAGAGCGGGGGCAGACATAGCTAGCTACGTATATGAAATGAAATCCATCTCGCTATACGGTCACGGCTGTCTAGATACATGAGGGTTTATCTACAAGCCGACAGTCTCTTAAGGTCATGAACAAGCCTAGTGTCTCAATCACCAGCAAGTAAAAGGTTACAAGAAGTATGATCATTAAATATACAATAGTAAGGCGTCCCAAACATTACATATTCAGCTGATCATGAAGCTAGTCATTATAAAATGTTAGGACTAGCAAGAGTTTAGTCATACATGATCAACCCTAGGATCTGTCAATCATGTTACAGCCCGTAGGCAGACAGTAAGTAAAGTGCAATCGAGCTAAACAGGTGCTCGTCGGCTAAATGCCTCAAAAGAATATTTTTACAATAGAGTAGGAGAGCCAAAAATAACCCACTCGTTGCCAGGGTTCCGTCTAGTGGCCACCATCTGGCTGGAAGGTCGGTAGATCCTCTGGAGCTGCTCCGAAATCTGGCCATACAAAACCAGCTGGATCAGACCCCAGAAAGAGCAAGTGCCACAAAGGAAGCTTCACTTAGGAACTAAAACCAGCAATCAGCACAAGGTATAAATAAAAGTAAGAACTGGAAATAAAAAAATACATCAGGATGATATACGACGAGATAACCATGGAACTATTCAGAGAACCAGGTTACAACCCGTAAACCAAACAAGGACCGGGGTTATAACCCTTCGTCTGAACAGAACTTGGAATTCTCACCATTTATCGGTAAAATAAATACAATCATTCTGGTCATGCGGTAGTCTGGAACAGGATCAGGACAAGGCTAGACAGGTTAGACTCCATCCATTCATTTCACGGCCAAGCAAGAATTACGGCTTGATACTTTAACTAACTAGAGTTGTCACAAGCCTAATTACTAGCAAGATGCAGTGAGATTACTCCACAGCCACAAGCCCTGTAGTCCATCCAGGTTACCCGGATTGAAAGATTAGGATTGAATTCAGGTGGGTACATCGTCCAGGAAACGAATGTACCCTTAGGTAGCTTGAAGGGTACAACACATGACAGTGTGCTGGAAATGTGCCCTACTCGACGGCAGGCTACAGATCCCAAGGCGTGCCCAGGTAACAGGATTGCCTATAGCTGGAAAATCTCGTCATGACTAATGTATTAATCTAGTTATTAGCCTTAGCCATTTTAGTAGGTACTTCTGACCGTGGTACTCAGGAGTCCCTGTCCTAGACATGATGCAAGACTGGACTGGTTTATTTGTACAAGCACAATCACCCACGTTGTCCATGTTATTATACAGGTCATGTCATGTTAGGTAGCCGTCGCAACAGCTAATCAAGATATAATCATGTCAGGTTTATCATATCAAGTTCACTTGTCAGGAGTGCGCCATGACGGACCGCTATCAGGTCATGTCAGGTTACTTGTCAAGAGTGCACCACTACGGGTCACTGTCATGTCATGCTCAATTATCAATTCCAAATATATCAAATGAATTCATGATTTTCAAGTTCAGGACAAAAGGCGTAAGGATATAAAATGGACGTTAAATATCTATTAAAATATCAATATACCGGGCTATAGAAGAGCCATACGGCTAAGGCACATGCGGCCAGGATGGATCTCATACGGCTGGGAAGGGAACAGCCCGTGCGGCTGGATGGTATCAGGCGCATGCGGCTGATAAGGGAAAAGCCCATACGGCTAAGAAGGAGTTCAGGTCCATGTGGCTGGGAAGTATAGTATCTTGCGGCTGGGTATAGAAGGAGGCGCATGCGGCTTATAGAAGCCCATGCGGCTGGGTCAACATGGCTGCTTATGCGGCAGGGAGTGAAGGGTGCATTTGCGGCTGATAAGGGACTCAACCTCATGCGGCCAATAGAAGGGCAAGACACATGCGGCTCAATTAGGTGAGCGCATGCAGCCCGGGTCACTAGAACCCATACGGCCAAGACAAGAGGGGTACGTGCGGCTCAGAGGGACGAGGGCGCATGCGGTTCAGTAGAAGCCCATGCGGCTCAGAAAATAAAGGATATATATGCGGCTGGGATTAATCAGGGTCATGCGGCCCGGATTAAGAAGTCCATGCGGCTGGGTCTGGGGTTCTCATGCGGCTGAGTCACTTGCCGCATGAAGTATCATGCGGCCAAGTCAAGCCCATGCGGCCAGAATTGTCGTATGAAGGCTCATGCGGTTCGAAATCACTTGCCGTATGAAGTGTCATGCGGTCAAGTTTAGCACTGTTCTTCTTCTCCAAGCTTCTGAGAAGAAGAACGCCAAGAATCCATTCTTTCGAGCTCCATGAAACTTTCATCCGGAATCCAAATCCGAACTTCCATAGGTCAAAATAGGGCAGAACGAGATTCTCTACAACATAGAACCCTCAAAACTCAGAAATAATAGGATTAAGTAGATCAAAACCCAAGAAATCCAAAAATAAAGTAAACTATCTAGAAGAATCTAGCCATGGAAAGTGAAAATGCTAAGTTCTAAAGTAAGTTAAAATGCTGTAAGGAAGAGAATGAAGCAATAAAATTAGAGTTCCTCCATGAAGCAAGTTGCACTTGCCTAGACCTCTCTCTCCCTCTCTCTGGTAGGTAAGGAAGTAAATGAGAAAGAAGAAGATGATAAATGAAGAGAGAGAAAGAAGAGGGGTAATAAATATGAATGGTGGTGGTAGGTAGGAGGTTCATCTATGGGTTCATCATGAACCAATAGCAAATCCCAAACCGAACCAAGCCAACCCGAACCAAGAATAAACCGAGCCAAGAAGGAAAAGCTAAGCCACGAATTAATCAATACAAGATAAAATACGTACACATATTCTAAATACATAATACGAACCATAGGCATTACACTACCAGCAGCAGCAGCAGCGGCAGACTGCCGATTATCGTCAGGGGATTGACGAGGCCCACCAGCTGGTTCGTACTACAGTAGAGATGGTGACTACTCGGGGGGGAGCATCAGCAGCCTTACCGGAAGGAGAAGGATATCCAGGATTTTTAGAAGATGCATCCTAGAGAGTTCCTAGGCACAGAGGGCATCTATTTTGCAGACTATTGGATCGAGCACATCGAGGAGATATTTCGACTGGCGGAGATACCAGCTCGACTCTATATCGAGGCAGCGGGCAGTCAGATGCAGGATTTAGCCCGTGCGTGGTATCAGACGGATCCCAGGGTGGGAGTTGAGGGCCAGACTTGGGCCCAGTTCAAGGAGCTGTTTAAGGAGCAGTTCTTTCCTGATGTGGCCTTGGGAGGTATCGAGGCACAGTTTGAGAGCCTGGTTCAGGGGAACCAGTCAGTAGCTGAGTAAGCCGAGGAGTTTTGCCTGTTGGCCCGGTTCATTGATGACTTGACTGAGAAGACGAAGGCGAGGAAGTTCTGCCGAGGCTTGATTAGGGAGGTTCGGTCGCTGACTAAGAGCGACCAGAACGCTACCTATACGAAGATATTTTTTGGGGCTATGGCAGCGGAGGACGACCTTGGGTTGAAGTTGAAGAGGGGTCGGGACTTCCAGGGTGGTAGCAGTAGTGGGGGTCAGGCCAAGAGGCCCCATATGCAGGCTCAGCAGGCACAGGCACCAGTAAGAGTGCAGCAGGCACAACATCAGCCTAGAGGACAGGACCGCACGGTGCTGACTTGTGCCTACTGCAAGAAGGCAGAGCATGTTTAGGAGTCTTGTAGGAGGAGACTGAAGGTTTGTCTATTCTGTGGGTCTGGTGCTCACAAGAAGATAGATTATCCCGTTGTACCTCCTTTTGGGGGAGCTAGGCTACCTGTATCTCAGTACCAGAGGGGTGAAGCTTTTGCTATGACAGTCGAGGAGACTGACGTTGCAGGTGACGGGTTAGCAGGTTTGACCTCTTTGTTCTTCTCTTCCACTTTTATGTGTGATTTCCATTAGTACCTGCCAGGATATATTTGTGATATGCTAGATAGCGTAGTTGCCCTGTTCGAGACTGTGGAATCATGACCAGTAGGACTATGATTGCATGTTATCTTTCGACCTTGTTTGATTGGGGCTTGACCTAGGAGGAGTACGATCATCTTAATTTCGAGGATGAAATTTTTCTAAGGGGGGTAGACTTGTAACACCCAGTTTTCCAAATGAGGATAATTTTGAAATTTTATAATTATAATCATTTAATAATGATATTTAAATCATATTATGATTTTTGGTGATTTTTAATTAATTTAAAACTATTTAAAATAGTGATTGGTGATTTTGATGATTAACTAGTTAAACCCTAGTTTTGCTAAACCTAGAGACTAACCATGACCAAGGGAGCCTAGTCATGTGATTAGGAATTCAAATTACCTATTTTTAGCCTAGGAGTATTTTGGTTATTTTGACAATTTTGTGAATTTGTAATTTATATTAATTAAATATTGTGCTAGCCTTTTTGTGAAGCCTTAAGCTAGAAGTTAACCAACCTAGATTAGTCATGAAGTTGAAATTAGGGTTAGAACATTCCTACTAAGTGCCAAGGTTAGTAATATCTAGATATTATTAGGATGAGATATTTCTTTTTAAGATATTTGTGAAAAGAAGCCTTAACCAATAGGAAGCCTTGGAAATTGTTGGAGCAACCTCAACCACTCATCTAAAACCCTAACCCTAATGATTTCAACAGCCACACAAGACCCCCCCTCCTATAAAGTCACTTTAACAAAGCCTTGGCCTCTTTTACAAACCCTAGAAAAAGCCCTACTTGTTCTTCCCTAAAACTCTCCCAATAAATCCAAATTGAGCCCAAATTGAGTCAAATCAATTGCACCATCATCCCCAACAGTAGAGGATACTTGTGGGTGCTTGCTAGCAAGGTTTGAGGACAATTGAATCGGAGAAAATCGAAGAAGACATCGAATCGAGGCTCTTTACATTGAGATTCTAGCTCTCAATAGTAAACCTATCTACACCCATTAAAATCATGATTTTTCTTCATAGATGCATTACTTTAGGGTTCCCCTAGTTGTAGCCCAAGTTTGGTAGGAATCCGTATCCATTTCGTGTCCGTATCGGACACGTATCGGTGTAATTGAATGTGTGTTTGTTGAAATGCTTGTGAGAATAAAAAGGTGGTATTTTCAAAAACTAATTGAATAGAAAAATAGGTTTTTAAGTGCTGATCACAAAACCCTAGGACTGAGCACGTTTTCGAGTCGTGTCTGTGTCCAAAATGGACACGAACACGCTGCACGACACTGTCGTGCAGTGTCCTGCTACTCGACCATGTTTTCTCCGTGTCTGTGTTACTTGGACACGTGAAAATTGACACACAGCTAGGGAACACGACTGACATCACACCCATAAATTTTCACAGCTTTTCGTTTAGTGTGCACGAAGAAATTGGATCCGCATTGATTTTGTACAGTGTTGTGCACGCATTTTTCGTGTCACTGATACGGATTAAAAATGTCGACACGACACGATAATGACTCGACCCAGGAACTTAGACATGTATCCCTACTCCTAACCTAACTCTAGACATGAACACGAGGCTCTAGGGTGCACATATGAGCCCCTAGATCGGTTGACACATGTGCACGAGGATTAGTAAAAATGATTACTGATACATTTTTTTCTGTGTTCTGTTCGTTTGGACACTTCGTGTCCACTCTAGTGGACACGAATCATACCTCCTAGACACGTTAACACATGAGGAAGACACCTATATGCCTGTTTGCTAATTTCGACGGTAAATTGGGTTTCGAATGTTTGGAATTTCCAGTGACAGTGTTCTTCACTGACAGTTGAGTTCTTTTGAACTATCAGTTGATTTTACACCCTTTCTTCCTATTATTGAATGTTAAGTTAGTTTAGAAGTTATGTTATACATATATGTATAGCTGATGTTAATTTGAGTAGTTTAAATCGGTTTTTTTTTCGAATGTGAAAAGTTCATGTATCAATTGAAGTTTCAGTTGAGATTTAAAACTGGGATGTTGATTTACTGTTTTAGATGTTAAATAGGTCACATGTAAAATGAGATTGATTTCTGTCATGAACCTGAGAAATAACCCAGAAAACTGAAATGAATCCTAAGTGATTCAATATATGAAACCTATGATAGATTGGTTCAGTTTGGTTAGATGTTAAATTGCATTTGTTTTCAAAAAACTGAGAATTTAAAACATGAGATTCTTCCTATATGAACTGCCAGTTTTTCTCAGTTGGTTTGGTGTATCACTGTCAATAGCCATGTCCAATTTAGTTCACTGATATGAAGAGAAACCTGAGAATTCCTGTCACCCCACTCTTGACACTAAGAACATGTGCTTCCCCTCTACACACAGGAACTGTCAAGACACATATCACACTGTTTCAATATCACAGTACCCTAAACACAGGTCACCCTCACTGATTTTCCCAGGTTACACCCATTTCTTATTGACACTTTTTCCTCACAAATCACTCTCACATACAATTGCTCACCACACACACACACACACACACACACATATATGTATCAATGTTATCCTTTAAACTGAATGTTAGGTGCTTGTGATATAAATGTCAGGTATTTCAATGATGAGTTTTGAATAATGTAGTTGACAGGTATTGGATGTTGAGGGGTATCCTAGTTGCATATGTTATATGTGAAGAGTACATACATATCTATATATATTGGTGTATATGTGTGTCTTTCTTGAGAGATGTGAATGATCATGTGTCAGTGGTTAGAATTAGATTTCAGTTTTGGCCTATATGTGTTTTGGCCTGGATTGGATTGCATTTGTAGGGGCAGGCAAGGCACTGCTTGCCCTGTTTTGGTTTGGCCTGGCTTTTGCAGTGGCAGCAGCAAGCATTGGCCTTGCAGGTGCAGCAGCAAGCAGTGGCAGGTGCAGCAGCAGTAGGTAGCAATAACATTGGCCATAGGCTAATGTTCAGGCAGTGGGTGCAGGATAAGGGCCTGAACAGGCAGGGGGCAGTATTGAGTGTGATTGTGTGGGTATTGTATCCTAGGTAAGGTTATGTATGGCTCTATGTGAAGTGTCAATTGTAAGGATAACTTGTGTGATGATAACAGTGAAGTGTTGTGAAGAATAGGTGATTGGATAGATAATTTCAGTTACAGGTTATGAGAGAAAATAAATAATGAGATTATTTAGCATATTGGGACATAGGAAGGTCATGGTTTAGCCTTTGTATAGTTGTGAGGGTTTTGGGAGGAGGAAGTTAGTATTACATATGAGGGGTTGGGTCTTTGGTTGAGGATGTGTATCTTTAAATTGTATATATATATATATATATATATATATATATGTTATATAGACTTTTAGATTCATTATATGATAGATAATAGGCTTTGTGATATACATTAGAGATGTATTATATATATAGTTGAATATATATTTGTGTACCATATATGTTAGGCTAGGTTATATATATGTGATATATGTATATATATATATATATATATATATATATGGAATTGATATGTGTGTATTGCCTATATGGGTGTATGGCATATAGTCTAGGTAGCATAGCCTATGAGGGTCCTTTGTGTAGTCTTGTGTACATGGAATATATACACATGAGTGCTAGGTTTTGTAGACTAGTGTGACTTGAATTGGTGTGTTTGCTAGCCTAGGCTTGGTTAGGCCTAGTGAGACTTGACTGGACTAGAATGGACCTAGTTGACCCAGTGTTGACCTGGTTTGACCGAGACAGTTGACCAGGTTTGACTTAGAGTTGACTTTGACCTAGATTGGCCTAGAAATCATGTAGATTGCATCGTAGATTTCATTTACCTTATTTTAAACATGTCATAACCCATACTGCTTTATTTAGGACTTTGTGACTCCGGTGCAGACATCTGATATTTTATTACTCTTTTCAGAGTAACAGACGAGTACATTCTCCGATAGTTCTTTCATTTACTTGTCAATTACTGTACTTCAGTTCTAGTTAGTTTTATGTGATTCTTACAACACGTGTGGATATTTCTGGATTCATGTATGCGACACACATACCATCTGTCTGGCCTCTATTTCTGGAACCACTACTGGCATCACCTTCTGGAACCACTACTGGAACCACCTACTGGAATCACTACTGGAACCACCCTCTGGAATCACTACTGGAACCACCTTCTGGAATCACTCTGGAATCTTTTGCTAGTATCATTATGTTTGGCTGGACTCATCTCGATTTCTTGTGTCGTTTTCTGGATTCACTTGTACTTGTAGGCGGGGAAATATTGGAGTGGACATGTGAACATTTCCAAATACTGGAACCACTCCCTTGGAATTATTCTGGAACGATAGCCATCCCACACTTGGCCGAGTGTGCGGTGTGCCGTATTACCTACAGCCGTTTACATGTCGATCTTAATATTTTAAAACCCACTGTTAGAGTATAGTCTGGACTCACCCTGGAACCTTTGATCACATACTGGACTCACCTCATACCGGACTCATCTTGTACTGGAATCACCTGGTATCAGATTCATGTTTTCTGGATTTACTTGAGTTTTGCACTTGTTACATTTACATTCTGGACTTATATCATGTGCTCTAGTTCAGCTAGTTTCTATTTACAGTCTCATTGCTATGATTCTTCTCTTGTTTTACTTACCTTACTTTCGTTGTACCTTAACTGTTTCTCTATACCATCACCTGTATACAAACTACCATGTTCATCAATAAAACTGTCTATAACTGCTTTATAGTTCTCTGTCATTTACTTGGAATTTCTTGATGATTTGTACTCGTTCCTATCCTGACTGGACCTGTTGAAAATATTACAGATGACTGCCCTGAGAACGTTTGCCCTACTTGCCTTGGAGCCGGAGATGGCTTAGCTACCTATGGACCCGACACTCAGGAGTGATCGGGAGACTAGCTAGTAGACTTGGTTTAGTTTTCATGTTTTAGAATTTGAATTGTAATAACTTGAGATACGAGTTTGTATTTGAGTTTGTTTGAGATATTATTTTTAGTAGTTTTTAAATTTTGTTGTTAGTCTTTAGTTATAAACTTCTGTGTTATCTTATCGTTCTTAGACTGTGATTGAGATTCATTATATCTATACTTATCCTCCGTTCGGAGTTGAGATTTGTCAAGTACATTTTATAATTGCGTGAGTTGTTGATTAGATAGTAACCTAGGACAGCGTTCTACTGCCGTACTGCGACGTAGGCTGGACGTACCCACTTCTCGTGCCCCTACACAGGGTGCGGGTCGTGACAAATTGCAAATAGGTATTCCATGTCATGAGAGTATCAAATAAGACCAGATAGAAACTGTATCACAGTGCTACTCTAGCTATGTTGCATGGACATGAATCCGACACTACATACGGACACGGCACTCATTTTTTGTTGTGCCCGTGCTTCCAAGTTCCATATTTGGTTTAAGCCCTATTATCATATTATAAGTTGCCAATATGAAGGAATCAAGATTCAAACATTCTACATATCAAGTTAGTTCTCTAATTTAAATGGCATTCAAACAAAGGAAGCATAACATACATGCTGACATAAATAAACATACTTTAATCTCTAAAAAATGAGCAAATAATTCCATATATTGAATAGAAAAAGAGGGGCAAAAAAGTGGAGGCAATCTCATCGAACCGACCTAAATCTGGTTCCGATGAGCAAAGTTCGAGATAGCGTGGTACTCCGATAGCCCTTGTAGCTCCCTCTGCCTCTCCCTGACGATCCTCATTATCAAGTCGAGCCGAGCCTGCCGCCCCCGAATCCTCAAAGCATCCCTCGGCACACTATCCTCCCTCCTCCTCCTTCTCCTCTCCCTCTCGTCGTCCCACTGCTGCGCCACTGTCTAGACCCACTCCCTCATGTGACTCACCCTTTCCCTCTCCGTCTTCCCGAGTCACTCGCCCTGGGGCTCTCCGACGAGACCCTGGTCGAATCCGTCATCCCGCAGATGATCTCCTTTACCCTCTCCCTCTGCCCGAACTCCGGGGACTGCTCGCGGATCCACGAGCTCCGGTTGGACGCGCACGCCTCGTCCTCCAGCTCACACCAGCGATGGAGGAGGGAGGAGGCCGCGGTGATCAAGGTCGGGGTCGGTGATCGGGATCGGGGCTCGGAGGGAGGGGGGTGAAGGAGTACTCGAGGACGGTGTGGAGGCTGGTGAGGGCGAGGATCTAGGACTCGTGGTTGCGGCGCTCGATGGTGGTGATGATGTCCTCGGTCTGGCTGGCGACCCAGCGGCTGAGGAGGCGAAAGTGGTGGCGGATGGCGGTGAATGACTCGGCGATGTCATCTCTGTCGAGGTCGGATCGGCGGCGACGACACTCGCCGTCGTCGGAGGAGCTGCAGTAGCCACCGCTGGCATGTCCGACGTGGAATTCACGATCGGACTTGGGGATGAAATTTACCATCGAAGAAGTCTCCTTCTTCTTCGGATCTGGGGGGTTCCTAGTGATCCATAAAACCCTAGATTCAGAATTTGGAGGAGAATTTATAGAGAGAGTGTGTAGAGAGAAAAGTTTTGTTTTTCCAAATGGAGATTTTGGGAATAAAGAGAGAACTGAATGGGGGAGGGGGTATATTGTGAAATTGGAGGGAACTCTTCCGCCAGAATTTTGGCTGTGCTCCTAATTTTTCACAAGTAATAATTTTAGGTTTCGGGGAGGATATATACTATTTGTAACGGGGTGCCTATTAATAAATGATTATAACATGAAGAAAAAAACCTATATTTGTAACAACATAAGTCAATACTAACGAGTTTATTGTGTTACTAATTTGTAACGGTTTATGCTCGTTAGAAACTTAAAAAATGGTCCATTAGAAATTGAACAATTTGGTGTAGTGATATGCACTTTGAGGACAACGTTCTATGCAGGGACCGTAAGATCAGCAGAGTAAATAAAGAGTGACAGTAGGTAGCACTCATCCGAGTCACTATCGGCCATGGGCAGTAAGTAGCGCTCATCTGAGTCGCTATCAGCCCCGTGGCAGAAGGTAGTGCTCATAAGAGTCACTATCAGCCCACAAACGTGTGTAAAAAGTAAATGTAGCCCCTACGCTAGTAGCTGTCCTCTCCCCCCAATGATACTATACATGCATCGTAACCACGACACACCAACACGTGTCACTTCTACAACACTGTTTTGTTTAACTTAATAACTGTCAAGTCTTCTAACATACATCTATTGACAGTTATTCCTATGCATGCGCACGGGGGATCAGCCAACACGCAAGTGACCTCTACATGTTACTCGCCACTCACACATAACTCGTGTTACCTTCGTAATAAAGTTAATGACATGCACTCTATTGACGGTAGTCTCTTAACTCTACGTCCACGAGTAAGAAGAAAAATAATAACTAAAAATAGAAGTGCATAAAATAATAACAGAATAATAAGATGCAACTAAATGTAAGTAGTAAATATGGCAAGGTATCTTGCCTGGTAGGACGCCTGGTGTACTGCAATGATCAAGATGGCACGGATTATGACTTTGATGTTACAACTAGTCAAGACGGTTTCTAATGATGTCACGCACTGTTCCATCGAGTCCAGGACGGTCGAGTTAGTTAGGGTCGACATAAGGAAATCTAAAATTGGCGAAGGAATAAGAATAATGGATTGGTCATGGACATGAAGAATATCTAAAGAAATTGGTTAAATAATATATGTTTTTATAAAACTTTTCTTAATACTTTAAAATAGTTTTATTTAGTAAAATAATTAAATTAATTACTTGAAAATTCCAAAAATATTTTTAGGGAGAAAAACTCTAAGTTTTGACAAAATAATATTTCTAAGTAGAAAAACTATATTTTATATATGAAAATATTTAAGTCATTTTTCAAAAATAATAAGGAGTTATTTAGGCCAAAACTGTAACTCGTCAAATATATTTATATATATATATAATTCGAAAAAGATATTTTAGAGATAACTTGTCAAATATATTTTTGTACATATAATTCGAGAAAAATATTTTAGAGACAAAATTTACTTTGTAATTCAGTAGAAGATATTTGTAAAATTTTCTAAAATGATAATAATAATGCAAGTAATAAATTTAGCAAGACAACAAAATTATAATAATAACAGTAGTAAATATTAATACTAATAATAAAAGTATTTCTATTCATGGTAAAAATAACCATTAAACATATGTATCAATATGCTAACATTGACTACTGTCTTTCTATTCATAGTAAAAATAACCATTAAACATATGTATCCATATGCTAACATTGACTACTATTCCCATATGAGAACAGCTGTTATCTGTAAGCAATTGAAAAATCAACCTATGAATAGTAGGTTAAATGAGAGTGAGAGAGAGAGGGTTATAGAAAGGAAGAATGAGGAAGAAGGAGCGGGGAGAGCTGGAGAGCTTACCGGCCTAGTGCGGCGCGGATGGCGGTGGTGCCGTCGACTGGAGACTAGGAAGGGGCTCAGCAGCTTTCGGGCACGGGGTCTTACGCTTCAGGAGGAGAGGCGGGGTCGCACGGCTTGCGGGATCTGGGGTGCGGCCTGCTAAGGAGGGACGGCGCGGTAGATGGCCAGATCTAAGCTCGACGGGATCAGTGCCGTTGGCGAGGCCTCGGCGCCGGCGGCAGATGCTCGCTCATCCACGGAGGAGGCGGAGGAAAGTCGGAAAGATGAGGGGACGAAGTGGTTCACCAGATGGAATGGCGGGAGGGGGTGCTGCGGCGACTCCGGCGTCGGCAACCACTGGTCGCTGTTCGCAGAGAGGAGGCTGCGGAGGCGCGGGAGGAAGGTCGCCGGGTGCACGACAGCGGATCACCGGCTATATCGAGGTAAGGGCGGTGGCGCAGTCCCCCGAGGAAGGAGGCGGCACCGGCGGCGATGGAGGTATGTGGTGGTGGTTTTGGTTAAATTTGTTGATTTGGGGTTTAGTAGGCGACCGATCGTGGTGGCGATGGCCGGGGTGGTCGGTGGTGTGGGTTGAGGTTTTTGGGATTGGAGGAGTATGGCAGCAGTGACGGTGGTGCCTCGGCGGGGTGGTGGTTCCGGTGTGGACGTGGTGGTGATGGTTGTAGTCGGTGGCCGGGGGAGGTCGCGGCGACGGTGGCGGTAGTGATTTCTGGTGGTAACGATGATGGAAGTTTTGGAAGAAGAGGTGGTAGAGGACGATTTGGCCGTTGTGGTTGTCATGGTGGCGGTGGTTGGGATGATGGTATCGGGGACGAGGTGGTGTTGTGGGTGCGGCGGACCGGAAGGGAACTACGGTGGAGATAGACTGTTGGGATGGTGGTGTGATGGCATGATTCGGGGTGGTTGCTGTGGGTTATGCTAGGATAGGATTCGACTGTGTCGGAGTGCGTCCGATACGCAGGCTATGATGTATATGTACTAAAGGAATAAGAACGTGGAACACGGACACGATGCACAACAATCGGGTGGAGAATTTTGGCTTTTGTGAATTTGTGATGAACAATGACAGAGATCCTCTTTATATAGGGTTGAGGAGATCCTGGTTGGATAAGGAGTAGGGGAAATTTAAACCCCCTTTTAGATAAATCCCGTACTTAATTTAAATCAAATTAGAAGACCATTTAAATCCAAATTCAAATTTAAATCATAGATAAACTCTCCATTAAATTTAAACCCCATTTAGAATAAAATCTTTTCCATTATAATTTATCATAATTAATTAAACTCAAACCAAAACAATATTTTAAAATAGTTTTTCGAATAATAAAATATTAATATTAAATAAATTTCGAAAATATAATTATTTCCATGAATTTAAAGTCATGTATCTTGTATGCAAAAGATCATTTATGTAAAACATTATTTTTGAAATTATCAATTATATTTGTATAATAAAAGTAAATAGCTCTTTTTATATTAAATCAATACAGTTTGTAAATCGATTAATAAAGGTAATATAAGTAAATAAATAAAATATTTTCCATATGAAATTTGAATTCTATAATAAAATATTTTCATAAAATATGTACCTAGTACATATTCGTACTCGACGAGCAAATACGAAAAATGCGAACTCGTACGCGACGTATAAATACGAAAAACAAAATTGACACCAAAAAATAAAAATTGTAGTAAAAATTTAGGGGGTTTACAACAAGAGAACAAGTTTGAGTGGGACATGATATATCAAATTGAAGATAAACTTGTCTAGATCAAAACTCATGAAGGAAGTTTCTAGAGAATGATAATTTTGTCCTTCAAAAATCAAAGCTACATAAAAGTATATATTATGATCATAAATAATAGTGGAAAAATAAATAATAGCCAATATACAATTTAAAATATAATTTAAAAAATATATATATAATTCAGAGAGCTTACAACCTCTCCATCTTAGAAAATTTTGTCATCGAAATTTAAATACACATTAATATAAAACAATCAATCATGAATAATTAAAGAAAACATACCTAAACCCATTAAGAGAAGAGCAAAATGCTCCCGAATCGCATCCTCGCATTCCCAAGTTGACTCGCCAGGTGCATGATGCCTCCATGTGACACGAACTAAGGAAATGGTCTGGCCCCGGAAGACTCTCTCAATGTCTAGAATCTCCACTGGCTGCTCTTCTTAGGATATGCTTGAACCCTCAGTAATCTCGGAGTGATCAAGTACATGATTGGGATCTGACACATACCTCCTCAACTGAGATATATGGAACATGTCATAAACACCTTCCAAGGACTGTGGCAACGTAAGTCTGTAAGCGACCTCTCCAACTCCCTCTCGAACATCAAACGGTCTGATATACCACGGACTAAGCTTCCCCTTCCTTCAAATTTAATGGTCTGTCAGGTAGGAGAAATTTTCAGAAACACATTAACTCATGGCTGAAACTACAATGGTCGACGATGACTGTTGGCCCAATGCTTCTGTCGATCTTGTGCTCCTCGCAAATGTTCTTGAATTTTCTTTACCTTCTCCACAGTATGAACCACTAACTTGAGTACTAATATCTGTTGCTCACCAACATCACTCCAACATACTAGAGAACGACATACAAAGATTCGAATGGCGCCATCTGGATACTCACCTGATAACTGTTATTATAAGAAAACTCGACCAAATGAAGATAATCCTCCCATGAACCTCTAAAATCAATCATGTACGCTCTCAACATATCTTCCAAAGTCTGGATGGTAAGCTTTGATTATCCATCCGTCTGCGGATGATATGCTGTATTGAACTTCAACTACGTACCAAGGCTATCCTGCAAACTTCTCCAAAAATGTGAAGCAAACCTCAAATCTCTATCAGAGATAATGCTAACTGGAATTCCGTATAGCCGTACGATTTGCTTCATATACATCTCGGCTAACATCTTTATAGATTGGCCCACTTTAAAAAGTAAGAAATGGGCTGTCATGGTGAGTCGATCTACTATAACCCAAATCGCAACTCTACCACTCGGGCTCCTCGAAAATCCTATCCCAAAATCCTTCGTAATATGCTCCCATTTCTACTCCAAAATGGGTAAAGGTTGGAGCAATCCTGATAACCTCTGATGTTCAGCCTTTACTTGTTGATACACCAAACACTCTACCATAAATTGAGCTATCTCTCGCTTCATTCCATGCCACAAATAATGCTTCCTCAAATCTCTGTACATCTTTGTCCTTCCTGGATTTTTATCAACTCTTGTCGAAGCTCTCCATTCGAAACGTAGAGGCAGTCTCCGCACCTCAAGGTCCCATCTTTATGAATACGCAATCATGTCTGCATAACGGCCTCAGTCCTTTGTCGAAGTCTCTAAAATCTTGCATCCGTCGGTAATGCAACCTTCATCCTCACGACCTATGATGACTGCACCTGAAGGCTCGTCAATGAGCGATCTACTCATGGCAATATAACTTATATCCCAAGCTTCTGTAAGTCCTCCAATAGTTGTAGTTGAGTAGCCAAGAAAAATAATATAGATCTCATACTCAAAGCATGGGCTACTACGTTCGCCTTCCCTGGATGGTACTGTAAGTCAATCTCAAAATCCTTCATCAATTCCAACCACCTTCTCTGCTTCATGTTCAAGTCTTTCTTAGTGAAGACATACTTCAAACTCTTATGATCTGTGAAGATCTCTACTCGCTTCTCAATAAAAATAATGCCTCCAAAGCTTCAATGCAAAGATCAGTATGGCTAGATCCAAGTCGTAATTAGGATAATTCTTCTCATGAGTCTTCAATTGCCCTGAAGCATAAGCTACAACCTTCCTATGCTGCATCAGAACACATCCTAGTCCCTTTTCGGATGCATTGCTATAAATCACGAACCTCTTGGTCCTTATGGAGACGTCAAGATGGGTGCAGCGATTAGGCGCTTCTTCAACTCATCAAATGTTGCATGACACCCTTCGGTCCATACGAACTCTAGCTCCTTGCGAGTCAATCAAGTCATCGATTTTACAACCCTCACAAATTTCTCTATAAACCTACAATAATACCCGATAACTCCAAGAAAACTTTCACATCAAAGGCCTTGGTCGGAACATGCCATGATTTTACTGCAGATATCTTGGCTAGATCAGCTAAAATGCCCTCCCGAGACAACGTGCCCAAGGAAAGAGACACAGTCTAAGAAGAACTCATATTTGCTTAATTTAGCATAGAGCCTCTCGCCCCTCGGTGTCGCTAAAATAATCCTCAAATGCTGATCGTGCTCCTCCTGACTCTTCGAATACACCAAAATGTCATTAATAAAACAACCATAAACTGATCCAAAATTGGTGGAACACTCGATTCATCAAATTCATGAATACTACTGCCATATTTTTCAATCCGAAAGGCATCACTGAGACCTCATAATGACCATAATGAGTCCTCAATGATGTCTTCGAAATGTCTTCTCTGTGCACGTTTACTTGGTGATATCCCGACCTTAAATCAAGCTTCAAAAATACCTTCTCTCCCGTCAATTGATCGAAAAAGTTGTCAATTCGAGGCAATGGATACTTGTTCTTGATGGTTAATACGTTCAGTGCTCGGTAATCGATGCACATACGTACTGACTTACCTTTCTTTGGCACAAATAACACTGGAGCCACCCTAAGGTGATGCACTTGGTCGAATAATACATTTGGTCTGCAACACGTTTAGCTGAACCTTCATCTCGTCCAACTCCCTTTTCGCCAACCGCTACACATTAGAAGAAACAGGTACTGCTCTTGGCACTAGCTCAATAATAAACTCAACTTGTATGTCTGGTGGTAGACCTAGCAACTCCTCCGAAAATATATATCTAAGAACTCCTCACCAATAGGCGGCGGTGCTACCTCCATGGATATAAAAGCTTCGACTATTGGCCCTACTACCTTCTCAATTGTCCCTCGTATGAATTCAAACTCCAGATGGCCTGGCGGTCTGAAGATTATACTCCATTTATAACAATATAATACAATACGCTACCGGCTCAACCAGTCCATCCCCAATACTATATCAAAATTCGGCATTAGAAATACCAAAAATCGTGCTCTCATCTCCTTTTCACACACTACCACTGACATGTTCTACATGTACTAGTGGCCGACAAAATACCTTCTTTCGTAAGATTCTTCCAACTTTTAGGTAAGGACGAGGTAGTTACTCTATGCATTGCTACAAAACAACTTGATATGAAAGACAAGGTGGCCCCCGAATCAAATGGTTCATTGGCAGGTATAGACGCTACTATGATAGTATATGTAATCGACACGTCCTCGGGTTCCTCCGCAACTAGTGCCACAACATAAGCCTGGCCAACTCTCTGTCCTCAAGCCTGCTGTCTAGCGCTCCCGTACTAGACCTCATATGGTGGTAAAGGGGGTCCTTTATGTGGTCTTCCTAGTGTTGTAGTCGCTTGAGAAGGTGGTCTCGATTCTGGTGGTGCTGGTAGTGCCGGCCTCAAAGCTGGATGTCGCTCTGTTGTGGACACTCCATGGCACGGTGCTGGTCATATCCACACCGCAAATATTATCCTACTTTCTTCCGCTTGTCACTCAGAAGGTGTCCTTTCTTGCAATAATGGTGACATGTCGGAGGCTCCTTCGCTGGATATGGTATAGCTCTCTGCTAGTGAATTCCTCCTGGATGTTTGATAGGTCCTCATGACTGTCCTTTGGCTAAAAAAATTATAGTAGTAAGGTGCCTCGGAAGTACAGGGTCCTTGTTGATAGCCTCCTAGAGATGGGACTCTGCTAACACCTCGGCGTACGAAACTCTAGATTATGAGGTAATGTATCACTAAAGCTCCTTCGTCAACCCATGATAAAATCTTCGTACCTTTTTTGAGTCATTCGATATCAGAATGGTACCAAAACGACTAATGCGACTGAACTCAACATCATACTTGTCTATGGTCATGTTCTCTTGCTTGAAATAGAGGAACTGATTGTAGAGAGTGTCACGATCCGCTCTCATTTTTAGAATGCGAGTGCATGACCAAGTCCAGCCTACGCCACAGCATCAACGGTAGTATGATGTCTATGATAACAATAGTCCACAACAAGAACAACACGCACATGTCATCCACAACTAAGCCATCAATTGACCAAAAATAATATCCAATAGTCTCAATAAATAAACTAAATATAGTTGTCAAATAATCCTCAACAACTCAGATAATCTCGAGAACAAACCCGGTAGCAGAAAATAGAATAGATAAATTAAAATCCATAGCTATAACTACTAACTAATGTGAATGCATAAGAATAAAAATATATTAATTTACATCAATGATGGAATCGGGTACGCCAGTGACTTCAGTGTCGCAAACATATTTACCGTAGACCTCGGGACAAATCATGTCATCTAAAGCTGAGAAATAGTTATCAAGTCAGGATTGAAGCAAGATCACCAAAACACTACATTACACAATATAGTATACATGCATGAAAAAATAATAATAAGGAAGATAAACTATATATATGACATGACATGATAAGAAGAGTATTACTATGACATGATACTAGTATGAAATAGACTTGATGGAAGACAAAAAATATAGAAGCAGTAATCAAGTCACGTCTACTGTGTGTTTTAGAATACTAACTTTATGCATGTAGACAATTTAGGATATATGTTAGTCATACGTATGGTACATGACTAAAATTATGCAATTAATGTATAAGGAGTCTGTATTCAATTCGTTAACCACATGCCTACTTATTCTATTCCTCCGCCCGACTCACTCACAATACATGTCCATTACGATAAAACAATAGCAATATGATAAACAGTAAACATGATAAACAAGAAGTAAGTCATAAACATGTACGTATATCCTAACGATTTTAACTCTTGTGTGTAAGTAGTAATCATGATGAGTCAATAAAAATGACAACAAGAATTATAAAGAAGTAATAGTGAAAAGACAATATGAAGATACATGCAGTACAAAATAAAGGCAACATAGGTCATAGTGATACTTGACTGCTACGATTGATGATGAAGTCACAAACTCAAGATGTCGTAGCCCGATCAACTCCGTCACATAAATAACCACAAGTTAGATCTACGATTCCCACTCTCAAAATCCTAGAAAGTGGCTAATGGTTTAACCTAATTAATTCCATTTAATCTAGAATAAATCATCTAAAAACCTAATTTAATCTAAAATAATTTTGAAGTAAAAATTAAACACAAGTTTTTTTGCTAAGGAATATTATGATTCCCAATTCGGGACATGTGGCAAGCAAATCGAGACATACTATTGACTAAGTGGTCAAATGACACAAACTCAATAACTTGAGCATTCAATTAAGCAGAATTCAATGCCAAGAGTGTATTAGAATCAATGCTTCCATAAAATCATGATTTGGTCAAAAATTATCGCCATTATGGCTAACTGTGACTAAATCGGTTAGTCACTATTCAAATCTGAGTTCTACGAATTAGTTAAAATATTAGATGAATTTTTAAATTTCTAGAAAAAATGTATGTTTTAGATCTTCATGTCATCTTTTCAAAACATCAAATGGATACCAAAATGGAGTTTGGAATCGCCCAAAATCCTAAAAATAGTGCGACACTTTAATTTTTGGACAGAAACTCAGATAAATCTCCAAAAATTCAAGCAAATAATTACAGAAAATAAAATATATTTTTGGAAAGCTAACCTCGATACGATTCTAACAAAAAATGGCACTCGAAACAGATGTCAGGGTTGTTTGCAATCGCCTTATGAGGTCAGAGGATCTCCAAGATCAAACCACAAAGGAGACTGGAATAATAAACTAGGGTTTAATGAATATACATGTACATATATAGGAGAGAGAGAAAGAGAGAGAGAGAGAGAGAGAGAGAGAGAGAGAGAGAGAGAGAGAGAGAGACGATTACTGTTAGGAACCGGTAGGTGCCCCTCTGGCTGTCTGGATGGCTGATTGTGCTGCTGACTGTGTAAACAATTATTTTAATTGCAGAAATATATTACAAATTTATTTTAACTCCAAACAAATCCCAAAAAAATCTACAAAATCCTAGAAAATATTTCTAGGTGTATGAAGCCTAAATAAAAGGTTTGGTCTCAAAATATCTCTATGTGACCCAGTAGTAAATCTTGAAAGCCTACGAAAAAATAAATTCTACAGGTTTTAATTATCCAAAAATATCCCAAAATTCTAGAAAAATCTAAAATAATAAATAAATATCTGGGGCTAGATAGAGACCCTAGTGACCATATGTGACCTAATGTTAGCATATCTTGCCTATAAGCCTAGGTACATACTATTGCAATCTAAAAATCAAAACCTTGATCTAACCACTCTATTCCCAATAAAAAATATTCTCCAAAATAAAATTAAAAATTTAAGAAACCAAATGATATAGAGAGCATCTCGAACTGTAGCGGAGAAGTACTTCTCTTTGAAGTACTTCAAGAACTCCTTCAGTGTTTGACCTCTATCGATATCTTGCTCGATCGACACCTACTAGTGATGTGCATTTCCTTCGAGCTGGGTCCGAACGGCTGTCATCCATAAGTCTTCAGGTAGATGTAAAGCATCGAGAAACTTCTGAGTGCTGATCATCCACCTGGTGCTCTTCTCCGGTGTCTTCTTTCCCTCAAATGGCTTCAGGTTCATATGTCGATAACCACGAATAGTGCTCATCATCGGAGCGGGTGTCAATATTGGTGCAAGGACTGGTGCTGTAAACCTCTCCATAACTATTATCAAACTCTACCTCATAGCCTCGATCTGCTGCATCTGTTGTTGCATCATAGTCTGGAAGAATTGGAACATCTGGGCCTGGTCATTAGGCTAGGGCATCTGAAATAAAAACTGTTGTGGTAGAAGCAACCGTTCCTCCTGCTACATCTGGGTCTACGAGGTCTGGCCCTCGTGCTGATTCGTAGTTAGTTGTGGTACAAATCCTGCTGGAGTCTTCGGATTGGCTGGAATCCCTCCGGGAGTCGGGTTCCCAGGAGTCATTGGAGTCCTGTCATCGTTAGAAGTAGTGTCATTAGTCGGGTTGGCTTCAAAAGCCATGCGTCTACTGTGCAACTACATCTTGCTGTAAAAGAAAAATCTTTTGAGAGGAGTACGGAAACAAACTGGATAGATAAAGGAGATAGTACAAATTTGGAATACAAAGGCAATAAACTTTAGCAAGTGGATGAGATTTCCTAAGACTCCTTAATCCTAATTTGCATGCTTGTCTTGGTAATTTAGGTAACCAAAATGACAAACTAACCTGCATGGGCCACCATAAAAATATTTTACATTCCAGTTCCAAAATACTTAAGAACCCATGCAAGACATGAGCATGCCAGCTGTACGGTTAGAATAAGTATTCTCAATTTAATAAATTTATCCTAATTATCGTACGCTGAAATCCTACAAATATAGTACAATAGTCATAGGTAATATCTCCACAACAACATAATATTATTATCTCATCTACAGGATAACAACCCTAACTCAGAAAAATATATTATAATATATTACTGAAAAAGAAATAAGTCTGAATATACAAATACAAGATCTGTCTGAGATAGTCCAAGTCTAGTGTAAATATATCCATGAAATATAATTACAATGCTGAAAAACAGAAAAAAACTGAAACAAGAAATGGTTAGGATGTAGCTAACTAGATAAAATATCCATGACTCTAATCAACTGCAAATCCCCAGATTAGGGAAACTCCTCTTGTACCACATCTATAACATCAACAAAAAATCTGAGCTCGATACCTGGTCCGTAAACTGTAGGATAAGGGTGCTCGTCCGAATCTAGAAATTTTTAGGTTCTCACAGGGACGTAACATATACAAAATAATAAGCTACAATATGAACTAAAATAAAATACGAGAATACAACTAGGTAAACTATCCATCTATGTGTATGCATGTCAAAGATAACTTTTGACCGTATGGGTAGGAAATGGAGTAGCATTACCATCAACCAATGTTGAATTATGTGTAATATATAATCCTAAAATATGTAGTAGTAGGAGATCGTATACACGCCAACTACGTATCGAGAGGACTCCAGCCCACCTCGAATATGTATAAGCTATCTAAAATAAACTTCGTGGTTATAATAACTACATATTTCTCTATCCACTAAAGATAAACTCTTGTATAAACCAAGTATACTAATGATGGCCAGGCATTAACATATCGGTTTCTACAAGTAACAAAAAATATACAATAAAGTGGACCGGATTCTAATGCAATTATTTTGAACTAGCTTCTGAAAAAGAATAAGGTTTGCAAAACTAGGCTATACAGCAGCATGGTCAAAGTAAAATAAAATATAATAGTAGACGAATATGAAAAGGTATTAACTAAATATATACATGAAATCTTGGAGAAACCATCCAATCTACAAACGTGTTGAACAAAACTGGAGAGATTACCAGGTCCTCAGGGAACTAGAAAAATATATGTAAACATGCCTACTATGACAGTAAATAACATGCAAAAAAATATGAAGTAACTACTAGAACCAGAATGAATAACACATGGAAGAACTCTATAGATAATGACATGTCATAAAGGAAATAATACTAAATATGGCTACAAATAAATCAAATGACCATATTCCTGCATGGTGTCCCCGGTTCTATAGCTAGTAGTCCTACTTGGTGCTCCCTAACTATACTGAGTCTCTATCGTAGCCCTTAGGGGGTCTCTCTAGTAGAGAGTAATAAAGTAGTCAATCCTAGTATCGATCGATAGTCAAGTCAAAGTAACATAGAACACATGTTCTAGTCAAGTTGCGTAAATAAACAAATACTATCAAAGTCATAGGTGGAAAATATACGAAACAATTAATGATAAAAACAAGTGCTAAAATGTACAAACTTAGAATTAATCATGGCAAGGCTGTAGATACATAATAAAAAATAAGTCATGTACAAACAAAGATAATAGGACGGATGCACGTAAATAAACTGTACAAAGTTGACAAGGCATACTTGTCGGAAGGTTGTACGATAACTAGACAACAAGTCCCGACTAAATCGTCAAATCAATAGAAATACCAAAATTAGATCTTTTCCAAACACCTCCGAATGCTGAAACGGGCATCGCCATCAGTCTCGGAATTAAAGAAATGGCTAATTTTGGCCACCCATAAGTCAAATTCTGGATACAAGGACAAAATGGTAATTTTATATCAAAATGGTGTCCTTTATTGGACTCTCTTTTCACAAAAAATGCCAAGACAAAGGTTGTTGAAATTTCAAAAATTATATGTTAATCTTGGCTAGAACAATACCACGAGTTCAATGATGGTGTCAAATTTGGAATACGATGTCCCGAGTTAAAAATTATAATTCGACATGTTAGAAATTATGATTTCAAACGACCAAATTTGTCGTCTATTTCAACGAACCAAACGATATCCTACTGAATTGAACTTTTTATGTCATGATGGTGGTTATACCTGTTGTACAGTGGAACTGGTTGTTCATCAATCGAAACTTCAACGTGGGAGAAATAAATCCACGAAGTTGGCTCCATAAAACTGTAAAAAAATAAACATATTTTATATGCCCAACTTGGTGGCCGATTTTGATCTATCAAATAATCGAATTAATGGTTTAAAGTTTATGTGAGTGAAGAGGTATATACTAAAATTGCGATGGAAGAAACCACTCAAAGATGCAACGGTTGGATTGTCCAGAAAGTAAGTCCAAACTTGCTACGATGAAACAAAATTTTGGATTCTAATTTACGGGCGTCATGACGAGATTTTGTGCAAAACTCACAAATCATCGGCGTCGAGCGCCAATGTTGACAGAGGCACGTCGGAAGGGGTCGCCGGATCATGTTAGGCTATGTGACGGTATACGGTGGCCGCCGTCGCTGCAGCTGCACTGCTGCATGCACGAGCACAGGTGGTCGACGTTGCTGCCCGGCCGCGTATGGGGGCGCCCCTACTGGCGACGGAGACGTTGGGTCACGAAGATGGTTGCACGGTGGTCAGTCGACGATGGTCGTGCGGGTTGGCCACCGTCGCTGTTACTGCTACTATACTCGAGTGGGGGGGAGGAAAGAAATAGGATTTTAGGTTAAGGGTTATTACATATCTATATATAGATATAGATATAAGCATATATAGGTTGGTATGTACATATAAATGAATATAACATATACAAAATATATTTTAGTACAAATTAGAACTATATATAAAATACACGTACACATAAAATATGTAGATGTATTTACACAAATATTATTTAAATTAATATTTACACTAAAACATACATGTACATACATACATACATATATATATATATATATATGTATGTATATATATATATATTAAAAAAAATATATATATATATATATATATATATATTAAAGAAAACCCCTATAATTTATTAATGACGGCTCAAAGGCCGCAGACAAAAACCGTATACAAGGCGCAAAATGCCGAAGCCTATACATGTATACCACAAAAAGAATGAGGGAGGAAGGCGAAACAATCGCCAGGGGCTACGGGTGTAGCACCGACCAGAATGCTCTCGAACTGTGGGAACACAGGGTGCTCCGTTTACGGCATTATCGGGGAAATTTCCCAAAAGAGCTGGTCTGCCGAGTATGGGTGACCTTCGTATCTCGCTTTGTTGCGATTCTTCCACATGACCCATGTAGCGGCCGCTGCGACGATCTGGTGGCCATGGAAGGCAAAACCCCAGGAAGCCAGTAGATCGTAGAAGCATCCACCGCCCTACTTAATACTGAATAGCTGGTTAAGGGTTATCCAAGTCCTGTCTGGCAGCGTCCCCTGTCGGAAGATGTGATCAATAGTCTCCGTCTGACGTTCGGAGCAGCAGGAGCAAGTTGATGCTAGGCTAATCCCGTTGGTGTTAAGGATGTCGTCTGTCGGTAGTTTCTTTCTAAAGACACTCCATAAGAGGAAGGACCACTTCTTGGGGATGCATGAATGCCAATAGTGAGCCATGGGAAGGTACGACTGACTGGCTCCCCGGATAGCGGTTCTCGCCGACATCACCGAGAATGCCCCCGACGCCTCGAGGGTCCATCTCAACGTATCCGCCTTGCCACCGATGCGTAACCCTCTCTCTCGGATGCTATCTGCCGCATCGTGACCAGACCACTCGCGAATTTGGTCCCAGTTCCAGTCGTCGGTAGAGGGGTTCCACAAGTCTCTGATCCTATAATCTCTCGGGGTCTCCGTAAGACTCTGGATCATGCTGTCTCCAACCCATCTCTCAAAGAATGGGTTCGATTCTTCCGCTTCCAGCTGGAGGCTCATTGCAGGCTCGGCAAGGTCGAGGCCGATAAGGATGCGACGCCAAGCCGCTAAGGATCTGCAGTTAGATATAGCCATCAAGGGGTGGATTTGTTTGAAGTATCTAGCTTTCAAAAACCTGCTCCATAAGTTGTTGCTCGTGTGGAGATTCTACCATATTTTTATCGAAAATGCTTTAATAATATGAGTGAGTTTGGTGAATCCCAATCCCCCTCGCCAGTCGGGTGAGCCATAGATTCCCAGCTTGCCCAGTGATGCTTATCGTGGCCGTTGCTATGCCCCCAGAAGAAATTACAAAAGATCTGTTCGATCGAAGAAAGAACCTTCATGGGCGGCAAGCACACAGCTAGGGTATAGATGGGGATGGAGGATAGCATGTGATTGATGAGGATTATCTTGTCACCTAGGGATAAGGTGGTGTTGTGCCACCCTTCCAGTTTCTTCCTGATTCTGGTAGTTAAGTCCTCGATGATGCTGACGTTGGATTTCCCGTACACTAAAGGGCTCCCGAGATAGGTGAACGGGGACTTAGCAACCGAAAAGAATGTTATGTTGGAGAGGTTGTTGGTGTGCTCTCTATTGGTGTTGTGGTGGGCGTAGATAACGCTTTTGGAATGATTGATCTTCTGGTCGGAGCATCTAGAGTACCTCATCAGGGTGTTGTGAACCACCGCCACCGCGCCTTCATTCCCGGAAGAGAAGATGAGTAAGTCGTCTACGAAAGCCAGATGGGTGATGATTGGGTAGCCACTGGATGTATGATAGTACTGGAATTTAGGGGTGTTGACCATATTGTTAAGGTTCCTACTCAGGGCGTCGCTGCTATGATGAAAACAGTGGAGGATAAGGGGTCTCCCTGTCTCACCCCGCGATAGGATTTAAAAAATCGCTCAGCATGGCCATTGATGATCGTGGAGAACCACGAGTTGCTGATGGATCTCTAGACGATATAAGTTTTCGAAAATCCGAAAGCTCTGAAAACCCAGATCATGAATTGCCAATCTAGTCTGTCATAAGCTTTTTTCATGTCGATTTTAACGGCAATGTTGCCTCCCCTCACTGAAAATTTCATACAGGTGATTAACTCTTGGGCCAGCATAATATTGTCCTGGATGTTCCTGCAACGAACGAACCCACTTTGCTCCTCCGAGATGATCTTGGGGAGAATACCAGCCATTCTGGTTGCGATTACCTTGGATATGATCTTATTGGTGAACTTACAAAGGCTAATGGGCCGAAAGTCACGGAAGGACTCTGGGTTGTCTTTTTAGGGATTAGGATCAGGTTGGCACTAGAAATGGCTTTGGGGTATATAGCACCTTCGAAGAAAGCGATTGTTGCTTCGGTGATGTCTTGCTTGATAATATCCCAGCATGTGCGAAAGAATACCCCCGAGAACCCTTCCGGGCCTGGCACACTGTGCTCGTTCAGAGCCCACACGGCATCTTTAACTTCCTGAACTGTGGGAGGGCGGTTCAACTGGACGTTGTCGGTGTCATTAATGAGGAGGGGGATTTGGTCAAGGAATGATCTATTTTTGTGGACAGTCTCTTTGGAGAATAGTTTGGAATAGAAATCCGTGGCTGCCTCTTAGATGCTTTTTTGGTCGGTAATGATGTTTCCATTGTCATCAGCTGTCCTGTGAATCGAGAGCTTCTGTCTGCGCCCGTTAACGTATGCATGAAAGTACTTCGAGTTTTTGTCCCCCTCGCTGTCCTATTTTAATCTCGCTTTCTGTTTCCAGAAATCGGTCTCCACTTTGATCCTGAATTTAAGCATAGCCTTAGTGAGGCTGAGGGCTCTATTAGCCGCTAACGATCGATCCGTAACGACTAGGGCTTCGGCGCAAGTGACGTCGTCCTCGACTACCCGAACGGCTTGAAAGATATCTCCGTAGGCGAGCTTGCTCCAAACGGACAGGGCTTTCCTGGTGGCTTTAAGCTTGTTGCTCACCCGAACAAGGGGGTTGAGGGAGTCATCGCGGTTCCATGCTTCCGCTACGATGCCCAAAAAATGTGGGTGCCCGGTCCAGAAGTCTAGGAATTGGAAGTTCTTTTTGGATGTGGTAGCCTTGTTTTTGATCTCAACCAACAGGGGGTTGTAGTCTAATTTTGTGAAGTTAATGTGGGACAGATTGGTAGTGATCCCTATTCCGTGCCAGAAGGCGTTCGTAAGGGCCCTGTCTAGCCTAGAGTATTGACGACGGTCGTCATCCTGCACGTTGCACCAGGTGAATGCATTGCCAGTGAACTGGAGAGTGGTTAAGTGGGCGTTGAAGATGAAGTTGTTGAAGTCAAGCATGGCCGAGGCGGGGGGGTGCCCTCCGATTTTCTTTGCGCTACAGGTGATCGCATTAAAGTCCCCAATGCAAAGCCAAAGGGAGTTGGTGTTGAGGTGATGGATGTCAAGGAGGTCATTCCAGAGTTGTTTCCTCTCCGTAACATCGCAGCTGCCATGGACCGCTGAAAGGATTACACGCTCGGGAAGTCTTGGGTGATCGAACCAGCATAAGAGGGTATGTCAGGAGTCCTGGATGACTCCTAATTTGACGTCCTTCGTACAGAGGATCCAAATATTGTTTCTTCCTGCAATGGCCATAGGAAGGCCGAATTGCAGTTGGATGGATTTTAGTTTTTTGGGGGGATTTTGGGTTCGATAATGATGAGGATGTCTATCTTGTGAATTTTTTGCAGATTGGTTATTCTCCTTAACGTCAGTTTGTTCGCCAGACCGCGGATATTCCAGGATAGGATGTTAAGCATTAAGGATGTTATGGGGGGTTTGTTCTGCTTGGCGGCGGATCTGGTTTGGATGGTAGCGGTTTCCATGGGTCCGTGGTTGGCATTGGCCTTGTTCGAGGTAGAAGGTCCTGCCTCAGTTGAGGGGGGGTGATCGTTACATGATTACTCCTTCGGGGCTGGGTACTGACTGACTGATTCTCCGACGGAGTCCAGGATAGAATTCTCTGGTGGGATGATTATGGAGTCACTGGTGCTCCCTGTCATGAGATTGGTTTGCTGAAGAGGAAAACCCTCGGCTTGGATCTGGAGCCCTCTTCGAACCAGGTCTGGCCTTAGAATAGCTAGAGCCTCAATACGGGGTCTTCGGTGGTGAGTTGTTGATTGGCTTCGGTTATGTCGATGAGCTGTTTTACGCCTTCCAGATTGGGGAGAATCTCAGTGAGCACGCGGTCGGCTAGGGGAGAGGCTGTCTCCTCTGGGTCTTCCGCATCCTCCGAATCAAGGGCGTCGAACTAGTTGGATAGGGTGAGAGCTTGGATGCTGTGGAGGATCATTGCTTTGCTAGGAGGTTCGCTCCTGTCAGATGAGTCGTCACCGGAGCTGAATCGAGTGTACGAATTTGGGCGGGGTAGGATAGGTGGCAAGGGTGTACTGCCCTCTGTTGGCTCGCTGTCTTTTTGGGATGGTTTCTTCTTTAGTTCTGGATGAAGTCGGTGGCAGTGCTTTGGGAGATGACCTCTTAAGTGGCAGTGGTTACAGAACATGATGTGGTTATCGTAGAGGATTTATTGGGTGTAGGTTCGGTTGTCCAGCTCGATGTTGATAAAATTGGGCGGTTCGGTGATGAGGTCGAGTTCCACACAAATTTTGGCATAGTGGGCTTTGGTAAGGTTGCTGGTCTCGGAGGCTGAGCCCACATACATGCCGAAAGAGTTAGCGATATGCCTGAAAGCCGCTGGAACGAAGCAAATGAAGGGTAGATTAGGTAGAGTGATCCAGGCAGCGACTGTCGCTGAGTCTTCTTTAGTGCTAAAGCTAGCTGACCACTTGATGATCTTCATCTGATGGGAATCAATCCTGCACGTGCCTTTGGACCAGACTGTCTTATGGTCTAAGTCAGATGAGAGGTGAAGAAGAATGTATTTGGGATCAAGGAAAGCAGCACGGTATTCTGCTGTGAGTCTCAAACAAGCTATCGTCTTCTGTACCCGTGGGAGCTTGGGGAATGTGGTTGAAAATTAGAGAATAAAAGTGTGGGGGAATGAGTTTGATAGAGAGGACATCTCCATGTCAGAGAATGGAACTGAGGGCACCGGTGATTCCTGAGAGTACTCAATGTCCGGAAGATTGATGTCAGAGACGAGAGGTTCCTTAGCTGACGCCAGATCCGGGCGCAGCTTGTCTACGAAGGTCGACGAAGAGGGGTCGACCAATGAAAGGATCTTGGAATGGCCATTAGAAGGAGGGAGAGCAGTCGAGGAGGGAATTCGCTCGGGACGGAGGGCGTTGACTGAGGGGGCTGCCTGGGGTAGCACTCTGGTTGGGGGACGGCCGGTGGAGACCTCCCAGGAATGGGGCTCGCCCTACTCGCTGAGGGAGGTACCACCGACGGACCAACGACAACTGAAGTAGGAGGAGGGTGAGCGTCCTGGGCGACCACAGTGGGGTCCCCTGGCTTAGTTGTGCTGGGGGCATGAAGGTTGGGATCCAGGATTTGGTCCGCCGAAACCAAAGAGACGGGAGGAAGGATAATAGGGGGTTCAAGGGGAGGCCGGGGGCCTCAAATGGGGGGTCAGGGGCTAGGGGGCCAGCGATGGGGTAGGTTGAATGAGAGGGAATGGAGGGGGCCGGGGTGGGTTGAATGAAGGCGGTGTTAGAAGAGACGAAAAGCGCATTGGATGGGGCGAGAAGAGGGTTGGTGTAGGGGGGGCGTAGATCGCAGAGGAAGGGGTGAGGGGAGGATTGGCGTAGATGGGGTACTGAGATTGGAGATCGAGTAGGGAGTAGGCCCTCCAGAGGGAGGGGGATTAAAGGAATAGGAATACGCGAAGAGTGATCCTGGTGCGTAAAAAGCAACGAAAGAGCTCGGTGTGGGACCGCCAGAAAGAGAGGTATTTAAGGAATGGAAATACGTGGACTGATTTCCAGGCTTGTAAGAAGCAGTGAAGGGGTCATGCGCGTAATAATCATTGAAAGGGAGGGCCCCACCAGAAGGCTGTGCGTAGAAACTGAGGGCTGAGCGGTCATGCGCGTAATAATCATAAAAGGGGAGGGCCCCACCTGAGGGCCGAGCGACAATACCAGGCACGGAGTTAGCAAGGTGGGGGTAGGCCCCACCAGAAGAAACTGCTGGCGAGGGGGAATTACGTGCAACAACGAATAATTGAGGGTTGCCCGCCACGTTGAGTAGGTAGACTGAACCGTCCACGTGGTGCCAGAAAGGAAGGCCCCCCATGCCTGTACCGTAGGTGGGTGACCCCCTCCGAGGAGAGGGCTGCTCCGTTCGAATTTTGAACCGAAGCGGGAAAGGGCAAGTGGGCGGTAGGGGGCTGAAGAAGAAGGTGGGAGCTGCGGGCGAGCGCGACAGCTGGGCGACCAGCCGAAGCGGACGCAGGAGCTGCACGTACGGGCACGGGGGAGGAGGCGTATAGAAAGCGAGATGGCGGAGGGCTGCTAGAAATAGAGCTGGGGCTTGAGAAGGGGATGAGCATAGGGCTACGGAGGGCGGCCTGAGGGTCGGACGCCTGGGAGATGGGAAGAAGACGGGGAGGGGAGGAGCTGATGGGGAGTGGGGGGATGGGAGTGAGGGGAAAATGAGGGGGGTAGAGTTGACTGATCAACTCCATGCAGTCGGCCGGCCAAGGCTGGGCCATCGGTAGGCACAAACCACCGGGGGAGAGCCAGAGGAGGGAAGCCCTAGGGGCTTCCCGGGGAGGGAAGGAGGGAAAACTCAGGAGGAAGAAGCTGAGCCATCTTCTCATATATATATATATATATATATATATATATATATATAATTTATTTATTTTTTTGTACATTTCTTGAGGCCGCCAGCTTGGGTCCGTGGTCGCCCCACAACCACCCAGCTATCCCATGCCCACGGGGGGGCTCGAACTTGGGACGTCCCCCAAGTGAGCCCCCGCTCCCTAACCACTTGGGCTAGCGAGCTTGGACATATATATATATATATATATATATATATATATATATATATATATATATATATATATATATATATATATATATATATATATATATATATATAAGGTATATATTGTGCAACTATTACCATATGCATGTTTTGGAGTATCAAACCCTAACCAAATTATACATTTATATATATATACCTTATATATATATATATATATATATATATATATATATATATATATATATATATATATATATATTTTATTTTCTCATATATATATATAAACTTGCATATGGTAACAGTTGCACAATAGTTACCTTATTTGGACAAGAAGAATATTGAGTCAAAGATATGGGGTTTTAATGCACACGGTTGCTTTTAAATTGAATTAAATCAAACTAATATGGTTCCACTATGATTTGGCAACGTAGGATGGTCCCCACTAAGTTGGGTTGACTAAAGTTAAGTCCCGAGAATATTTCTAATTGAATTAAATACCGAAAAAGCTATTAATGGGTCTCATGTGCCATTTAAAAATAAGTAGCACATGAAAACTTCATTGAGTGGGACACCATTGCCATGTGTGTAGTAGGATCAAAATTGGTCAAAATCATATATTAGTTTGCTTAGGTTGGATCGATGTCGAGTCCCAAAATTAAGTTGGAAAGTATGACAAGTTTTACGATAGATAGCCTTTTGGCCTAAGTTGATCCAAAAGTTGTGCAACGAAAATAGAATACAAAAAAACATATTTTAGTGGGACATGATATATCAAATAGAAGATAAACTTGTCTATCAAAACTCATGAAGGATGTTGCTAGAGATTGATATTTCTTGTGCTCCAAAAATCAAAGCTACGAAAAAGTATATATTATGATCATAAATAATAGTAGAAAAATATTTAATAGCCAATATATAGTTTAAAATATATATATAATTTAGAGGAATTACAAAAATAGTCGTATAAGACTGTTGGTGCTTTCTTTACATGGAGAGAGCTTGCTCTCAACATGCCTTATAAATTTTAGTCCCACATCGGAAATGCGCCATGAGTTATCTCAACATATATACTTGGGTGTGTTGTTGAGAGATGCACATGGGGTGGTGACCCTAAGGAGGGAACCATGTGGGTGATTTTACTAGGAGGTAAGAATAAGGCTCCAAGGATTAAGCATTAATGCTTTTGTCATTCTCTTGGATTAATTTCCATTTGGAGCTAAGCCCCAAAGGGGCTTAGCGACTCGGACTCGGACTCAGACTCGGGCTCGGGCTCGGGCTCATGGGCTCATGAGGCATAATGTGGCATTTTGTTGGCGCACTTTGCACGGCTCATGCGGCTCATACGGCCATGCGGTCCATACGGCACATGCGGCACATGCGGCAGCTCATATGCGGCCATGCAGTCTTATGCGGCATGCGGCTCATATGCAGCCTCATGCGTCTCATGCGGATGCGGCTCATGCGGCCATACGGTCCATGCGGCACATGCGGTACAGGCGGCAAATGCGGCCATGCGGCCATGCGGCTCATACGATCCATGCGGCTCATGCGGTCCATGCGACTCATATGGTCCATACGGTCCATGCGGCTCATGCGGTCCATGCGGCTCATGTGGTCCATGCGGCCCATGCGACCCTTGCGGCCATGAGGCTCATACGGCTCATGCAGCCAGGCTGCTGCTGCTGCTGCCGCATGGACGGCTCCGCTGACTGTGCAGATTACAAGTCTGTTATGGTAAGGCTGAATCAATACGATTAATTCAGATCCTATCTTTGTGGGATTTGAATTAATTTCGTTCCTATCTTTATGGGGATTTGAATTAATCTCGTTACTATCTTTTTGGGATTTGATTCAATCTTTCCATAACTGAAGAGGCGGCTAGGGTTTCCACCCTCTCTCTATAAATACTCTCTTCTGGCCTCCTTTGTGTCTACTACGAAAATATAAGTCAGAAAAGAAGAAAGAGAGAGAGTTGCTGCCGCCATTGCAAGTCCATCCGAGGAGTCAGAACAGAGGTGACTTCGAGCGTTCCACAAGTTCTTCAACTTGTTGGTTCCTGAAAGCAGATCGTGTGGGGCGAATCTTGCTTTGAGCAATGGTGTTTTGATACCCCAACATTGTTCTTTTTCTCATCTCTCGCTAAATTATTGTAACTCGTTTTGTCCTAATTGTAACACGTTTGCAAGGAAGAACGAGAGATCTTCTCTTCTTTTTTTTCCTCCTTCATTTTGTAATCGGGTTATTTGGTATTTGTATCATCTTAGATCTTTATTGCATCTGTTTTACCATCTTTGATCAAGCCCCGGGACTAACAATCTTAAAGCAAGATCCGTGTAGATGGAAAACACTAATGCTTCGCTCCTCTAATCGGACTTCTGCAAGTTGGAAAAGTTCGATGGAGAGCATTATCAAGTCTGGAAGAGAGAGGTTTATCTAACTCTTCAACTAAAAGACGTTGATCATGTTCTGTTGGAGGAAGAACCCTCTGTTCCAGATACTGGATCTACTGCCGCAATCAACGCGGCTACCAAACTCCAGGCAAAGTGGAGAAGGGAAAATAGTATCTGCAGGCTTCTCATCCTGAATGCTATGGAGGACTCCCTGGCAGAATCCTACTCGAAGGAGAAACTTGCCAAAGACATATGAGAGTCTGTGGAAAAACTATATGAAGAAGACAAGAACAGGAGCAAAATGTTTGTGGTTGAAAAATATCACAAATTGCTCTTTGAGGACGAAAAGTCCATGTTGCCACAGGTGAAGAAATTTTTGAAGCTGCGTCAGAAACTGGAAGACGAAGAGATGTCCCTTCCCGACAAGTTTGTCGTCGGAGGGATCGTCTCAAAACTTCCTGCTGGATGGAGTACCTTCTATGCAAGGATGCACAGAAAGAAGCTAGACATTAGCTTGGGAGATCTACTTCAAGAGATCCATGTCGAGGACGAGATGCATTCCCAACAGAAGGTGGACACTCTGTCCAAACAGTTGGCTAAAGCCAATCTTGTGCAGACGAGAGATCCCAAGGGGAAGCAAGGGGCTTCTCATCCCAAGAAGAAGGACTTCACTAATCTGAAAGTGAAGGGTCCTTCATTCAAGCAACAGAAGAATAAGTCCCATGTGACTTGTTACAATTGTGGCAAGAAAGGCCACTACAAGAGTGAATGCAGATCTAAGCCTAAATAATCAGAGAAAGGTGAGCCTAATAAGGTTTCATTGGTTTCTAACATTGTTGCTATGATCGGACAGGTCACAACTGTGGGGGTTGACTCTGACTGGTGGATAGACACTGGTACGACTTGCCATGTCTGTTCTGGCAAGGAATGGTTCGTCACGTACCAGCCGGTATCTGAGAAGGTTGTCATGACGAACCCGGCCCAAGCTGAAGTTCTGGGGATCAGGACCGTGGAACTGAAACTCACTTCTGGGAACACTCTGTCGCTTCAAGGTGTGAAGCATGTTCCGGCGATTGCCAAGAACCTGATCTCTGGGAGCCTGCTCTGCAACGCAGGCTTGAGGATGGACATCAATGCTGGTTAGATGGTGATGTCCAAGAAAGGAACATACTTCGGGAAGGCTTATCAAACCGAAAGAATGTTTAAAATTCAGCTTGTCAACCAGTTTGAAGACATTAATGCAGTTGTATTTTCTGATTATTCTCTTAAATTGTGGCATAATAGACTAGGACATGTTCATTGTAAAAGAATTAACAAAATGTCTAGTCTAGGACTTATCTCCAGATATGGGGGTAAGGTGGAGAAGTGTGAAGTGTGTGCTTAGACGAAGATCACAAGAAAACCCTTTTATCGGGTCAATCGAAGCACAGATCTTCTGGAGTTGGTGCACTCCGATATCTGTGACTTCAAATATTTCTCCACGAAGGTCGGGATGAAGTATTTCATAACCTTCATCGATGACTTCTTAAAATACGCATTCGTCTACTTGCTCAAGTCTAAAGACGAAGCCTTCGAGAAGTTCAGAGGGTTCAGGGCCGAAGCTGAACGGCAGACTGGACAACAACTCAAGAGCTTAAGAAGTGATCGAGGTGGGGAGTACAGGTCTCATGAATTCGCATCGTTCTGTAAAGAACATGGAATCATATGCGAGACTACTGCTCTATATTCTCCTCAATCCAATGGAGTAGCGGAGAGGAAGAACAGAACGTTGACAGAAATGATGAACTCAATGCTGCTAACCGCGGGTCTTCCTAATTGCTGCTGGGGAGAAGCTGCATTAACGGCCACTTTTATTCTAAATAGAGTGCCATATGCAACTTCAGAGTTAACTCATCATGAACTCTGGTTCAAAGTCAGACCAAACTTGAATGTCACTCGAGTGTGGGGGTGTCTGGCGTATGTGAAGCTCCCAGATCTGAAGATTCAGAAGCTAGGGACAAGGACTACGAAGGCAATCTTCTTGGGGTATGCCGAGAAGAGTGATGCTTGGAGATTTCTTGATATTGAGTCAAATCATATCATCGAATCTCGTGATGCTGAATACTATGAAGACAAGTTTACAAAAGACAAAGACATTATTCTTTCGGACATTCCGGAAAATGATGTAGGTACAAATGAGACTGAAATCTCATACGGGCCAGTAGTCCTAGAAGAAGCTGTTGTTGATGAAATAACTCTTGTACCAGAACTTGCAGAGCCGACAGCTAAGCGAGTGAGGAGACTGAAAGACTTCGGAGATGACTTTGTCACCTATCATGTGGAAGTAGATCCGCTTACCTATGATGAGGCAATAAAGACCAGAGATGCTATCTTCTGGAAGGAGGCAGTGAATGACGAGTTTGGCTCTATCACCTCCAATAAGACATATGTGTTGGTAGATCTACCTGAAGGAAAAAAGCCCATCGGATGCAAATGGATCTTCAAGAAGAAGATGAAGGCAGATGGAACTATTGACAAGTTCATGGCCAGGCTGGTGGCCAAGGGATTTTCTCAAAAATAGAGGATAGACTACTTTGACACGTACGCTTCAATAGCTCGGATGATCACCATCCGGATGTTAATCGCTCTAGCAGCTATACATAAGTTGGTGATACATCAGATGGATGTAAAGACAACATTCCTGAATGAGGATGGACATCAATGCTGGTCAGATGGTGATATCCAAGAAAGGAACATACTTTGGAAAGGCTTATCAAACCGAAAGAATGTTTAAAATTCAGCTTGTCAACCAGTTTGAAGACATTAATGCAGTTGCATTTTCTGATTATTCTCTTGAGTTGTGGCATAATAGACTAGGACATGTTCATTGTAAAAGAATTAACAAAATGTCTAGTCTAGGACTTATCTCCAGATATGGGGGTAAGGTGGAGAAGTGTGAAGTGTGTGCTCAGACGAAGATCACAAGAAAACTCTTTCATCGGGTCAATCGAAGCACAGATCTTCTGGAGTTGGTGCACTCCGATATCTGTGACTTCAAACATTTCTCCACGAAGGTCGGGATAAAGTATTTCATAACCTTCATCGATGACTTCTCAAAATACGCATTCGTCTACTTGCTCAAGTCTAAAGACGAAGCTTTCGAGAAGTTCAGAGAGTTCATGGCCAACGTTGACAGAAATGATGAACTCAATGCTGCTAACCGCGGGTCTTCCTAAATGATACTGGGGAGAAGCTGCATTGACGGCCACTTTTATTCTAAATAGAGTGCCATATACAACTTCGGACATAACTCCTCATGAACTCTGGTTCAAAGTCAGACCAAACTTGAATATCATTCGAGTGTGGGGGTGTCTGGCGTATGTGAAGCTTCCAGATCTGAAGATTCAGAAGCTAGGGACAAGGACTACGAAGGCGATCTTCTTGGGATATGCCAAGAAGAGTGATGCTCGGAGATTTCTTGATATTGAGTCAAATCATATCATCGAATCTCGCGATGCTGAATACTTTGAAGACAAGTTCGCAAAAGACAAAAATATTGTTCTTTCGGACATTCTGGAAAATGATGTAGGTACAAATGAGACTGAAATCTCATATGGGCCAGTAGTCCAAGAAGAAGCTGTTGTTGATGAAACAACTCTTGTACCAGAACTCGCAGAGCCGTCAGCTAAGCGAGCGAGGAGACCGAAAGACTTCGGAGATGACTTTGTCACCTATCATGTGAAAGCAGATCCGCTTACCTATGATGAGGCGATGAAGACCAGAGATGCTATCTTCTAGAAGGAGGCAGTGAATGACGAGTTTGACTCTATCACCTCCAATAACACATGGGTGTTGGTAGATCTACCTGAAGGAGAAAAGCCCATCGGATGTAAATGGATCTTCAAGAAGAAGATGAAGGAAGATGGAACTATTGACAAGTTCAAGGCCAGGCTAGTAGCCAAGGGATTTTCTCAGAAACAGGGGATAGACTACTTTGACACGTACGCTCTAGTAGCTCGGATGACCACCTTCAGGATGTTAATCGCTCTAGCAGCTATACATAAGTTGGTGATACATCAGATGGATGTAAAGACCGCATTCCTGAATGGGGAGCTGACCGAAGAGATTTACATGCAACAGCCAGATGGATTTGTCGTCAAAGGTCTTGAAGATAAAGTCTGCAAGTTGGTAAAATCATTGTATGGTTTGAAGCAAGCTCCCAAGATGTGGAATGAGAAGTTTGACAAAGTTATTATGTCAAACGGCTACAGAGTCAGCGAAACGGACAAATATGTTTACACAAAGTTCGCTGATGGAAGCGGAGTCATCGTTTGTCTGTACGTAGACGACATGCTAATCCTAGGTACGGATATAGGCTGTGTCACAGAGACAAAGAAGTTCCTCTTAACCAAGTTCAGTATGAAGGACTTGGGGGATGTAGATGTCATCTTGGGCATAAAGATCATCCGGACAGACACTGGAGTAGCGTTGTCACAATCTCACTATATTGAGAAGATGCTCACACGCTATGGGTATAAGGATCTTCCAGGGATCGATACGCCATACAGGTGTGATCAGAAGCTGAAGCCAAACTCAAGGGAAAGTGTCAGGCAAATCGAAAGTTTGATGTACGCAACCACTGCCACAAGGCCTAACATAGCTTTCGCCGTGGGAATGCTGAGTCGGTTCACAAGCAACCCAGGGGTTGAGTACTGGAAAGCTGTAAAGCGGGTGATGAAATATCTCAAAAAGACTCAGACATATGCACTGTACTACAACGGGTATCCGACAGTAGTGGAAGGCTTCAGTGATGCTAGCTGGTGTTCAGAGGTGGAAAGCGAGAGATCCACAGGTGGATATGTCTTTTCCTTGGGTGGAGCTGCTATATCGTGAAAGTCGAAGAAGCAGACTATACTCTATCGTTCCTCCATGGAATCTGAATTCTATGCACTTGAAATTGCAGCAAATGAAGCAGAATGGCTTCGGGAGCTCATATATGATCTTCCAGTGGTTGGGGCTCAGATATCGGTAATACCGATATACTATGACAACCAGGCGACTGCGACGGTGGCATCAAATGACCTCTTCAACGGGAAGAAAAGGACTGTACGGTTGAAGCACAGGGCAGTATACGATCTTATCAAAAGAGGTATAATTGCAGTGATTAATGTTCGGAGTCAGGAGAACCTGGCAGATCCGTTTACAAAGGGCCTCAAGCGCCAGTTGGTCGATGACACAGCTTCTAAAATGGGCTTGAAGGCATTCTGATAGTGTGTCTTTGTAATTCTACCATAAAGTGTTATACTTTTAGTTCAAAGAGAAATCTACTAGGCATCTAACTTTTGGTTCAAAAGAGGATCACTGACTGGGAAACTATCAGGTAACAGTGGGTACTTGTTCTCTGGAACATGGAAGGGATACGGACCCATAACCACTGTTGTCTACTATGTATTTTTTCTGCAGAAAAAACAGATCCTGTGGAAGGTTGGCTTAAACGCCTTAATGAGTTCTCAGGCAGAGTGAATGCCTAGTGTGCTTTACGGAAGCACGGTAGAGCAGCACTACATGGAGTAAAACTCCATGCTATAGTGGGATGACTCCACCATGAGGTTCCCAGGTAGGGGTAATGCCTCTGCTTTGCAAGCCAAGTCATAGCGACGTAGCACCGCAAATAGGCAGGTAGCCTAATGCTGTATGACGTAATTAAAGAGTTGTAGACAGCACTATAAAGAGGAGGATGACCCCATGTTACAGTGGCATGACACCACGATGAGGTACCCGGGTAGGGGTAAAGCCTCGGCATTGTAAGCCATGTCGTTGTGGCGTAACACCGCAAGGAAGCCTTAGGCTTCATGCTGGGTAGTTTGGCACTACAAAGAGGCTTGTGACCTCATGCTACAGTAGTATGACACTACGATGAGGTTTCCAGGTAGGGGTAATGCCTCGGCTTCAGGCTATATCATAGCGGCATAGCACCGCAAGGAAGCGCAAGGTTTCATGCCATATTTCTTTAATAAAGAACTCACCTATAGTGTATGGAAAGAGATATCAGGCCGTCTCTTGAGGGTATACTTGTAGACGCCTAAAATTATACACTGAAACCAGGCTGGCACAGGGCCTTCAATGTGCAGCCAGAAGCACACGTAACTACACTTTGTGAGTGGAAAGAATTACAATTGTGGTGCAGAATTCAAGGCATAGTCCATTCTTGTATCACATTGTTATTTAACCCATGCGGGAAGATTCAAGTCGTCAGCGACATCTTTCCTAATGCAAAATGGACAGTTACTATGGGGAACGCTCAACCCTGGACACATATATATGTTGTGATATGTGGGGGATTGTTGGTGCTTTCTTTACATGGAGAGAGCTTGCTCTCAAAATGCCTTGTAAATTTTAGTCCCACATCGGAAATGCACCATGAGTTATCTCAACATATATACTTGGGTGTGTTGTTGAGAGATGCACATGGGGTGGTGATCCTAAGGAGGGAACCATGTGGGTGATTTTACTAGGAGGTAAGAATAAGGCTCCAAGGATTAAGCATTAATGCTTTTGTCATTCTCTTGGATTAATTTCCATTTAGAGCTAAGCCCCAAAGGGGCTTAGCGACTCGGACTCGGACTCGGGCTCGGGCTCATGGGCTCATGAGGCATAATGTGGCATTTTGTTGGTGCACTTTGCACTTAGCACGTCAGCAGTCATGCGGTCTTTATGCGGCTCATATGCGGCCATGCGGTCTTATGCGGCATGCGACTCATATACGGCCTCATACGGCTCATGCGGATGCGGCTCATGCGGCTCATGCGGTCATGCGGTCCATGCAGTCCATGTGGTACATGCGGCACATGGGTTCATGCGGCCATGCGGCTCATACGGTCCATGCGGCTCATGTGGTCCATGCGGTTCATGCGGTCCATGCGGCTCATGCAGTCCATGCGGCTCATGTGGTCCATGCGGTCCATGCGGTTCATGCAGCCATGCGGCCATACGACTTATGTGGCTCATACGGTCCATGCGGCTCATGCGGTCCATGCGACTCATGTGGTCCATACGGCCCATGCGGTCCATGCGGCTCATGTGGTCCATGCGGCTCATGTGGTCCTTACGGCTATGAGGCTCATGTGGCTCATGCGGCCAGGCTGCTACTGCTGCTGTCGTATGGAGGGCTCCGCTGACTGTGCAGATTACAAGTCAGTTATGGTAAGGCTGAATCAATGCGATTAATTCAGATCCTATCTTTCTGGGATTTGAATTAATTTCATTTCTATCTTTGTGGGATTTGAATTAATCTCGTTACTATCTTTTTGGGATTTGATTTAATCTTTCCATAACTGAAGAGGCGGCTAGTGTTTCTACCCTCTCTCTATAAATACTCTCTTCTGGCCTCCTTTGTGCCTACTACGAAAATATAAGTCAGAAAAGAAGAAAGAGAGAGAGAGAGTTGCTGCCGCCATTGCAAGTCCATCCGAGGAGTCAGAACAGAGGTGACTTCGAGAGTTCCACAAGTTCTTCAACTTGCTGGTTCCTGGAAGCAGATCGTGTGGGGCGAATCTTGCTTTAAGCAACGGTGTTTTGACACCCCAGCATTGTTCTTTTTCTCATCTATCTCTAAATTATTGTAACTCGTTCTGTCCCAATTGCAACACGTTTACAAGGAAGAACGAGAGATCTTCTCTTCTTTTTTTTCTCCTCTATTTTGTAATCGGGTTATTTGGTATTTGTATCATCGTAGATCTTTGTTGTATCTGTTTTACCATCTTTGATCAAGCCCCGGGACTAACAAAGACTGCTCCTGTACAGCTGTAGAAATGTAATGATGATGATGATATAAGTACTGACACCTTCCTTAAAGCCAGTGGACTGCACAATGCCCAAGGCTCATCACTTTCATGCATCAAAATAGATGATGCGTCTTTTTTATCCCCCTTTGAATATGCGTTTTCTTGACCACTCAAGACTCATAGGCTTCAGGAAAAAACTTAAGACTTGACATTTCTTATTTGAGACGCATAAAATCTATGCGCCTCTCTCTTGTATCCTTTTTTATGCTTCTATACTATCCTGATATTCATAATCCCTCAATCTAGGTGAATGTCTCAATTTAGGAGAACATTTTGTTTTTCGTTCATCTCGATATTCGTATCATCTTGAATCTCCTGTATGTCTCAGTTTATGTGCCCATATTGATCTATGTGCTTTGGTTTCTATGCTAGATTCCTGTATTCCTTGCGGAACCCATACGGTATAGTATTCTATCATCCCTTATGAGTTATTTTATTACTTTATTATTAATTTTAATGATTATTTATTGTGTGTTCTGAAGACCTCGATGGACGTGATACCTTGGATCTAGAATGCCGAAGACTTGCTTACCTAACCGAGCCCTCTAGGTCAGTATCCCTTTCTCATCGATGGCTCATGCCCTCCTACTAGATTTTTATAGTACTTAGTTAATTTGTAATTGTAAATGTAAATATATAACTAGATTACGTAGTGTAGAACAGCCATGATAAGACTTAAGATAGTTTAGTTTGATACCGGCTCAAGACATATTGGACACCTCAGACGGGTCATCCACACCTCCGAGGACATGAACACGACTCACATGTATGGATTGTCCCCATATGCCCCGTGTCCGACTCGTGGTCGGGTAAAGGATTAGGCTAACTATTCATATGACAATGTTTGTGGATTGTTTAAAAATATAGATAAAGGTTGTGGTGCACCATGCATGGCGATTCTTGTTGCATGTGTTGGCTTGGCACATAGAACGCATTATAGTACTGCTGGAGGCTGAGGTTTAGTATTCGATTAGGTTTTTGTGCCTAGTACGCATCGTAGCGCTGCTAGAGGCCGAGACTTAATATTCTTAGTTTGGAATTCTGCGGCGGCTTGTGCCAAATGGATATAGCTCCATTTCGTAGGAAGCTGTGGTTCAGTAAATATAGAGGAGACTCTGCCAAATTTTTTTGACTTCTTGGTCGAGAATTTGGTTCGATTTAGGCAGAACCTTCCTTTTGTTTGCTAAACTAAAATCATGCAAATTTATTTTAGTATACCTGACCAGTGCCTGATAGGTAGACTCATGATTAGATTTGTCACCTAGCTACTTGACCTTTTTTGTTTACCCGATATTGTAAGGAGCACAGTTCTACTCAGGAGATAGTTTGGGACCTCGGTTCTTGTTAAGGGTCGTAGATCTGCTCCAAAATGGTTCATACAATCCTTATCAATTTTTGGCAACCTTAATTATTAGACTCTTGTCCCATATCCATTCCCTCCAAATGATATTCTAGTTTAGCCAGATGTGACTAGCAGTTGTCATATATGTATCAAGATTATGATCTTTGGATATATTCGAGGATTGAATATAATTTGGTAGTATGATTTTGGGTTATTGATTTGGCCGATTCATGTGGATTCTTGGATAGTGTAAGGAGCATGGTTCTATTAGGAAGACGGTCTACGATCGGGGTCCTTATTTAGTTTAAAGGTCGTAGATCTGCTCGAATGTAGTTCATACAATCCTTGCCAGTTTCGACATTATTATAAATTGGACAAATTTGGTGAATAAATAGCATTTAAATTATATGATTGATCTGGAATAATAAATTGGAAGACTCATGTGGATTCCTAAATTTTGATGACTGTGCGAGTATTTCATGGAACGAAAAAAATATCGAGGTTATCAATATATAATTTTTACTCGATTTCCCAAAGGCCCTGAACCTGGAGACTTGTTTACTGATAGCATGTGATCATTGATTCGATGGATTATTGTGAAGCCAGAGGGACTAGCATTGTTCATGGTAGTTAGCATGGTATCTAGTGATCGTATTTCCTGACATGGTATTGATACCATCATGGATGGAAAGAATATTGATAGATTGATCTAGTAGATAGATCGACTTAATAGATCGAGTTATAGGCTCACATGTGTATTGAGGTGCTACTATAGTAGAAACCAACCGTGTACCTGACCTGATACCTATACCATGATGAGGGAGAGGAATTCTGTCAGGACCTGCACCCAGTATACGGGTACGAGAAGTGGGTGCCCCCAGCCTACGCCGCAGTGTCGGCAGTAGAACGTTGTTCTAGGTCACTATCATAAAATAAGTACTGTTGACCCAAAATGGATCGTAGTCAACCTAATCTTGATAATTAACAAATCGATATTTGACATGATCCAACTCGACACATACATTGTCATCAAAGCTACAAAATAGACGGCGTACACACATCAAGTCGGACAATCGTCATCAAAGACTGCTTAATAAATACTGCTGGAACTTGTCTTCGAAAGTCTGTATTTTTATATTTTATTTGAGTCTAGGCTATTGTAAGTTGAGTAGCACTGAGTATTTCAACCATAGACTCGATAACCAAAAATCCCCATAAACAAAAAGCCCCACAAATAAAAAGCAAAACTGCTAAAGCCCAATAGCCCATTGAGCATTCTGTCTCCTAGGAGGCAGAGTTCGGGCCGAACTCTGCCCCCACACAGAGTTCGGGCCGAACTCTGTCCTCTAATTTCCAGGAGCTTATTTTTAGGGATTGCTCATTACAAGTTGTCCAACGGCCATAAATTTTGAATTTTGGACAGAGTTCTGGCCGAACTCTACGTCCCAGGACTAGTATATATAGGCACCCTTTTCTTCCATTTCAATCTATCCAATCTTCTCATCTCTTCTCTCTTATAGCCTATACATCCCAAAGAGCCATACTCTTCTCATTTACTAGCCACAAAACTTTCCAAGCCTACATGGTGCTCGGTGTGAGTCAATTAGAAGTTTTGTACAAGAGTCTTCAAGAAGTCACTTGGAAAATTCTAAGTTTTGCCTCAGCGATCTTTTCAAGAAGTTGGAGTGCTCTTCTGTGTAAAGGTATGTGGTTGTAAAGCTATTTCACAAATAGTGGATTTCAATCCTGAGCTAGAGTTCTCAGGCTTGGACTAGTCCTCCACGAGGGAAACCAGGTTAAAAATTGCTGTGTCTGCGTATGCTTTCTAATCTCCACTTTATTTTCGCATTATACTCTGATTAATTATTTACTAGTTGGGATTAAATAGAGTTGATTTTTTAATTGATCATTATTATCATAAATACTCTATTCAACCCCCCCTCTAGAGTTGCATATACGTACTTCAATTGGTATCAGAGCCCTGTTCTCTTGATACAGGATTTACATCCTAGAGTTGATCTATGGCAACCACACAACCCATCTCTACCAACTATGGTGAGGGACAATCCACAAATTGGCGACCTCTATTTGATGGGACCAACTATACATATTGGAAGACTAGAATGAGTTTTTATCTTAAGTCTCTAGACTTTGACCTGTAGACTGTAGTCACTGATGGCTACAAGAAACCTTCCAGAATAACTGTCGAGGAAAGTCTCGTCGAGAAACCCCACGACAAGTATGCTGAGAAGGAGAAGAAACAGGCAAGTCTAGACGCTAGGGCTATTAATGCTCTTTTCTGTGACATAGACATGACTGAATTCAACAGGTCTCCACATGCACCACCTCGCATGAAGTATGGAAGCTTTTGGAGGTGACTCATGAAGGGACCACGCAAGTCAAAGAATCGAAAGTCAGCCGTCTGACACAGGAGTACGAGGCTTTCAAGATGAAGCCTAATGAGATGATCACTCAAATATTCACCAGATTCCTCCACGTCGTCAACCCGCTATCCTCTTTTGGAAAAGATTATTCCAACCATGAGAAGATACGCAAAGTGCTATGAGGATTGCCAAAGGTTTGGAACCCCAAAGTCACGACGATCATCGAAAAAAATGATCTCATAGCAATGTCACTAGAAACATTGATGGGCTAGTTGATGATGCATGAGCTCGATCTAAAAGACTTCGAAGAAATAGCTCCAAAAGAGAAGGAGATTGCACTGAGAGCTTATCGCCGAAGAACCAGCTCAGAAGACATCGATGATGACGACTCCGAAGGAGACGATCAAGCTCTCTTAGTTGGAAACTTCAAAAAGTTTCTACGCTTCAACAAAAAGAAGAGAGAACAAAGAGGCAATGAGGAAGAACCCACCTGCTTCGGATGCAAAAAGACGGAACATGTCAAGAAAGATTGTCCCTTAGCAAAGAAGGGAAGCAGATATGAGAATCCATACAAGAAGCCTACTACAAGGAAGTATGCCAACACTAGCATCTGGCATGAAACCTAGGCTAGTGATTCAGACGAAAAAGAAGACTCCACAAAACATGGCTAACGTCTATCTAATGGCAACTTCAGAAAAGGTAAAAGACTCTTATGATGATTTCTTATTTGATGAACTTGGTGATGCCTTTGGTGATCTACTTGATGATCACAAAAAGGTAATCAATAAATATAAACATGCAAAGGATAAAATCAAGGACTACGAAACCTAGATCCATAGACTTTTATGTTTACTCGAAGATGTTAGAAACACTACACTCACGAAAAATACTGAAAAGGTATCCAAGCTTAAATTAAGCTTACACGATGCCGAATCAATCATTGAGAAACAAACACTTGAGATCACGACACTAAACAAAGAACTTGTTGAAGAGAAAAATAAGTTCAAAATTGCTACAGGTAGAATTCACGTCTTACTGCTAAATATGATGAGTTGAATGTTGTCTCTAAGAAATTAGAGATTAAACTGGGCAAGCAGGTTGTACAACCGCAAGTTCAGCATCATAGTCACAACACATACAAACACGTACCAACTCAACACAAAAAGGCACGTCACCAAAAGAACACTCATCCACGTGCTAAATAAAATCATGCTTTCATATACAATTATTCATGTGCAGCACGTAAGACACATACACATCATCATCATGCTGCTGCACACAGGCACTATAATCATTATAGTTATCCTGCTATTGCACACAGTCACTATGATCATTATAGCTACCCTACTGCTATACACAGTCACCATACTCACACTACTGCGGCACGTATCTATCATCACCCTACTCATAGACACCACTATCAACATGCTCCTATTATAAACATACATGCTAGATGCACATATTGTAACCTACATAGACACATTTCTCCACAATGTAGGATTAGGAGATTAGTTGATAGAAATATATATACATGGGTACCAAAGTCTAACATCTTAGGACCCAAAAGAATCTGGGTACCAAAGGTCAAGTCTACACGTGGTGTAGGTGGACCTTCCCTCCTCAACTAGAAGCAAGTGGATTCTCGATAGTGGGTGCTCGCGCCATATGACTGGAAATACAAATCTATTCGTAATACTATCAATAAAAAAGGAAGAATACGTTTCCTTCGGCAATATTCTTAAAGGCTACATCATAGGTAACGGTATAATTGGTTATCCTCCCATTCATGTCATTAACGATGTCTGTTTAGTGACCGAGTTAAAGCATAGCTTACTCAGCATTAGTCATCTTGCTGATTACGGTTATGATATTAACTTCAAAAAAACTAAATACTTTATCTATGATCGATCATCTGGAGACATTGCTTTTAAGGGGATAAGGGAAGATAACATTTATATTTTCTATCTATCTAGTGATACTAACAGTGCAGGAAGATGCCTTTACGCTCACAAAGACGAAAAGCTCCTATGGCATCAACGTCTTGGTCATGCAAATATGGATACTATATCCAGACTATCCACCAAGAAGCTAGTCAGAGGACTGCCGGATATCACAATCAAGAAAGATGCGGTATGTGTCGAATGTGAAAAGAATAAGGCCACCAAATCATCTTTTAAATCAATAAACACTGTAAGTACCACCCGACCTTTGCAATTACTTCATATGGACTTATTTGGTCCTAGTAGAGTAGCAAGTCTTGGCGAAAAACTCTAAGCTTTTGTTATTACAGATGATTTTTGAAGCTTTACATGGGTTTTCTTTCTTACAAACAAAAGTGATACTAATTCTATTTTCAAAGTATTTGCTAAAAGGTCCAAACCGAAAAAGGCTATATGATTACTCGTATCCGAAACGATTATGGTGGCAAATTCGAAAATTTCGATTTTCAAATTTTTTGTGATTCAAATGGTTTTAGTCATGAATTTTTGTGTCCTAGAACTCCTCAACAAAATGGTGTTGTGGAGCGAAAGAATATAACTCTTGGTGATATGGCTAGAGTTATGCTAAATCAATTCTCTCTTCCGAAATACTTTTGGACAGAAGCTGTCTGCACAGCGTGCCATGTTTTGAATAGGGTGTTGATTCGACCTATTTCAAAGAAGACACCCTATGAGCTTTGGTTTGGTAGGACTCCTAATGTTTCTTATTTTAGAGTGTTCAGTTGTCGTTGTTTTATCCTGAATACCAAAGAAAACTTAGGCAAATTTGATGCCAAAGCTGACGAAGGTATTTTTCTTGGCTATGCGGCCAAGAGTAAGGGATATAGAGTGTTCAACAAGCGCTCAATGATTGTTGAAGAGTCTACTAATACAACTTTTAATGAGGACAATAGTACAGCTGTTATTCCCAACGATGATGATGAACCATCTACTTCGACATCAATAAATACAACGTCTTAAACCAGCTCTCCAAAAGAATTACCAAAGAAGTTCCAATTTACTCCCTCTTATCCAAAGGACTTCGTAATAGGTGAAATATCAAAAGGGGTAACTACTCGATCCTCTGTAAGAGACACTATAGCTAGCACTGCATTTATTTCTCAAATAGAATCGAAAACGTTTTAGAAGCTTTTAATGATGAATTTTGGATTTTCGTGATGCAAGAAGAACTCAACCAATTTAAGAGAAGCCAAGTTTAGGAACCTGTTCATAAACCGACTGGCCACTCAATAATTGGCACTAAATGGGTTTTTTGTAACAAAGTAAACGAGGACGGTTCAGTCACTCGCAACAATGATCGTATCGTAGCCCAAGGATACAATCAAGAGATGGGCATCGATTATGATGAGACATATGCTCCTGTTGCCCGACTAGAATCCATTCGGATGCTTTGCGCGTTTGCAAATTTTCAAAACTTTAAACTTTTCCAAATGGATGTGAAAAGTGCTTTTCTAAACGGTTTTATCAATGAAGAAGTTTTTGCCAAACAACCACCCGGTTTCGAAAATCATAAATTTCCAGACCATATTTTTAAACTTAAAAAAGCTCTCTATGGCCTCAAACAAGCTCCTCAAGCTTGGTATGATCATCTGAGCACTTTCTTACTAGATAAAGGTTTTTTAAAAGGGAAAGTAGATACTATACTGTTTATAAAATCTCTTGATGACACAATTCTTTTAGTTCAAATATATGTTGATGACATTATTTTTGGGTCTACTAATGAGGGTTTATGCAAGAAATTTGGCAAGTGTATGCAAAATGAATTCGAGATAAGCATGATGGGGGAGCTCAACTACTTCCTCGGATTGCAAATCAAACAACTATCACAAGGCGTCTTCATCAGTCAATCGAAATATGTCAAGGACATGCTGAAGAAGTTTGAGCTTGATAGCATCAAACCTATCAGCACCCCTATGGCTACTACCACAAAGCTAGAACCTGATAAAAGCGGCAAACCGGTCGATCAACCTAAGTATCGAGGTATGATTGGTAGTTTATTATATTTAACTGCTAGTCGCCCCGACATTATGTTCAGTGTTTGCTTATGTGCTAGATACCAAGCTAATTCTAAGGAATCACACATGATCGCAGTTAAGCGTATCATTAGATACCTTAAAGGAACTATTACGGTTGGCTTGTGGTATCCCAAAACCACTTCCTTCGATTTAATCGGATATTTCGATGCTGATTTTACGGGATGTAAAATCGATCGTAAGAGTACCAGCGGCACATGTCATTTGCTAGAAAAGACGTTAGTCTTATGGTTTAGCAAGAAGTAGAACTCTGTCGTACTATCCATAACAGAAGCTGAATACATAGCAGCTGGTCGTTGTTGTGCACAAATTCTGTGGATGTGGCAAACCCTTGAAGACTACAACTTATGTTTCAAGCACATACCTATTTTCTGCGATAACACTAATGCCATTAATCTGACCAAGAACCTTGTTTGCCACTTACGCGCTAAACACATAGAGATTAGACATCACTTTTTGTGTGATCATCAACAATAAGGCACGATTAATTTAGAATTCATAGACACTGAACATCAGCTAGCAGACTTCTTTACCGAACCACTGGCCGAAGAGCGCTTCAATTTTCTTTATCGTGAATTAGGAATTTTGGATGAAACGGTTATTAAATAAATTGGCCTGCATAAATAACGATTATGACATATATCTTTATGGTGACTTTGCTATGGTACAAGACGAATGGGTCCTTCTGACAACAAGACGTAAAAGCCTAAGCGATATGGTGCACTAGTCTTCGGACTACCGCTAGCTGTGATCCGGCCCCTACAGCTACCCCATGGTAGTTTCATCGTAATGGTAGTTTTCATAAATCCTTATTTATTATATGGTTTAATTTCATTTATAACTTAGTTAATTCAAAGTTTCAAATTCCATTCTTTTTGAACCAACACTTAGCCAATTTTCAACCTTCCTGTGTTCTGTGCCCATAGAGGCAGAGTTCGGGCCAAACTCTGCCCCACATAGAGTTTGGGCCGAACTCTGTGTCCCTGGTCACAGAACCTTCCCTGATGCTCAGCCATCTATTGATCTGATCCAACGGTCCAGATTTAACCAGCTTGGCTGATCCTAACCTCCTTAAAACCGAGAATCAACCCTCTCTCTTCACTTTGTTCATCTTCCACCTTCCTCTAAACACAAATTTCTTAAACCCTAACCCAAGAAACTCCACTTTTAGGGCTCTTTTTCTTCCCAAACTCAAGATTTCAAGCTTTTAGGGAGATCTTTTCCATCTTTTCTCAACTTTGTGAGGTATATTCTCATATTCCTCTCAATTTTATTGTCAATTATTTCAAATTCTCCATGGCTCCTTGACTTTTTTGAAGAGGCAAAAGAAGAAGGAGTGAAGGTGCTTCATCCTCCAATCCTCCTCCTCCTCTTGCTCCTCAAATACGTCCACTTTTTAATCCACCACCACCTCATGACCCCAACACATTCCATGAATAAATTTTTGTTTCATTGGAGGCTTCCAATGAATGGTTCAATGACTTTCGTTCAAGGAGTGTGTATGCGGGTCATCCTATCAATTTCATAATATTTTCTAGATATGACTCATTGTTCAATGATCTTTGTCTAGATGAGTTAGTTTCTACATCATCTCTTATATACTTGAATTCTATCCAAATGTTTTACTGTAATCTCACCTTTGACGACACACGAATCTATTCTCGTGTCGCCGGAATCGACATTACTTTTGATGATTTTGAACTTGCAGAATATCTCGAGATCCCGGAACCCAATTCTTGGGAGAAACTTGTCTATGCACACAAGTTTCAATTTTTCGATGGATCGTCCCTTGAGAGTTTTAAGGATGATTTGTGTACTCCCAACACTCGTCCATGCAAGTTTCTTGCTAAATTTCTTAACCCGTATTTCTATGAACTTCATCGTTTCATTTTTTTCACGATCTTGCCCAAAGCGGGATCGACCGATAAAGTATCTTATCTTGAGAACTCTGCACTTTATCATCTTCACTCTCATGTCTCTTTTAACTTTCCGTGCACTATGATGGACTGGATGATTAGTTCCCGGAAGAAACCTCGATCATTGGTCTACGCCTTATATTTGCCGATAATTTTTCGTACGTTCCACGTTCCTCTTGATGAGTGTCAGTTCCTTCCAGCTCCTGCCAATCTGTCTAAGGCAATATGGCTTCCAGCAGCTGTTGAGTCTCCTGCTGAGTCTGAGCATTCCGAGTCTGATGCTTAGGCTGATCCTCCTGCTCTTGGGCAACCTGCGCCCGAGCCACCTGCTACTCTCAAGTCCATTCAGACCATGTTGCGTGATCATTTTCGCTTGGAGGACGATCGCTTGACTCAGATGGACTATCGCACCACCCTACAGATGTCGTCCATCAACAACACTCTGCATGACATCCAGTACTCCTTGGCCTCCCATCATACAGTATCTTACCACATTATACGAGACCCTTCTCGCGAAGGTTATCGTATTGATGACGCCAGGGCCAATAGGTATTTGGATCCAGATACGACGTTTGTTGATCCTCGTCGCTCTGCCAGCGACCCATCGGACTCTGCTGGACCTTTCTATGCTCCATGATTGTCGTGGTCCATTTTATGATGCTGCCGATGCTTAGGATGTCTTTTATTTATGCACTTTGTTATTCAGTGATTATGTAGTTGAACACTATGCTTTGTACTACTTTATGACTTTATGGCTTTTATTTGGATTGTTTGCTAGTTATCTCTTACGTTGGACTTGAGCTTGGTTATGTGATTGCATATTTTCACCATGGTTATGTTTTTATAGGGGAGCTTCTATTTTATTTTGCTAAATGTCAGAGGGAGAGAATATGTGATATTTGCTTAACCATTTTGGATAAATACTTGTGTGCTATGTATTATTTCGACTAGTACTTGTATCAGGACTTCTCTATTTACGGGGGAGCCGAAATGTCCATCTACGGGGGAGCTATATATGTGTTTAGGTATGAATGTTGCGACACGCAAATATCGTAATTTTATCAATTATCAAAATAGGGGAGATTGTTGACCCAAAATGGATCGCAGTCAACCTAATCTTGATAATTAACAAATCGATATTTGACATGATCCAACTCGACACATACATTGTCATCAAAGCTAAAAAAATAGACGACGTACACACATCAAGTCGGACAATCATCATAAACAACTGCTCAACAAATACTGTTGGAACTTGTCTTCGAAAGTCTGTATTTTTATATTTTATTTGAGTCAAGGCTATTGTAAGTTGAGTCGCACTGAGTACCTCAACCATAGAATCGATAACCAAAAAGTCCCACAAACAAAAAGCCAAACTGCCAAAGCCCAATAGCCCATTGAGCATTCTGTCTCCTAGGAGGCAGAGTTCGGGCCGAACTCTGCCCCCACACAGAGTTCGGGCCGAACTATGTCTCCAAATTTCCAGGAGCTGATTTTTAGGGAATGCTAATTGCAAGTTGTCCAACGGCCATAATTTTTGAATTTTGGACAGAGTTCTGGCAGAACTCTGCCTCCCAGGACTAGTATATATAGGCACCTATTTCTCTCATTTCAATCTATCCAATCTTCTCATCTCTTCTCTCTTATAGCCTATACATCCCAAAGAGCCATACTCTTCTCATCTACTACCCATAAAACTTCCCAAGCCTACAAGGTGCTCGGTACGAGTCATTAGAAATTTTGTGCAAGAGTCTTCAAGAAGTCACTTGAAAAATTCCAAGTTTTGCCTCAGCGATCTTTTCAAGAAGTTGGCGTGCTCTTCTGTGTAAAGGCACGTGGTTGTAAAGCTATTTCACAAATAGTGGATTTTAATCCTGAGCTAGAGTTCTCAAGACTGGACTAGTCCTCCATGAGGGAAGTCAGGTTAAAAATTGTTGTTTCTGCGTATGCTTTCTAATCTCCACTTTATTTTTGCATTATACTCTGATTAATTATTTTTTAGTTGGGATTAAATAAAGTTGATTTTTTAATTAATCATATTTTCATAAGTACTCTATTCACCCCCCTCTAGAGTTGCATACACGTACTTCAAATACAATATGATATACTCTCCGAACGGAGGACAAATCACATAAGGTACAACCCAGTCACAAATCTAGAGATAGAAATAGCACGATATGATAGATAGGAAATCACTAAAGAGAAATACAATCAGAAAGAAATAAGTCTATGTGTCTAAACGACACAACATCTCAACATCCAAATAATACAAGCTCAGAAGGGAATACAATATCATAAAGAAATAAGATAAAGCCTAGCTAATCTAGTCTAAGCAGTAGGGATGATGTCCTCAGCTAGAGCTGGATCATCCTGTGGGTCCAACTGACAGGTGTTGTCAAGATGGCCTCCATAATAAGTTGGAAAGAAGTCATCAGTATCATCAATAATATTTTCAACAGGTCCAGTCAGGACAGGAGCGAGCATAATACATCTCACGCAATTTATATCATGGCAAGAAATATAAAGCATGCAAAAGAGTAAGATGCATGAACTGTAAGAAGATGTACATGAAAATGAAAGATATTTGTAAACTTGAAATATATAAATGATAAGTAAGAACTGTAAGTGACTAGTGATTTAGAGCACAATATGTTTATGTAAACAGGTTAGGTTATACAATAAACTGGGACTCCATTATATATGAAGGCAATGGACAAATACAATATTTTATATAATAGGGGATTTGATCACATAACAATTTCCTACTCACCCTCCCCAGTCAATACACAAGGATCCAATCAAGTTACGTTACCTATACAATAGTTTTTCTATGAAACTCTTTTGATCATGAGAGTACAAGATGCACAATGAGTATACATGAATATGAGTGTACAATAAATACAATATGTTCGTGAAACGCACATCACAATATGTATTTGATGAACACAAGGGGGATAACATCACAAGAGAAGATCCATATAGTACCAATCCGTGATAACAATCGTGACAGCATCAAGTAAAGTGATCTAGAGCAAGAATATAAGTCCTGACAAGTATGAAACGATCAGATAATGTATTTGCCTGCGATCTGAATGTCCGTGAGAATATAAAGTCCGAATCGAGGTATTTGAGTCCTATTTAGAGCAACAAAAGTTATGATGTATCCAAGGAGTCATAAATAAAGTCTACTATGCAGTCTACATGATTCTAGGTCAAAAGTCAACTCTAGTCAACTATGGTCAGCACCAAGTCAAACTATGGTCAACCAGTCTAGGTTAGTCAACCACAAGCCTAACCCAAAATCCTATACAATATACCATATAATACACAAGCCACAATATTACATAGCCTATAGCTAAACTATATACAATACTATACCAACCTATATACAATATCATATACATTATATACATTCATCAAGCTATACATATATATCATACCAAGTCATATCATAAATATTATATATACCATCATAATACATATATATAGATACATATCTTATATGAAAACATGCATACATATATAATCCTATATAGATAGAAAAGAGGGGGAGTCAAATAGAATGTGTGTATGTATGGAGTTAAGAGAGTGTTAGTGTTCTCAGTTTTAAACATTCAAAACTAAAACCAAAACCCAATGTAAGTTTTCATGGTTGCTTAACAATTAAACTAGCTCAAGTTATATACTCAGATTTCCTGTTAACATACAATGTAAAACTCAATTCTCAGTTTTGTATATATTAAGATACAAACTCAGTTAACATTTGAACATCATTTTCAGTTTTCATAAACATATAACATACAATGCATTGAAACAAAACTCAACACTAACCCAATCATTCGGTAAATTCAAACTGAGAAAACTATCAAAAAGTACAGTAATCAGTAAACCTTTAGTCTAATTAAACTCTATTTTTATAAGGTATCAGTACACTCATATCAGTTTTTATTCAAAAACCCAGTTTTCATGTATCAGTGAACATGAAGTTCAAATTTGATTTCGAGCCCAAAACTAAGTGAAAAACCCAAATATCAAACTTAGTTAACATTCAATCAATTCTCAGATTACAGTTAAAATATATGCAAACATTAACAACTTAATAACATTTCAAAGTCTCAGTTAATATTCAAATCAAAACCTAGTTCACCTTATTTGCAGTATCAGTATCAAGCAGTAAGCATGTATCAGTGAACTCATGTTCATATTTCGATTTCGAACTCAAAATCTAAATAAAAACTCAAATGAAGTTTGCAGAGGTGTCACACACATGTGCACGTGTTAGGGGGGTGTCCTCGTGTCCATAAATCCAGACACGAAGTATCAAGGTATACAAATACATGTATTAGTACACAGTGTACAGTATGGCCTCGTACGACCATGTCTAGTCCAATAGGACTCGATACATAGCACGAGGGGGTCGTGTCCATATCCAGTTAATTAGTGGGTCTAGGGCTACGTGTCTAGCACCCTGACACGAGTCCATATCATGTCTACGAAGGACACGAAGGCCGTATCAGAGCCACTGTTCGTGCATGTGCTTGACAGTATAAATTTAGTGCAGTCATGATTACGTATCCGATTTGACAATAGATCGTATGAGACTTGGGGAGTGACGTGTCAGTCACTGCCCTGAGGTGTCCACCAAGTGTCGTGTGTCCACTTGGTGTGTCCGTCAAGAACGTACACGACAGCAGCAGGGGAGCATATATCTCCCCTGTATAGTGTCCAGTACATGAGTACGCATCCATTTTGGACAGGAAAACCTAGACACAAATAACTCAGTGTTACAAAATATTAACCTAGTCAACTAGGGCTACACATACACGTAATTAGTTTTGAAAATTACTAAAATTTATTTCTTTATGAAATTTCACTAAACACTTTCAGTAGCACACCGATACGTGTCTGATACGCATACCTAATGGGATCCAAATCTTACCAAACTTGATCTATAGGTCCTTGGTACCTAAATATATGCATCTATGAAGAGAAAACAGAAATTTGAATGAGTTTGATGGGTTTTACCTATTGAGAGTGAATCTCAATGAAAAGGCCTAAGGAAGAGGGTTCTTCTCCAACTTTCAATGGTCCCAAGCCTTCAAATCCTTGCTAGCTAGTTCCCAACAGCCTCTACTACTGTAAGGGAGTCTAATGCAATTGGTTTATTCCAATTTGGAGGAGAAATCAGGAATTGGTGATAATTTGGGGAAGAACAATATTAGGGTTTGTTGTAGGGATGAAAAAGAGGTAAGAACATGAGAAGATGTGTTTATATAGAGGGAAAGACTCTCTATGGCAGACTAGGGATTGATGTTAGGGTTAGGGTTAGTTTAATTGAAGTTTAAGGCCTTCTAGTAAGTTCAATTCTAGCCTCAATCAAAGGCCCATTGAAATTATGGTTTCTTTTTACAAATATCTAACTAAAGTATCTCACTAACATAATATCTAGATATTCCTAACCTTGTCATGTAATGAAAACTTCTAATCTAATATCTAGGCTCATGGTTAATAATCTAGATTAGGGCAATTCTAGGTTTAGGCTTAACTAAAACATTAGCACAATATTTAATTAATAAAATTCAATTTCACAAAATTGTCAAAATGACCAAGATACCCTTAGGCTAAAAAGTGGTAATTTACAATTCTAATCACAAGACTAGGCTCCCATGGTCATGGTTAGTCTCTATGCTTAGAAATTCTAGGGTTACACTAGTTAAACATCAAAATCACAGTTTAACATTTTAAATAGTATTAAATTAATTAAAATTTATCAAAAATCATTAACATAATTCAAATCCTAATATTTAATAATCAAAATTATAAAAGATCAAAATTATCTTCATTTTAGAAAAGTGGGTGTTACAAGTCAACCTCCTTAGAATAATTTCGTCCTCGAAATTAAGATGGTCGTACTCCTTCTAGATCAAACCCCCAATCAATCAAAGTCTCTAAATCATACAATTCGATAATCATATACGTCTATCCAAAATCATGATACTCAGAATCTTCGTCAAACTAGTGAGCAAGCCTACGATATATCATTGAGTCCCCAACTAAATAGAATCATGGTATTTAAAATGTTCGCAATGTCGCATGCTTGGCTGCAAAAACTTTAAATTCTCACACCCGAAAAATACGTCCAAAATCAGACTATATGTCCTCACCATACTAGCTAATATGATTGTAGAAGACTCTAGATTCCATAACTGAGGCGACCTAGCCCATACGACTTATCTTGGTAGGAAATTAAATCAACATTGGATACTAAGAATCAAATTTATCAACGAGCAAGAAAGGTAAAGAGGAACAGTTGGAATCTAATTTCAAGATAGTTTATAATAAGGCAAAGGCAGGAACGGAGTCGAAAAAGAAAAGAACATGCAATCAGCTCTCCTACTGCCTATGCATCCTCGGCTGTCATGGCGAAAGCTCACTCCGCTGGCCTCCTCCTCTGGCCTGCTGCTGATACTGGACAAACCTCTGCTGCTGAATCTGCAACGGTGGTCCCTTCTGCAGCCCTGTCAGAGTCCTAGCTCCTGCTGCTGCTTGAGCCAATGGCGTCGAGTTCTTGGGACACTTCCTACACTGATGTTCCGCTGAACCACAAAGTAAACACCTACCCAACCTCTTCTGCTGTCATCCCACCAATGGCCTGGCTTCTTGCAGAAGTCGTATGTAGTGTCTTGCCGCTGCCTGGGTACATGCTGGTAAAGTGCATGTCCCTGGCCCTGAAACTGCTGCTGAACAAGCCTCTACTGCTGCTGAATCTGTATGTGAGGCCTCTTGGTCAGACCTCCACTGCTACTGGCTATATGAGTATCTCAACCTCTCTTCAGTTTCATCCCTAGGTCATCCTTCGCTGCCATAGCTCCTACTAGAAGCTCCTCAAAAGTAGCATTCTGACCACACTTGGTCAAAGACTTGACCTCCCTGATCAAGCCCTTGCGGTACTTCCTCGCCTTCGTCGCCTCGCTGAGATCCTCAATAAATCTGCTCAGACGGCAGAACTCTCCAGTGTACTCCTCGACTGTCTGTTCCCCTGAACCAGACTCTCAAACTGCTGCTCAAAGCCTACCAGTGCTACGTCTGGGAAGAACTTCTCCTTGAAGAGCTTCTTGAAAGCTTCCCATGTCTGCCCCTCCGTTCCCACTCTGGGGTATGTCTGGTACCATGTCCTAGCAAGGTCCTGTATCAGATTGCCAGCTGCCTCTACCTGAATCCCCACTGGTATCAATGGGAGACGAAAAATCTCCTCTATATACTCGATCTAGTCGTCGGCATATAGAATCCCCTCAGTCCCTCGAAAATCCTTCGGATACATCTTTTGAAAATCCTGGATGCCCGGCGTCCTCGGCTGATACTGCTGAACCTGCCCTCCATGTGGCTGGGTAGTGACCATCTTTACTATCGTCCTGACCAGCTGGTGGGCATCATCTATACCCTATCGGAAGTCAGCAGACTAGTGCTGCTGTTGGTGTTGCTGTGCCTCCATCAACTGCTGGAAGAAGGCAAAGAGGTATCCTGCATCCACCGATCCTGAAGGTGGCTATCACTAAAACACATCTGGAATGACGGGGTTAGGCCTCCGAACAGGTGGAGGTGCACCCCCGATTGTGGAAGAAGCTCCGATATGAGAAGTAATAAGCTCCGATATGAGAAGTAATAAGGGAAGCTACGGTCTCCGGGTCCAATTGAACCAGACGAGAGGTGGCAGACCTCTCGACGGTATCCCTCGGGCTGGAGCGATGAGATAGTGTCTCTATCACCATCCTGAAGACAGATCAAACAAGGAAATCAATACTGAGAAAGAAGCGATATAATCAAAGAAGGACAGTTTATTTTAAGAGGAAGCAGTTAACAGCAAGAATTTAGATGGCAGGAATTTAGATAAGAGTTTTTCCTAAATGTGATTGAGTACCTCAAAACTTATATCCTATATCCTACAGCAGGCTGTAGTGATACTCTAGTTCGAGTACCACTACAAAATTATACTAGTTGTGACTCTCGAGACCTGCATAGGCCCCCACTAAAAATGTGTCACGACACGCACCCAGTATAGCGGTACGAAAAGTGGGTACGCCCAGCCTACGCCGCAGAGTCAGCAGTAAAATGCTTTTCTAGGTCACTATCACAAACTAAATACAATATGAAATACTCTCCGAACGAAGGACAAATCACATAAGGTACAACTCAATCACAAATCTAGAGATAGAAATAGCACGATATGATAGATAGAAAATCACCAAAGAGAAATACAATCAGAAGGAAATAATTTTATGTGTCTAAACGACACAACATCTCAACATCCAAATAATACAAACTCAGAAGGGTATACAATATCATAAAGAAATAAGATAAAGCCAAGTAATCTAGTCTAAGTAGTAGGGATGACATCCTCAGCAAAAGCTGGATCCTCCTGTGGGTCCAACTCAAATGTGTCGTCTAGATAGGCTCCATAATAGGTTGGGTAGAAATTCTCAGTAACATTGGTTATATCTTCAACAGTTCCAGTCAAGACAGGATCGAGCACAATACATCTAACGCAGTTCATATCATGACAGAAAATATAAAGCATGCAAAAGAGTATGATACAAGAACTGTAAGAAGATGTACATAAAAATGAGAGATATTTGTAAACTGGAAATATATATATGATAAGTAAGAACTGTAAGTGACTAGTGATTTAGAGCACAATATGGTTATGTAAACAGGTTAGGTTATACAATATAATGGGACTCCATTATATGTGAGGACACAAAGGACATATACAATATTTTATACAATAGGGGATTTGATCACATAACCATTTCCTACTCATCCTCTCCAATCAATACACAAGGATCTAATCAATTTACGTTACCTATACAATAGCTTTTCCATGAAACTCATATGATCATGAGAGTACAAGATGCACAATAAATATACATGAATAGGAGTGTACAATAAATACAATATATTCATGAAACGCACATCACAATATGTATTTGATGAACACAAGGGGGATAACATCGCAAGAGAAGATCCATATAGTACCAATCCGTAATAACAATCGTGACAGCATCAAGTAAAGTGATCCAGAGCAAGAATTAAGTCCTGACAAGTATAAAATGATCAGAGAATGTACTCGCCTACGATCTAAATGCTATGAGAATATAAAGTCCAAAGCAAGGTATCTGAGTCCTATTTAGAGCAACACAAGTCATGATGTATCCAAGGAGTCATAAATGAAGTATACTATGTAGTCTACATGATTCTAGGTCAAAAGTCAACTCTAGTCAACTATGGTCAACACCAAGTCAAACTATGGTCAACCAGTCTAGGTTAGTCAACTACAGGCCTAACCCAAAATCCTATACAATATACCATATAATACACAAGCCACAATATTACATAGCCTATAGGTAAACTATATACAATACTATACCAACCTATATACAATATCATATAGATTATATACATTCATCAAGCTATACATGTATATCATACCAAGTCATAACATATATATTATATATACCATCATAATACATATATATAGGTACATATCTTATAAGAAAACATGCATACATATATAATCCTATATAGATAGGAAAGAGGGGGAGTCAAATAGCAAGTGTGTGTGTGTGAGGAGTGAAGAGAGTGTTAGTGTTCTTACTTTTAAACATTCAAAACCAAAACCCAATGTCGGTTTTCATGGTTGCTTAACTTTTAAACTAGCTCAAGTTATAAACTCATATTTTCTGTTGATGTACAATGTAAAACTCAATACTCAGTTTTGTATATCTTAAGATACAAACTCAGTTAACATTTGAATATCATTTTCAGTTTTCATAAACATATAACATACAATGCATTGAAACAAAACACAACACTAACCCAATCATTTAGTAAATTCAAACTGAGAAAACTATCAAAAAGTAGAGTTATCAGTAAACCTTTAGTCTAATTAAACTCTATTTTCATAAGGTATCAGTACACTCATATCAGTTTTCATTCAAAACCCCAATTTTTATGTATCAGTGAACATAATGTTCACATTTGATTTCGAGCCCAAAACTCAGTAAAAACCCAAATATCAAACTTAGTAAACATTCAATCAATTCTCATATTACAGTTAAAGTATATGCAAACATTAACAACTTAATAACATTTAAAAATCTCAGTTATACAAATCAAAACCTAGTTCACCTTGTTTGCAGTATCAGTATCAAGCAGTAAACATGTATCAGTGAACTCATGTTCACATTTTGATTTCGAACACAAAATCTAAATAAAAACTCGAATCAAGTGTACAGAGGTGTCACACACATGTACACGTGTTAGGGGGGTGTCTTCGTGTCCATAAATTTGGACACAAAGTATCAAGGTATACAAAAACATGTATCAGTGCACAATATACAGTATAGCCTCGTGTGGCTATGTCGAGTCCAATAGGACTCAACACACAATACGAGGGGGTCGTGTGCGGGTCCAGTGATAGAGTGGGTCTAAGGCTATGTGTCTAGCACCCTAACATAAGTCCACATCGTGTCTACGAAGGACACGAAGGCCGTATAAGAGCCATTGCTCGTGCGTGTGCATGACAGTATAAATTCAGTACAGTCGTGATTACGTGTCCGATACGATACAGGTCGTATGAGACTTAGGGATTGACCTGTCAGTCACTGCCCCGAGGTATCCACCAAGTGGTGTACGTCCACTTGGTGTGTCCATCAAGAACGGACACGACCGCAGCAGGGGAGCACAGATCTCCCATGTGTAGTGTCCAGTGCATGAGTACGCATCCATTTTGGACACGAAAACCTAGACACAAACAACTCAGTATTTCAAAATATTAACCTACTCATCTAGGGCTACACATACATGTAATTAGTTTTAAAAATTAATAAAATTCATTTCTTTGTGGTATTTCACCAAACACTTTCAATAGCACACCGTTACGTGTTCGTTACACATACCTAATGGATTCCAAATCTTACCAAACTTGATCTTCAGGTCCTTGGTACCTAGATGCATGCATCTATGAAGAGAAAACAGGAAATTGAATGAGTTTGATGGGTTTTACCTATTGAGAGTGAATCTCAATGAAAAGGCCTAAGGAAGAGGGTTCTTCTCCAACTTGCAATGGTCCCAAGCCTTCAAATCCTTGCTAGCTAGTTCCTAACAGCCTCTACTATTGCAGGGGAGTCCAACACAATTGGTTTGGTCCAATTTAGAGGAGAAATAAGGAATTGGTGAAAATTTTGGGAAGAACAATATTAGGGTTTGTTGTAGGGATGAAAAAGAGGCAAGAACATGAGAATATGTGTTTATATAGAGGGGAGGACTCTCTATGGTAGCCTAGGGATTGATGTTAGGGTTAGGATTAGTTCAATTGAAGTTTAAGGCCTTCTAGAAAGTTCAATTCAAGCCTCAATCAAAGGCCCATTGAAATTAGGGTTTTCTTTTACAAATATCTAACTAAAATATCTTACTAACATAATATCTATATATTCCTAACCTTGTCATGTAATGGAAACTTCTAGTCAATATCTAGGCTCATGGTTAACAATCTAGATTAGTGCAATTCTAGGTTTAGGCTTAACTAAAAGATTAGCACAATATTTAATTAATAAAAATGTAATTTCACAAAATTGTCAAAATGACCAAAATACCCTTAGGCTAAAAAGTGGTAATTTGTAATTCTAATCACATGACTAGGCTCTCATGGTCATGGTTAGTCTCTAGGCTTAGCAATTCTAGGGTTACACTAGTTAAACATCAAAATCAGAATTCAACATTTTAAATAGTATTAAATTAAATAAAATTCATCAAAAATCATTAACATGATTTAAATCCTAATATTTAATAATCAATTTTATAAAAGTTTAAAATTACCCTCATTTTAGAAAAGTGGATGTTACAATTTCATGTGATTGACCATGTTCATGACTTGATTACATGTACCCATGTTGGTACTATTCTACAAGCTATGAGGTGTTATTCTAGGTGTTGACTGAGGTGTTGTTTTACGTGTGCACTAAGGTGTTATTCTATGTGTACATTGAGGTGCTATATGATCCTACGTATTATGTGGCAGTGCATTCATCTTCCAGCATGGACATGGTAGTTGGCTTGTAGTCTTAGCGTGGTTAGGATTGATTTATTGCTTGTTGCATTGCACTAATAATGAATATCCTTCTGGGAACCTGTCAGCCGATGTGGAATCATGCTTAGTATAGTCATACTGAGGTACAACATCTAGAGTGATGATCATGTGACCACAACTTATGATTCTGGATAACCGTAGGATTAATTAAGCAATTTGAATTAGTAGAAGCATTGTTAGGGAACATAATCTTGAGAATTGTGCATCACTGACCTTGTTCGATATTTGTCTGATAGTGCAGGCTGGCCGCATCGGATATTGTTACCATCCACAATACACTACAAAAAAATCTTATTTTTGAAGGCAATACTTTCTCGGAATAGGCTATTACCGTTGGGAATAGTCCTTTCCAAGGGTAAATGGTCGTCGTATGCCCTCGAAAATGCTAGCATCGGAAAAGGTATTTTTTTGACCAACCATCGGGAATGCGAGTATTAGCAATAGAACCTAACCCTTGTATTTGTTTTTCCATTTTTGGAAGTGAGTTTTATGAATATATGACGGATGTATATTTCCGATAAGTCTACGCCTTCGCAATTAATGAATTGATAGTCACAAATGTTTACAAATATGACAAACATTTTATTTTCTGACAATATATTTCCGACAATTAGTGTTTCTCGAAAATACTATTTATGATAGAGGAAAAAGAATTTTGTCGGGAAAAAACGATTGTAAAGTTTTTTCCGACGAAAGGCGATCATAAAAAATGTTTGACATTATTTTCGATGAAAGGAAATCGTCGAAAATTAAAGTATATGTAATCAAAATTATTTTTTTGCAATAATTTGTCGTGTCAAATTATTTGTCGGAAATGATAATTAAATATCATTTTCGATGTATGAAGGTTGTCATAATTTTGTTTTTTCGATAGCAATAGTAATTGGAAATATATAAAAATAACATCAAATTATGTTATTACGATGTCTATGCCCAAACTTTCATCGAAAATGGTTCATGTCATGATAACTACTAATTCCGATAGAAATAATTATCGTAAAATAGCTAACTTTTCTTAGAATTTAAATTAATAGTAAAGCACAAATACATTGACAACTAAAGCAAAAGATAGTCTTCTAACCATTCATTGATATAAAAAAAATTGTGTCACAAAGAAACCAATGTATTTTAAGTACAATAAACTTGTAATGTCAAATCTAATCTTTTTTTCAAGTCTATGTATAGCAATGTCAAAATAATTTTATGAACTGAAGGTTGCTTGAATTATTCTTCAAAGTCATCGCTAAGATTAGCATCTGAACCATTACTTCCAACATTGTCTTGTTACAACAAAAAAAATTCAATAAGGACTCTTATAATTTAAATAAAATTAATATTTAAACTCAACTTACAACTTAATTATAAAATCATGAAGAAATGTACATACCACATATGGTGATTGTATTGCACTATGATCAGAATTTTGGATATTGTTTAATAACATTTGAACTTGTTCTTGCAGAGTGCTTAATTGACGTTGCACACCTTTCAGCTCATCTTTTAATTACTGGTGATTTTCTTCAAGTTCAACACACCTATGCTTGTTGCATTTTTGGCTAGATGAGTATAAATCTTTACCTTTCAAACCTCCCTCCCCAATCCAAGTACACGACCATGACTAGGTACGATCACCTCTCTATATATGTCCCAGTCATTAACATTAAGATTTTCTTCTATAATAGTACTTTTTTGCTTTCCATCATTTCCCACAACACAATAAAAATTACTATAATATCATATAACATCTCGATACAATATTACAAACACACACTAAATTAACAGAATATGGTATGCATTTAAAGAACACAATAAAGAATAAAAAAGTTGGCTAACATACAAAGATTTCTTTTGCCTTCTCACTTCGCCAAATTTCTCCTTCTCCCTTCTTTCCCTTAGTTACATGAAACTTCTTGAAATATTCAATTTGATTGGGTTCAAATCCAGTTTGATCAAGCTGTTAAGAGAAATTATTATTATTATTTTGTTGTTATATTAAGCTAATACTAGAAATATCTTACTTCCCACATACCAAAGCAACAAAAAATATGCAAAAATATATATAGACATAAAAATATACAATGTACAAAATAAGGGAGCATAATTGTATACCTCATCTTTTTTGTATTTGGCAAAGGAAACTGAACCAGTTGTGTGCATAATTGTTGATTTTCCCATGTTTGTTTTGTTTGAATTACTTTGATCCTGTAAAATAAAATAATTCCTCCTTTGAATTGATCTACCATTCAATAAATAATTCACAAAATAAGCGCACAAAAAATACTAGTCATGCCATAGAAAATTAATCTACCATTCAATATAAAACTCTACATCTGATATGTGAAAGTCCATGTCATGGTATAAGAAATGACTTAAATTGATATGAGAAAGTTCAAGTTCATTTACCATCCATTGAAGATTTAACAATTCATCAACCATTGCATTCCATACTACAAGATCAGGTACATTTTCTGGATGATTAGTATATCTCTCTCCGGTACTTTTATATTTTTTTAAATATTGGTTTTCTTAAATCCAAATCCAGTCAGCATAATTTCTTTTAATATGGTCAGTGAATGCAGCCTTCAATTCTTCATTTGAGCATGTGTAAGTATAGCCAGATTCCTTAAACCTATCAAACAACACATCCAATTCCTCCTTTGGAAATTTAGAAAAGTATACCCACGGCCCTTTAATCTCTTGCTTGAACAATACACCAATATTACTCACAGCTTCAGTTGTAATGATCCTTGGTATTAAAATCACATGAGTATGCAATATAAATCTACCAAAATAATTAATTAGAAAAATAACTTGTTCATGTTCTGCCATGACCATGTCTGTAGTTTGTCGTAACAGTAAATGATATAATACACGATAAAAATATGTGGAAGTGGCATTGTTAAACATGACACGATACGAATACACGAAGGTAAAGGGTATAAGGGTATTTACCTCATTGGGTAACCTAGTATCATGGGTATAGACTTCTCCGAGACTAGAGGTCTCAATATTCATAGTGCATCTAGTCATCCAAGCAGGCCGTAAAGCATCTTCTGGACGCAAGAGGCCAGCTACTCGTATATATAACCATAGTCATCACCCCGCATCTCTAACGGAGCGTAGGGTCGCAGGGAAATGTGCATAATTGCCCATATGCCTAGTGACTTTCCTCTACACCACTACTATACTATCCATGTCGACTCCACGACACGTTCAGTGCCTCATTTCTAAGTCCAATGAATGTATCTATGGTAATAAATATGCGCTATGCCGACACATGTTTTGTACATATCGATGATCAGTCGGATATAACAGTACGTGTCCTCTCATGAATAACACACATCCATGTATGTACCAAAGTATGTACCAAGGCCACGTGAGATATAAGAATATCCAAAAATAATGGGGTAGTCTACTAATAGATAAGCCTTGATACATAAATAACGTAACGATGTTTGACATTGATTGCACCCAAGTCGTCTCAGACGCACAAAAATGTACAGGTAATATATATATATAAATAAATAAATAAATAAATAAATAAATAAGTAAATAGTAAAACTAAGCATGCATGAATGACATGAAGTAATAGTAAATATGTGACAAGGTATACTTGCTTGTTTTCGTCCAATCTACGCTGGGAGGAAAAACTCAAAAGGGGTTGTAAGCCTAACAATTAAACAAAATTCATGGTTGTTTTCTAGTATTTAATGGTATCATCTTTATCGATTATTATTTTTTTGAAATCCCACGCACACAAGCAGTTAGGGGAGTCAAACCTTGTCGGTCCCTCTGGGAGTCCGGTCTAATACCACTAGGCTAGAGAGCTCACACGTCTGATTATTGATTTGATTACCCTTAATATTTATACGATTGACTATTAATAGGCTTAATTTAATTTTTGGTTATATATTTATATATATATATTTATATTTATATTTATATATATATATATATATATATATATATATATATATATATATTGACAGCGAGACCCCTATCCCCGACAACTTTTATTATCGCGGTCGAAGCTCTCAGCAGAAATCTGAACAAGATGGGATCCGTCGCTAGATTCAGGCCGTATCACACCGCGAGCGGATGCCCTATCATTACACACTTGGCATACACGGATGATATTCTAATCTTCTCTACGGGGGACTTGGGCTCGGTGGCAGTCATAAAGAGCTCTCCAGCACAACTTACGGCTGTCCGACCAAAAGATCAATATGGCTAAGAGCATGATATACATTCATCATTCGACTGATTAGAACAAAGAGAGAAGAATGCCCACGTCTTGGGTTTCCATGTGAGCCACCTTTCCGAAACCTTGGCTACCCTATGGTGTATGGAAAAAGGAACTCGACTACGTTCGATCAATTGATCGAGAACATTCGGTAAAAGGTGGTCGATTGGCATAATCGCACACTCTCTATCGGTGGTAGATTGGTCCTTTTCAAACATGTTTTGTCCTCGATCCCGATGTATACCATTGGTGCATGCTCGCCTCCGAAGGAAGTCTTTCACTCGATTAAGCGTATCTTCTCTCAATTTCTTTGGCGACACAATGAGGGTGCAATCAAACGTCAGTGGGCAAGTTAGGACTCAATGGCGAAGCCTACGGAGGAAGGTGGCTTTGACATGTGTTTGTTGGAGGACATGGTTGATGCCTTCTCGATAAAGCTCTAGCGGCAGGTAAGATCCCATACCTCTCTTTGGAGAAAATATATCATAGCTAAATACTTTTGGCACATCCACCCTTCATTGGCGACGACAAACAACAAGGCACCGTTGGTGTGGAAGAGGATTCTTGTCTGGTGGTGGGGAACGGTGCCTCCAACCTACTCCATGAGAGGTGGACTGGTCCTTAGTTGCTTCAGTCGGTTGATAGGGAGGAGACGGGCAGCTGCCGTTTCCGCGACTTGGTGAACGGTCAGGGAGATTAGGATTTATAGCGTACGACCAGCCTTGTGGGTGAAAGGGGGCAACCTCCATTGCTGTTGCGGGTGTGCGACTCTTAGAGCAGGAGGACGCTTTTGCATAGGATACTGGGATTAATGGCAAGTTTTCCATTAAGTCTGCGTGGTGGAGGTTGCATGGTGTGAGACAGATTGCGTAGGACCATAACGACTTATGGCTCTCTTGTATCCTAATTAAATGGTAGATCCTCATCTGGCATGTCAAGCGAAAGAAGATTCCAACGGATGACGTAATATCGACGTTGGGTTTCAATATTGTTTCCAAGTGTCACTGCTGTGCAAAGGCCTCAGGTGAGTCTATCCTTTATATTCTATTGAATGGGGACTTAGCCAGGATGGCGTAGGGCCACTTCAGTAGGCTATATATTCTTCACTCCTCGTCGAGAGGGAGCGACATGAGAGATGTGAGAGGTAGGTTGGGGGAGGGTGATGAGGAGTTGGGTTTTACTGAGCACTTGAATGTGTAGGGTTTAGCTGGGCATGGCCAACAAATTATGGCGGCTGCTATCATATGGGTATTGTGGAAGAACCGCAACATGCATAGGTACGAAGAGTACATGTTCGACGGAGAACAACTGATTGGAGAAATTTTAAAGCAGGTACAGAGAGTCTTTGTCAACTGGGCACACACTTCTAGCGAGATTTCGGGTTTGTTAAGGGGGGATCTTGAGGGTTGAGGTTGGGGAACATGTTTTGCTTGCCTTTGGTCAGGGCATTGGCTTGGAGCTTTTTTTTCTTTGGTGGGTTATTTTTGTGGCCTTTAATTGTAAAGATCGTTAACATTTTGGTATTTATATATAAAGATACCCCCCTGCCCCCCTCCCTCACAACATATATATGTATATGTATATATTATATATATATATATATATATATATATATATATATATATATATATATATATATATATATATATATATATATATATATATATATACTTGAGGGTTGAGGTTGGGGAACATGTTTTGCTTGCCTTTGGTCAGGGCATTGGCTTGGAGCTTTTTTTTTCTTTGGTGGGTTATTTTTGTGGCCTTTAATTGTAAAGACCGTTAACATTTTGGTATTTATATATAAAGATACCCCCCTGCCCCCCTCCCCCACAACATATATATATATATATATATATATATATATATATATATATATATATATATATATATATATATATATATATATATATATATATATATATATATATATATATAACAAAAAAATAAAAATAAAATATATATGTATATATATATATATATATATATATAAAATAAAAATAAATATATATATATATATTTTATATATATATATATATATATATATATATAACAAAAAAATAAAAATAAAATATATATGTAGAAGCATGGAAAAGAGGATATTCCTTTTAGTCCCAGATCGGAAAGGAGAAGAAGAAAGGGCTCATTCCATTCTATATATAAAGCCCCCTTGCCTCCTTTGAAAAGGGCACCAAAATAAAAAATAAAAAAAGAAAAGAAAAGGGAGCCCGTGTCCAGGGAGCCCGTTCTAGCCATAAAAAGTTGCAACATTGCTTATTCTTCTTCCGGATTGGCTACAAGTTCTTCACTTGCCATCTTGGCAAGGATAAATTTGGTTCCTGAGTACTATGCGCCTTACGGGATAGTACAAAGAAATCCAAGGCAGCATCTTGGACACTTCTTACTACGTACCTTCAGGTGCTAAGTCGAAGAAGTCTAGGCAGTGCGGGCTCAACAAGCCCAGTCAACTGTCCAATCTGCTGATCGTCAGTGGGTACCGTTAACTGTTATATGGGCCCCTGATTGAAAGTTGTGTAGAACCTCCCGTGTCAAGCCCTCTGCGGTAAACGGACAGGGTAGGTCCCAATAGTCACCCTACGACGATCGAAAGCAAGTACTTTACTAGCCTTAGATCAGGGAGCAAATATGCCTAAAAGCCTCCCTACAACAATCGAGAGCAAGTGCTTTACTAGCCTCAGATCAGGGAGCAAATATGCCCAAAAGTCTTCCTACAACGATCGAGAGCAAGTACTTTTACTAGCCTCATATCAGGAAGCAAATATGAGACCTATGCACCCGGGCGCTCGGGATACCCGGGCCCACAAAACGGATGCAAAGGTAGATCAATCTGCTCTTGACTTATGAGAGGTGGTCTTTCACAAACACAATGAGAGAGAAGCAACCTTGGCGTGCGATGAGCCCTTTCCAGGACATCACTGTACCCAAGTCGCCATCAACTGTTGTTGCCACAAGACAGTAGCTCCACCACCAAGGCAGTCTGTGTTCCAGCGACCGCAAGCTGCTGTGCCTTTTCAACATCATCTCAGAAGCATGATGTCAATTGAAGACTTCGTAACGTCCTACTCTCAACCAGTCGCATTACTCAGATATCTTATTTAGGCACATTGTCTCAGCCTGGTGCATCACAATCTTTTGAGGGAGTTCATCGTCAAATCTTCTTGAACAAGGAGATCCATAATCCGCAGTGTCAGCACTCTCCAAGGAGGAGGATCGATCAAATTCATCTTTATTGAGAAGTCAAAAGAGAGACAAACAAAATTCTCTCAAAATTGTTGCTAACCGCATAGGCGTTATACGGCCAAGTTGATCCAGCCCACAGAAGGAAGAGCCGCATGAGCCTCATGCGGCTAAGTGGACTTGAGCCGCAGAAGGAATGCTTCCGAAGATCCCATACAGCCAAGTGGAGTCGAGCCGCAGAAGCAAGGCTCCTGGAGACCTCATGCGGCTAATTGGACTCGACCTGCAGAAGCAAGGATCTCGAAGATCCCATGCGACCAAGTGAAACTAAACCATAGAAGGAATGTTCCTGGAGACCCCATACGGCTAAGAAGACTCGAGCAGTAGAAGCAAGGCTCTCAAAGACCCCATACGGCTAAGTAGACTCGAGCCGTAGAAGCAAGGCTCTCGAATTTCCCATGCGGCCATGTAAATCCAAGCCGCAGAAGAAAGGCTCCAAAGGCTACTATACGGCCAGAACAATTTAGGCTCTACTTTATGGGGGGACACATGGCAAGTTGACCAAGTCTTAACCACCCAGGTTTGCTACAACAAAGAAATCTCAACAACCCCACCAGCTGGCAGCCTAAGATCGAGTCTTCGTGTGCTGTAACAGACACATAGTTACGTGGCCCTCTATGCGGCCCAAAATCTGCTTTATGCAGGAATCACTATAAATAGCAGGGTACTACACCCATGCTAGAGGTTGGCAATCAAAGGTTGGCAAATTTCTTCAAGAGCAAAGACTGCATCTGATAGTCCAAGGAGTAAGGCAGAGTTGCTACACTTTTCTGAGCCTCCATCGTCATCGTCTCCCCCAGAATCATAAATTAAACAATTTTACTTAGATTGTTTCCTAGGATTTCTTTCTAAACTTTCTATTGTACAAGCGAGTTTGCAATCAAGTTCAATTCATCTGTAATTCTTGTTCTTGATATTTTAATGGCAAACACGAGGGCGACTTTGCTGGGGACTTTCTTCTCCTCTGATGAGAAGTTGGTGACGCAATTCGACGCGTCCAAGCTCGGCTCTACGTAGCAAATGCTTGTGGTTCGTTTTGACCAACAAGCATTCGAAGAAATACTTTCTGAAGGGAGCGCCAGCCCGTCTCAGAAGCGAGCCAACCCGAAGAGAACCCGTAGGACGTCGAAGCACAATACTGTTGCCCCTCGTCAGGTTCTAGAAGAAGCTCCTTCTGTGGCCCAAGACGGCGATCAAAGATCTCCTGCGGCCTTATTTTCGACTGCAAAGAACCCCACTGTCCCAAAATCCAGCAAAGAAAAACACTACGATGATGAACTTTTGGGGACATAAGGAAAATCCATACGGACGAAGAAAAATGGACAATCTGCCTATGCGGCAGCCAACTCTGGCCGCAGGCAGATGGCCCATGTGGCAGCCAATCCTGGCCACAGAAAGGCTGCCCCATGCAGCCCTGTCAGAAGCTCTATTTTCGATCGTCTCTCATGCAGACCCGACCTCATGCGGCCTATTGAGAATGGCGAATGTTCCAATCTGGACTCTTCTTACTATGTGCCTTCGGGTGCTAAGTCGAAAAAGTCTAGGGCAGTACGGGCCCAACAAGCCCAGTCAACCGTCCAAGCTGCTGACCATTAGCGGGCACCATTAATTGTTATGCGGCCTCCTGATGGAAAGTTGTACATAACCACCCGCGTCCAGCCCTCTAGGGCAAACGGACATGGTAGGTCCCAAAAGTCTTCTGACAATGATTAAGAGCAAGTGCTTTTACAAGCCTCAAATCAGAGAGCAATATGATATCTACGCACCCGTGCGCTCAGGATACCCGAGCCCACAAAACGGATGCAAAGGTAGATCAATCTGCCCTCGACTTGCGAGAAGTACTCATCCACAAATGCAAGAAGAGAGAGGCAACCTTGGCATGCGGTGAGCCCTCCCTAGGACATCACTGTACCCAAGTTATCATCAACTGCTGCTGTAACAAGTCGGCAGCACCTGAAGATCGGCAGTCCATTTTCCAACGACTGCACCAGCAAACACCTGTCCGACAACAACTGGAGAAATATGTACAAATTTTGAGAGACAAAGAATTTTCTTTCGCCTCCTGTAATTCAACTCTGAAGATTCATGCCGGCAAGGGAGGAAAGAAGAGAGGCTCCTCCAGTCCGGCAATCTCAGCCAGCACTACAAGGAAACTCTCATCTCCAGGATCGTCATCGACAACCATAGGAGGTGTCTACCTAGGCACCCATTCCAGAAAGAAGCTTTCAACACCCAGAGGTGCATCCTCGACCTCCATGGGTGTAGATGAAACTGGGGGTAGCAGTCCCCTCAATGTATGATATAACCTGGTGTTCCAAGAGAATACACGTAGATAGCGATCCACTGGAATTATGCAACAGACTTAGACGTCCCCGAGGGTGATCGCCTTCGCCAATACGATGCAGTTTCCTACACAGGGGGTGGTACCCCTTCCGAATTCGAGGAAGAGGACATTTCGACGTTCCTGACAATTTCTCTGTACGAGGGTACGACACAGAAAGCACATCCTCTACAGTCCCATCTGTCTCCCCCTACCTACAGTGTTTATGGCGGGAGATGATCATGAAGGACCTACGGATCGACAACGTCTAGAAGTACTTGAAGCCATGCTCCTATCCTTGGTCAAGTCAGTAGACGAAATCAAAGCTGCCTTGCTGACTCAACTAGCAAGGACGCCTGGACAAACAAGCTTGGGACCCGCATTCAACGCGAACTCCAATACGACCGCTCCTCCTTTGGGTGATAATCCTCTAGGAGCATCCGCTCCTTCAGCTGCAGACGAAGCCAAGGAGGCAAGAAGGGAAGTCCAGGAGCTTCGAGCAATGTTCAATGCCCGAGACTACTCCCGGGACCTCAGAATACGGCAGACGTATCCCGTTGCCTCGAGGGATGTTCCTTTTTCGCCACGGTACTGTAGGGCCTAAAAATCAAGTTGTGCCATGTATTTACAACTCATCAATCAAGTTGCGCCCTAAAATCAAGCTACGCCACTGTTATAAAGCTCAGAGATCAAATTGCGCCACTGATCAGGTTGGGCCATATATCAGACTGTGCTCAGTCATATTGTTCCAAAGTCTACGTGGCATCTGACATTTATTTTCTATCATTGCCTGACAGCACTGACATGTGACAGCACAGTAAATGAAGAAAATCTCTTCGAATCCCTCAAATTGTGTCGCTCGAGGAGATTTAATTGACAGTTGTCCTGCACATCTTATGAGTTGCGCCTAGGCTCAATCTAAAAAAATTCTTTAGTTGCGCCTAGGCGCAATATAAACAACTTCTTCTCAAAAGCTGTCACGTGCCTATGCATTAAGTTGCGCCTAGGCGCAACCCAATCGGGCGCAGTTTGACTTGTTGACCGAAACTCGTGCAACCTGATAAGGTTGACACAACTTTCATTTTCTAAAGCTGGATGACGTGGCGTACATGCCACTAATCTCTCAAAATGTGTCCACTATTCTGTACACTACCACGCGCATCTCAATCACATGATGCCACGCGTCAAAATACAGTTAGTACACGATTGTTAACAGAATGGAAGTTGACGCAACATAAGGTTGGCGCAACCCAATATGGTGCAATCCAGCCTTATGCACATCAGAATAACTGCTAAAACATTTATTTCTCGAACTCTGTAAATAGAGTTTTTAATCATTGTCAAAGGATGACACAGAGATCAAGTACTCTTGCAAAATTGCTGCTGCATTCTCCAGAGGCTCTAGTCTTCAAGTTCACATAGTCCAAGGGATAAAGTGATCATCTTCTGATCAGATTCCTACAGTTGTACTTCCCCAAAAATTATTGTACTTTTGTACTCTTTTCTAAGTTTGTTATAAAACTTTTTTGTTTTTGCAAACAGAATAGCGACTCTGCTGGGGACGACTTTCTCCTCCGATGAGAAGGTGACAACTCAATGTGACGTTGTGTTGATCGACAAGACGCAGAAAACTCTGGTTGTTCTCAGACAGCCTATGAAGATATGATCAACACGAAGAGGAACAAACGCACGGTGGCTATCACCAAGAATAAAACTGTGTGTACTCCTAAGTCTTCTATGGTTGCTGTTGCCCTGGTGCAATCTGTATCTGTTGCCAAGGCACAATCTGCCTCTGTAGCTCCGGCACAGTCTGTTTCTATTAACTGCGCACAGTCCACTCTCACTGCTGCCCGCGTGCAACTTACTCTTCCTGCTGCCCGTGCGCACTGTACTACTCTCTTTGGCCCCAAGGCACAATCTGTTCAGGCTGTTGATAAGGCGCAGTCTACCCATGTTGCTGCCAAGGTGCAACCAGTAGCCTATATTGCTAGGGTGCAACCAGTAACCCATAACACTGTGGCGCAACCCAAGTAATCAGTTGTTCAGGCGCAGTCTGCTGCTCTGGCGCAACCCAAGGGAACTAGTCTTTTGGCTATTCCTTCTTCCAATTCTCCAGTTCTGAACTTGGAGAAACAATGTTCTAGTGCCAAAACTAGATAGAACAAAGGGAAGGGTCTTTTGACATTTCCTCAACTAGCACAACATGTGCCTAAAGTGGTCCCATAATAAAACAGATGGAAATGCTTCTTAGCTAACCCTCTACAAAATAAATAAAAGCACCCGTTGGTCTTTTCTCAAACTTCCCTGGTCTATGACTCAGATAAAGATATATCAGATTCCTTTCCTTTAAACAGAGGTCTTCAGATCTCTGCCATGGGAAAGAATACTGATCAAAGAGGCATCTTGCCTACCCCTGTGGGGTCTGGTCAAGATCTTCCAATATTAGAAATTTCAAGATCTAAGAAAGGAAAATTAATGGTATCACAAACAGAGACACCTGGAGCAGAATTTTTTGATTTACGTGCTTATCTCAATAGGCGTCAATCAGTATCAACTTCGGTGAAATACAAGAATTCTATGCCAAAGGCCACTCTATACCAGAAACCAAAGTTTGAAAAGAAGGACCCAATCACTTACGCTAATGAGTTAAGTACCTTCTTGTATACTCAGGGAACTAAACATCTGATAAATAGGAGGCATGTTCCTAACATCATTAAGGAATATGTTCCTCCAACTTCTTTTCGTCCTATAGTGGTAACTGATCTCCGAGAACGTCTTACACAAAGACGAGAGATTACAGGGATATCTCCTTCACCTCTAAATCACTCTTCAGATCGCCACTGCCTTCATAAAGTGGTTATCAAGTGTTGTTGCCAATCAGCTAGACGATCTGTCTTTGATCGTTTGAACTATGTTTCAACTCCTGAACATGTAATAGAAGATGAAGACGAGCCATTATATGCTTCTGTCAATATGACTTTCCAAGGCACTGGGGGTGGGAAACGTCCAAGACGTAATGCATCCCGTATCCCAGGCAGCAATACTTAGATCGGATTCATGCATCCAGTAAAGGGGTCTTTCAATACACCCGATCAAGAAATCAAAATTTGAACCAAGGTGTCTTTAATCAAGAAGATCTTCCCATCACTCATCTAGGAGAGGAATCTTTATCTGAGTTTGATACAAATAGTGAAAGTTTTGAACAAACTATCTCGTCAATAGTAGTAAGAGATCGTGACGGCATATACCATTACAGAAGATCAAGACACCTCTAGTCCGGCTAGTCAAGAACAACAAATTATTGTACTATAAGACAAGCTGAAGACCATGGCTGAAATGGTCGTAAGTATGTATACTATAATCGTGGCTCAACATACAGTGCCACCGGTTATAAACCTTGCTACAAATCCAGAGCTTATAGCTTCTTCTGTACCTGTTAATGTCAGTCTGGGGGTACCACCTCCTCAGGTTGCTTCTGTACCAATTCAAGTTGATCCCAGTCTATCTGGTGCTGGGGGTGGTAATTACCATGTTGTTCCTCCTCCAAACAATTCAAACCAATCCACCATTTCCTAAACATCAAAAGATGTTAATGAGGCTGTAAAACTCTTACGCACTCAATTTTTAGACCTTTAAGCAAAAGGATAGCCTACAAAGACTGGGCATAAAACAACCATATCCTACAGAATGGAAGGAAGTCCCATTCCCTCCTAAATACAAACTTCCAACCATCATGTTGTTTGATGGCAGCACTTCTCCAAGTCAGTACATCAATCATTTTGATGTGATGACTGACCATTTACAGCCAAATGATGCTCTCCTTACCAGAGTGTTCGTCGATTGTTTAACTGGTACAGCATATGACTGGTACAGTAGCTTTCCTGATGGCTGCATAACTTCTTTTGCTGGTTTTAAGCAAATGTTCTTGGAACGATTTTATAAGGGAGTCAATGACATGAGGATGTCTGCCCTCATTAAGATTAAGCAATGACACAATAAATCTACAGAGAGTTTTATTGAAAGATTCTGCCGAGAGGCATTTAAAATGCCTTTAGGAACTCCATCTGCTATAACAATAGACACTTGCAAATCAAACATGTTGCCTATTATCAGTATGTGGACGGGATCTACACAATTCCAAGATTGGCCTTCTTTTATCGTGAATGCCAAGGCGGCAGAGGTCAGTGCTAAAAAATTCAAGCAGTTAGGAGTTCAAATGACTCATCCTAACCAAGATGAACATTCTACACCAGCGATAATAATTGCCAGAATAACCATAAGGGTAAAGAAACATTGGCCATCAATCTCAAGGGCAAGGAGTCATTGGCTGGCAATATTGCTCAGACATCACCCACTCCATCAGCACCACCATAGAAAATAACTCGTCCAAAAGAAGAGTATTCTTTTGATATAGACGATACTTTGAGCATCTTCGATTGCTTAATTAAAAGTAATAAACTTCAGCTGCCATAGGCAAAACGGCCAGAAGAAGTGGGTAAAACTGATCACCCTAAATATTGTGTTTATCACAGATTTATAGGGCATCCAACCAGAGCATGCTACGTGTTTAAAGGCAAAATCCTGGAGATGGTCAACTCTGGAGCAATTACTCTGCAGCAGGATGAGAAGACAGTGACAGCAAATGTCATTTCTGTACAGTTTGGTAAATTTCTACCACAACTTGTACAAGATGGTATTATCCCTATTCCAAAAGCTACTCTCGAGATTGTGAATCTTTCACCTCCCCAAAATGAGGGTCTTGTTCTACTATCAACTGACAGAGGAGAGATTATGTGAATTCATCCAGATCTGGTAGCAGATTTTGAAGCACCTTCCTCTTCCAAGCAAAAGAAGCACTCCAAAATTAAATCTAAGAGCTGCAACATGGTATCCTTTGAACCAGTAGTGGAAAAAGAAATTCTAATTGGTACTAGGTCTGGGAAACCCTATCTTCGGGAATATCCCAAAACTCAAAAAAATTCTGCCTTATCTCCTGATGCTCCTCCTACATCATCTTCTCCTGCTGAGAATATACCATCTACATCCTTGCCGGTAGTGGAACCGACTCCCCCTAAACCGACATCAGCAGATAAAGGAAAACAACCTGTCCATTTTGATAAAGCATTGAAGAAGTCTTCATCTCTTGGACTTGAAAAACTATATAATTTTGACATATTGGCTCAATTAGCCAATACTTTAGCAAGATTGTCAATCTTTGAACTCTTACGTCTCTCAAAAGAAACTCAAGAGACGTTAAGTGAAGCTCTGATGCAGACTGACACTTGTCTTACTCTTCTCAAAAAACCTGAAAATAAGCCAGTCATCTGTGCACATTGTCATAGTGTATTTGAATTAATGCCCAACATTACTTTTATACAAGATGACATGTTGTTAGAAGACAATCATCATGACCGGCCTCTATATTTCACGGTATATGTGGATACCATAAAAGTTGATCATATTCTGATTGACCCAGGGTCTGCTCTTAGTATCATTTTGAAGTCTTTGCTGGATGCTTTGAAGATACCAGAGCATAATCTTTCTACAACTATCACTACCATCTTGGGATTCAATTAAGGAAGAAGTGAACCTTTGGGGAAGATACGCTTGAAACTTCAAATTGGCAATCTTCGTACAAAGGTGACTTTCTACGTAATTGACAATCATGGCTCATACAATACTTTGTTAGGAAGGTCATTTCTCCATGAACACAATATTGTACCTTCTACTCTCCACCAATGTTTCAAATATATGGATGGTAATAGAGAATTCCAAAAAGAGGTTATAGACCTGAATCTTTTCAAAGGAGTTAAGCATACTGCAACGACTCTCGCATGTATAAAGAGGAATTTATGAAGGTGGTACTGGCAATGGACATGGATGAAGAACAGAAAGGCATACCAAATGATACTATGGTGATCCCTGTCAAAGGACGTATTTTCTGTCCTCAGTCTTCCAAACCACTGACTATCTATCTTCCTTCCTATGAGAAGCAGCTTCCTGGTGATAGTCAGGAACAAAGGGAGCTCACCACTTCTGAGCTGCTTGTAATCGATCTTCGTCGTAAGAAGCCCCCTCCTCCTTCTCGTTCTTCTTCTCCGCCTCTTGTCATCAATCTGACTAAGCCTGTTAAGGCTAAAGGTCCTATTATAAATGATGGTGTAAAAATCAATAAAGCATCTCCTTTGCAGTATATTGATGTCTCTTACTATACTCAATGTTACTTGGATATGCTAGATAGCTTTAAACTACTTACAATAGGAGTCGTATTATCTCTGCGAAATGTGGTATCATTGGATTCAATACAAGAGTCGTACTTTTTAGTACCGTCTCGAAAGAAAGATGAAAGGCCTATACTTTTTAATAAAAGAGAGAAAAAAAAATCATGCTCTATAATGATACTATAGATGATACAGGAAGGCTACAATTATGTCGCTATAGTCCACAATCCAAAGCAATCATCCGTAAAATGGGCTATGATTTCAGAACAGGCCTTAACTGCGGTAAAGGAAGACGAACTCCTATTCGTATTTCTGTTCCAAAAGGAAAATCACAACAATACCACAGTAAAACGAAGCGGGGATTAGGTTATGCTTCACCACTTCCAACTCCAGAACCTTTCGAATCTGATGAAGAAGAACGATCTAACTCTTCTAATTCTATCTCATAGGATTTTGATACCAGTATTGGTCATATTCATAGGGTGATAGTATCTTCTAACATGGTGTCTGCCGAATTCTCAGAAGATGATGAAGATAATATTGAAAAAGCTCCTAAAATTGACCCTTGGGCACAAAGGATGGACAATCAGTGGAAACTTCATTTTGAACAACGAGAGCCACCTACTGAGGATCAACTAGTCCAAATCGATATTAGAGAGGAGGGCGTATCACGACCAATCTTCATTAGCAAAAATCTCTCTGAGAATGACAAACAAGAATTAATTCACCTTATTCGTGAATATATAGATGTCTTTGCCTGGAGTTATTAAGATATGCCAGGATTAGGATCCTCAAGTTGTAACTCATAAACTTAATATCCTGCCAAATGCTAAGCCAGTCAAACAACAACAACGGCGATTCAAGCCTGAAATGATGGATGCAATTGATGATGAAGTCAAAAAGCTTATAGCTTATGATTTTATCAGAGAATAACAGCATCCTGACTGGGTAGCCAACGTTGTACTAGTTTTGAAGAAGACTGGAAAGGTTCAGGTTTGCAAAGACTTTCGGGATCTCAATGATGCTTGCCCTAAAGACCAATTTCCTCTTCTAATTACTGATATCACGATCGACAATACTTGTGGATTCGAACGAATTTCTTTCATGGATGGGTGTTCTGGATATAATCAAATCCGGATGAATCCTGAAGATGAAAAACATCATTCCGTACTCCTCGTAGAGTATACTGTTATACAGTCATGCCATTTGGTCTTAAGAACGCAGGTGCAACTTACCAGTGGGCTATGAGTACTATCTTTTGAGATTATTTGTGGAAGACTGTCGAATGCTATATTGACGATATTGATGTCAAAAGTCGTCTAAAGGAAGATCATATTCAAGAATAAAGAACTATCTAATGCGCTAGCATCTTTTTCTCGAAAATCGAAGTGACGGTTCATTCATTCACTTTCTTTGACTTATCATTTTAGGTAATATGAATTCACACCCTCCATACCTCTAAATTTCGATTATTTATATCAGCAACTTGTCACGTCCTTATTACCTCTGATAAAGTTGTCTATTGAAGTAATAGTATTCCTAAATTTTATATTCTACCATGTCCATATTACCTCTGAGCAGATATAATAAATATTGTTATTTTCTAAATCGAGAAATATATTATGTCCAGTACCTCTGAATATAGTTTCCTATTCTATTACTTATATCTATAACAAGATATGCAATAAGTAATGGAACCACATAAAGTCTTTATTATTATTTTTGCAAAAAAAGGAAAAAAAAAGTACATTGTAATAAAAGAAAGAGACAACAGAATTTGTGCATTTTACTCCGAAGGATAGGTGATAAGTTCTACAATTTGTTTCTTCAGAAGGTGAATTCTTTCGTCACGAGAACCTAGTACTCTTTGTCTAGCTTCAACTTTTCCTGATTCAGGATCAAAAGGTTGTAAAGCAGCTATCTGACGTGTTAGCTCTTTATTCTGAAGACGTTCAAATTCTTCTTTCTGATGCTTCCGAGATTCCACTTGAATAACAGCAGCATGGTGCAACTGGTTTTCTTGTTATAAGCTCTGCTTAACAGTTTAGAGTTCTGCTTGAAACTGAGCAATTTTAGCCTCTAAATCAGTAGCATTTTTCTCTTCCTCTGTAGCCTTAGTCTTGTGACTCTCGGCAATAACAGCTGTATTAGAAATCTGGATGTCTAACTCGGAGGATTGTCTAGTGAAAGCCAACAAAAATGCTTCAAAATTGGCTTTACTAATTGCTGCTTCTCGAGCCATAGTTTCATATTCCATGTTTACTAATTGCTCGATGTCTCCTCTTTTTATCTCCTTATAAGCTTTAATTGAGCTTTCAGCTCATCCAAAATATGCATCAAAAATGTAGCCTGAGCATCGTCTCCTCGGCTTTGGATACCTCCAATCAAAATATAGAGGGAGTTCTGATAGTGCTGAAAGGGACATCCTCTCTTTCCATCACTCTACAAACTAGAGGCTCCAGAGATGTAAAGAAGACTCTTGTAAAGGAGGCCACCACAAATTTGCTAGTTGCCATAGCTCATGGAGTGGCTACTATGTCTGTAGAAGTCTTCACAGTTTCAGTAGGTGGAGGTACTTCATCTTGAGCACTAATATGAGAAGATCTTTTCTCCCCTGCTACAGTTCTAGTAGGTTCCTCTGCAAATCACATATGTCACTTATATTAGTCACATATAATGCTGAACGCGCTACGACAAATTGATCATACTTAGAAATTTACCTGAACTGGGTATATTACGAGGAGTCTCAACAGCTTTAACTGTCTCGAACTGAAGCTTAGACAGAGTCTCTGTAGACATAGCTTGACTACTGCCAGCTCCTGATTCAGTTTGAGGTAGCATAATGAGTGGAGTTTGATCCTCTAATTCTGCTACCATCCCGGACATCTCAGGCTTCTCAGTAATTACGGGTTCATCGATCTCAGAAGGATTAATATGTTCCTCGTCGATATCTACATTCTCTTCATCTTCAGCAGTTGAAGTCTCTTCGCCAGCTGTATGTTCTTGAGGTGATGGTGCACTCACTAAAGTTTGTTTTTCTATAGTGATGTTATTCCATTCATCATTATAGGTTTCATTATCAAAATCGTAATCGGCCAAGGCGTCAATCATTGCCTCTTCCGAATAAGTAGATACTTGAGCTTGTGGAGTATCTTGTGGAGGCAAATCCTGCTTTAGAGAGAAGGCTTCTGGACTTATGGGAGTTGGAGATGGAATTGTTATCCCCGCTACAGCAAGTACATTGGCGGAAAGATTTATTGTCATAAGGGTAATAGGAGGTTGGACATCTGCTGGAGTAACCAATATAAAGAAAGAAGATCAATTTAAATACATATCTTTGATAAGAATTGATATATATTAGGATATATCACAATTTCAATATTACCTTCTTGAGATAATTCTTCTTCAGTAATTATCAATTTCCTTCTAACTTCTTTGGGTATTGATGCGTCCGGCTCTGCAACAGCTTTAGTACGATCACTCTCCGGATCAATCAAAGAAGTAGAAGTTCCTCCTTATATAATTTTTCCCTACTTCTGAATAGAAGAAGGGGTAATATCCTTCTCTCTAGATGAAGAACTGAGAAGCAGCTGTTTTGATTGAGAACGAGTTGTTCTCGTAGTCATTGGTTCATTGATAACTAGTGACGTTCTTTTCTTTTTCTCTAGAGCCCTTGGAGAATCGGGTATGTTATCTTGTTGAAAAGGCCCTGCCGTCTCCTTAGTCTTTCTCTTCTTCAAATCCTTAATCGGGGATTTCTCTTTCCTAACCTTTATAGACACATCCAGAGGATCTTGCACCTGATCAGCATAGTTCATTAAAATTGATGCCTCCAATGGTGTATCCGCAGGATCTTTATCTTCTACATCCCGGAAAGACTGAAGAGTATGTTTTCCTTGTTTGGATCTCCTTTCAATTGCAAAGCTTTGTGCAGGATGGAAGTTTTCAGCAAATGTGTTTGCTGAAGTATGGAAGTTTGCGTATGTATATAACATACACGGGCCTTGTGCAAGATTGTTGGGCATAGAAAATATAGCTTTTATGCCTCGGGCGTTGAAATAACTCTACGCCCCAGCTCCATCAATAAGGTAACCCTTAGCCTACAAGCATGTGGTGGCATTACCTACAAGAAGTTGGTCATATTCGAACTGCCGCACAAATCTACTCGGCAAGTACGGTTCCAAGTAACACACTTCTTCAAATCTATAGAGCAGTTAAGAAGGACGGATCACCTTAAGCCATAAAAAGAGGTTAGGGCTTAAACGTAGTGATCCTTCAGCTAAGTCCATCATTTGTGGAGACATAGTTTCATACCCCGGAGGAGGCCCCATACACTGAAAATTCCATCATGATCCTCGGTTCAAGGCAAATCTACATTCTGAAAGTGCAGTATATTGCTAGTGAGCATTGGAGAAGCGTCCGATCAAGTCTCCTTCAACAGTTCCCATATCAGGGTTCATCAAACAAGGATGGTGGAGCAATAACCATCCGAACAGGTAGGTGTATGGCATTTCAGTGCGAGGGAATTCCTGCCTCGATGCTTTGTTATTTAGCATAGTCTGTACAAAAGAACGCAGTCCTGCGTTCAAGCGGCAAATCATAGCCGATAAAAGATCTATTTTATATCCGAAGACAAGACATGTTACAGCAAATAACAGCCTCGATGGAATTGGTCAACTGCACTGGCTCCCAGAACTATAAAGTGCCGCAGCCATAAAGATAGAAAACCCGCTAACTGGGCTTCTGGAGACATAGGTCTATAACCTTGTCTAAAATAGCTCTGGAGAATGTCACCAGCCTTGAATGGAGGTAAATCCTCATTCAGCGTGACATCTCCGTGGTCATGCTGCTCTATCAAATATTTTATGTCGCTTCTATCGAAGGGCTCAAACAAACGAGGAGCACACGCTTGACTTTCCAGCGGCTTGTCCTCTCGTGCATGGCCCAAGAAAAGATACGACATCCACTTGGTGGTGTAATAAGTTCCTGTGGTTGTGCTTTGTAATGGAGCGAACAGATCTTGTAATGACACAGTAGTTCTTGGAAAACTGTGATCATTTGCGGGTTCTCCTCTGCCATGGCATCCAATTCATCGTTGGTAGGCACATATTCTTTATAGGAATTGTCACCCATTGGTAGACGAGATAGATACTCTATCTCATGAAGAGCGAACCCCATTTCTCCATACAGAGTCATGAAAGTCCCAGTACTTTCATTATATCTCTCTACCTGAGCTAAGAACATATGTGCGTTTGGGCGAATACCATATATTGTAGTACATATGGCATTATAGAGACCCAAATTGAGGAGCTGGTCCTTGAATTCCTCCAAAATCCATATATACAAACTACTCCAGCATTTTATGTCTGGGATGACCAGACCTGTCATACGCATAGCACGGTCTGGATATCTCCCTTCGGCTTTTGCAAAAGTATTAGCAAAGATGGGTATCCTGACCAGAAGAAGCAGGAAAGAATCTTCGGGAGGGATGCAGCTTGGCTTCAAACCTCTTAAATGTGTACTTATTTTTCAGAGGTACTGTAAAAGAGGTCTCTGTTCTTCGGACCCATTTTGTAACAAATCATGTCGACTCATGCCTATTGAATAGGAGTCAGATCCCAAGACATCCTTCTGGATAACTAGAAAAAGCGTCTTGGGATAACGCCATAGATCTTGATATCTCTGTGAGATATATGGCTTTATCCTCCTTGGTAAAAATTCTCTGCTCTCTCTTGGCCTTCGGCTGGGAGTTCCTTTTGATAGCATCCCCAAATAGAAAGGCAGGTTTTTTATGGACCACGGTGTCCAGACTTTCAAGAGGCACTCCATTCATTAAGTTCAACAGAGTCTGGTTATCTTGAGCCATGAGAAGAGCTTTTCGTGCTTCGGGACCATCATACTGAGGAAATTTGACATGAGACAAGTTCTTCCTGTACTCCGAGACATTGAATGCCGAAGAAAACCTTTCAGCATTTGGGTCTTCTCTAAGATCAACGGCAAAGAAATACATGAACAAGAAAGTTAGAGGCAACAAGAATGTGTAAACTTTATAGAGATAAGTTGAGCAGACTATTAAGTTGCACAACATCTTAGGTTGCACAAACAATTGAGTTATGCCACGTCCTGAGTAGTGCGACAACTTAAGTTGCACCATAAATTGTGTTGCGCAAAACTTAAGTTGCGCCACATCTCATGATGCGCAACATACTGGATTGCGCCTCAAAACTTAATTATGCAATATTTTTGATTGCATAAAAAGCTAAGTTGCGCAACAGCATGCGCAACACAGTTCGTAAGAACGAACAGTGTTAATGCAACCATACCCTAAGAAGGGGTGGCACAAAGTTTGTGATGCGCTACACTCTAAGAAGAGGGGCGCAAGTCAATATGAAGAGTGAACATGTTCCAGTAATCGTCCCTAATCACCTTCCAGTGCTGGCTTGGTCGTCTCTCATCGAGAGAAATGTGGCGCATACTGTGGTGCACGAGCCGGCGGGACATGGGTTGATGAGGTGGCGACGCCTTTCCCTTTATTGGCAACAGTCTTCTTGGGGGCCATTACGTCGAGGAGATAGTCGGAGAGAAAAAGGCAAGAGCTCGAAGAATTTTATTAGAGGGTTAAAAAACAGAAGTAAAGAATTTAAGTCAGCTAATCAAGGGTTATTTATAGCCTAAAAAGTCAGAATCCTAACAGTCACCCCGAATTACGCATAAAAAATTATAACCAATTGCAACAGACTGTGCGAGACAGGTGCAACTTGACTCAGTCAGATTCACAAATTCAAAGTATTTCAAAACTTTGAAACGATTCTTAAGTTTCAAAAACTTTGAAGGATGTCTTGTAGGGCCTAAAAATCAAGTTGCACCATGTATGTACTACTCAGCAATCAAGTTGTGCCCTGAAAATCAAGCTGCGCCACTGTTATAAAGCTCAGAGATCAAATTGTGCCACTAATCAGGTTGTGCCATATATCAGACTGCGCCCAGTCATATTGCGCCAAAGTCTATGTGGCGTCTAACATTTAATTGCCATCATTGCCTGACAGGACTGACAACTGACAATACAGTAAACAAAGAAAATCTCTTCGAATCCCTCAAATTGTACCGCTCGAGGATATTTAATTGACAGTTGTCCTGCACATCATGTGAGTTGAGCCTACGCGCAATCTAAACAAATTCTTTAGTTGTAGCTAGGCGCAATCTGAACAACTTTTTCTCAAAAGCTGCCACGTGTCTATGCATTAAGTTGCGCCTAAGCGCAACCAATCAGGTGCAATTTAACTTGTTGACTGAAGCTCACGCAACCTGATAAAGTTGACACAACTTTCATTTTCTAAAGCTGGATGACGTGGCGTACAAGCCACTAATCTCTCAAAACGTGTCCACTATTCTGTACATGACCACGCGTATCTCAATCACATGATGCCATGTGTCTAAATACAGTTAGTACACTATTGTTAACTGAATGGAAGTTGGCACAACATAAGGTTGGCGCGACCCAATGTGCCACAATCCAGCCTCGCGCACATCAGAATAACTGCTAAAATAGTTATTTCTAGAACTCTATAAATAGAGTTTTCACTCATTGTCAAAGGATGTCACAGAGATCAAGTACTCTTGCAAAATTGTTGCTGCATTCTCCAGAGGCTCTAGTCTTCAAGTTCACATAGTCCAAGGGATAAAGTGATCGTCTTTTGATCAGATTCCTACAGTTGTACTTCCCCAGAAATTATTGTACTTTTGTACACTTTTCTAAGTTTGTTATAAAACTTTTTTGTTTTTACAAACAGGTACAAACCGTTTCATATTGATTAATATGACGGGAAGACCTCTGCCAGCCGGTACATGACATATTTTGAGGTCACAATAGACCATTTGTCGCATAGCGATGCCATCATCACACGATTATTTATCGGAGCATTGGATGGAATCGCGTTCGACTGGTACCGCAACCTTCCGGACAACTGTATCCATTCCTTTGATGGCTTCAAGCACATGTTCCTGGAAAGATTCTACGAAGTGGGCCATGATGTTTGAATGTCGTCTCTCATGGAAGTCGTTCAGGTAGAGAGAGAGAATGAGAAACTATATCGAGCAGTTTCGTCAAACCGTGATGGGATTGCCCCAAGGCAATCCCGAAAGGTCCTTAATTGAAATATGCTAGAAGAAGTTGCTCCCTACAATCAATCTATGGATGGGCAAAGATCAGTTCAGGGATTGTATGACCTTCATTATAAGCACTACCAATATGAAGGCAAAGTTAAAGAAGGCTCGCCAACTGGGATTACACATCCTAGATAGAGATGACAAAGGCAAACGTCCCGGTACCACCTCCAATAACAACAACAGTGGCGGCACCACCAATAACCGGGATACCAAAAGAAAACAGGCCATGGTCACTGGTATGACCAAAAAGCCTGAACAAAAGCAGGCAGAAGCTCAGTGGCCCAAGGTGAATTACTCATTTGAAGATAGTCATGTCAAGCCTATCTTCGACATGCTCTTACAAGGGGATAGGATCCAACTCCCTCCACCATGGCGCGAGCCTCGAGCGGCGGAGATGGAGGACCCAAAATATTGCCACTTCTACCGCTATGTCCATCATTCCACTCATGACTGCTTTCAATTAAAGTGGTACATCCAGAATCTTATCGACTCCCAAGCTCTGTCGCTAGATTTTGAAGAGGTTACCGTGGCCGCGAATTTGGTATCTGTCATTACCATATTTCTAGCTTGAGGGTATTTTGGTCATTTTTTTAAAATTTTGGAATTATTTGGAATTATTTAGTATTAATTATAATTTTAGAAATTTTAAGTAATTTTTAGTATAATTGATTTGGTGCTATTAATTGACCTTGACTCAGGGTGACTTAGGAGACCGTCCTAGAAGCTAACCAAGGTTGTGACTACTTGGTTAGAATGTGTAACCCTAGCTTGACCTAAGTTAGAGATATCCTAGTCATTAGATTTAATTTGGGGAAGATAGGATTTGATTAGGCTAGTTAATGGCCTGTGATTTCACAAGTCATGACTTGTGACTTAAGCCCATAGAGGCCCAAAACCCAACACTATGTAACCCTAACCTAGCCCAACAGCCCATGGTAGGCCAACACTAATCCCTCCCTCTATTTAATGCTCCTCAAAGTTAGGGCTAGCCTCCTTAAAAAATTTCTCAAGTTTAAAGAAGAGGTAAATCCCCAACTTCATTAATTCCTAAAAAATCTTATTTAATTCCTTTTTCTCTCAAATCAATTGCAATAGGCTCTAAATTTCTTCTACTTGCTTTTTGTGGTAAGAAATTTCAGAGGAGAAGCAATTTGAAGGAGTTTTGGTGGCTTGAGGATCCACTCTCATTTGGGGCTTTTTGATACATTGCAAACCCATAGGTAATTTCTAATCCACTCCACAAAATAGGGTTTTGATTGCATATTTAGGAAGTCCTAGGCCTATCCTAACTGTAGGTATAGCTAACCATAGGATTCGTGTCCAATACGTGTTCGTGTCGGACACGTATCAATGGATGCATGAATGTGTTTGATGAAATACCCCAAAGGGCATTTCAAATTGATTTCTGGAATATTTTTGAATAAGAAATTAGGGTTTAGGTTCATTTATTAATTTCTAGTGTTCTGAGTCGTTATTAGTGTCGTGTCGTATCGCATTGGACACGGGAACACGCGGGTGCAACACACGCACGCGAGCTGTATGCTTCCCCTGCTATTCGGGGCCTCCTGTGCACAGCACACACCATGTGGACACAGGATTTTTGACACACGTGTTGGGGTCATGACTGACACGAGATTCCCAGAGTGACACGACCTATCGTGTCGTGTCGGACACGCAGTTGGCTGCGCACGGAAGTGCACTGTGCGTGTGCAATGTACTGTTTTGTTCTGTGTTTTTATTCCAGTTTTTAATGCTTTAATTCATGTTTAATTTGCTATAAGATCCTATATATGTTTAATGACCTCTGTTAATTGAGTTTACATATGAGAATAGGTATTGATGTGAAATTGGATTCGATTATGGCATGTTAACTGACACGATGTTCTGATACATGGGTTATTTCATTTCTGAACTTTAAAATCCTATTAAATCTATTTTAAATTATTGATTCAGTTATTTATTAGCATTCCCACATGTTTGGTTATTCATGTTTAGCTTAACATTACAATTCAAATAGGCTTATGGTTTGGGAATGGAAATTTGGACTTAGTGTTGGTTTTTCGAATGATATAGTGGATACATTGGTTTGATTTGAGTTCAATTCTATATATGAACTGTAATTGAACTCATTTTCTATTTCTTGAGATGATCCAGGAGCGGTGTGCTTGATTTGGCATATTTTGGTATTGAGTTGGGTTCGAATTTGTGACTGTCAACTATTATTTCATTTCCCTAATTCCTGAGATGTTTCCTATCACTGCATTAATTCTATTTTATATTACCTCCACTGTTTCAATAAACTTTACTGATATTTCATTCCTGTCAACTGTTAATCCATTTCAATACATGAGTTTATGTTCTTTTACCTGTATCCTATTTCCTTTTATTTAAATTTCTGAGAAATAGGAACTGTCACATGAGACTGTATTCATAACTGAATTGAATGCCTTATATAAACTGAACCTGAGATTATCTTGATCCCTGAGATTGAAACACTTTGACATACCAGGGAATTGGCTCATGAACACTGAACACTGATAACACTCTGAAACCTGTTCCTGAGATGGAACACTGTGGCAGCTCATCTGTTATATGCCTACACTGTCAAACATGAACACACACAACCTATTATCCTGTCACTTTATTGCTACCTGCTGTACACTCTTGCACATGTCAAAAATACACACCCAGTCACACAAATGTATTTTCTGGTTTCCATTTAACACTCACTGTTTCCTGTTTCCAGGAACCTCACTGTACACAGGTTTCTCACACCCTCATGTCATGTCTCACTAACACACACACACACACACATGTCACCACCACATTCCCTTTCCTTATTCTCTATGTATGTGTATATACACATGTATATATATGGGTATGTGGCATGTACATATATGTATCCTATATATATGTGAATGTACTATATTATATTAGATACATTATTAGGATGTGTGTTTGTATATTAGATTATAAATATATCAATGAGTGTATTATATTTTAGATATACATATGGTTGTGTATATGTGATATGGTTGGTTTAGGCATGGTATTGCCTAATAGCCTAGACTAGGGCTCTTAGCCTATGGGTGTATCTGTTTGTCAGTATAGAGTCTAGATAGACTTGTGTAGCCTTGTTAGACCTAGAATAGACTAGTATAGACTTGTTTGACTTAGGTTTGACTTGGTTGACCTAGTTTGACTTCTAGGGTTGACAAGAGTTGACCAAGAGTTGACTTTGGTCTAGATTGACCTAGATTTATGTAGAATGCATTAACTTGCATCTTATTATCTTTTTAGCCTCATAGTGACTTGTACTATTCTATAGGAGACGGACACCACTCCTCGGACAGTACTTTCATCTTGGACATTCAGATAGCAGACGAGTACATTCTCTGATCTTTTCATACCTGTCTGGGACTGTATTCTTGCTCTAGATTACTTTACTTGATGCTGACATGTATCTTCCATGGATTAGTACTATATGGATCCTTTTCTGAGATGTTATCCCTCTACGGGTGCATCGGGTATTTCATGTTCATGTACTTTATCATGTGCATCAGATACTCCTTGTACTCGTACTAGTTCATGTATTCACATGTTCTCATGTGCCTTCATGTACTATCATGTATCTCATGTACTACTCATTACATGAGTTCACGTATCTTTAGCTATATTCATGTGCCAATAACGTAACTTGAATGGATCCTTATGTATTGATTGGGACGGGGTGAGTAGAATTGGTTATGTGATCATTATCTCCAGTAGGTATTCATGTGCCTCTTAGTTGTATTTATGTGCCCCTAAGCCGTTTATATAACCATATTGTACTCTAAATCACTTAGCCACTTACAGTCTTTACTTATCATGTATTTACTTTCAGTTACAAAATATCTCCTATTTTCCCGTACTTCCTTCCAGCATTTCCTGTATTTTACTCTATTGCATGCTTTATATTTCCTAACCTGTTATGAACTGTTTTGAGAGATATGTGCTCGTTCCCGTCCTGATTAGACCTGTTGAAAATTTTACAGAGGACGAGGAGGAGGCCTGCTTAGATACTTTCTATGGGACAGCCTTAGAGGACACTTACGATCCAGACTTCCAGTCGGATCCCTTAGCTGTAGAGACTGTTGCTCCATAGATATCTTTATCTTATTTCATTGTATTGGAGATTTGAGTTGTTTATTTGGATCTGTATTATTTTTGGTTGTCAGTGGAGTTTATCATAGACACTTAGCTTTCTTTCTATTTGTATTTCCTGTGGATTTGGGTCTCGCATCTTTTATATCATTCTATCTTATCGTATTCTACCTTAGATGTGATTGAGATATATTCTGTTATGTCACCCCCATTCGGGGAGTATAACTGTTATTATCTTAAACTGTTAGATGTTGTGACCTAGGACAGCGTTCTGCCGCCGACACTGCGGCGTAGGCTGGACGTACCCACGTCTCGTGCCCTTACTCTAGGGTGCGGGTCGTGACAGTATCAGTTCAATTGGGTGACTTTCCTCCAACAAAAACTCATGACGGGGTAGTACATGTCCCCCGGGAAACAATGAAAGTTAATAATCTTCCACCTGTTCGGGACCAGACGACTGGGTTGGTGCCTCTCACCACGTCATGAGGAGAGGTCATATGGGTACACCCAGACTTGGTGCCGAAAGTTACCCAGACGGTGCCATCTTCAACCAATAAAAAGAAGGACAGAAAGTCCAGATCCTGCCATACAATCTCAGTCAAAGCTGAGGAGGCTGCGGCCACTGTTACCCGGTCTGGTGCATAATTTCAGCCCGCTCTAGGTAATTCAATCGAAGACCCTCAGCCAACAACGCTGCCTTCTACTGATGTTTCGGGGCCATCTCAGCCACCACCGGTGGACAGATCCAAGCTGAAGGAAACCCGCTTCGACAGGCCACTCCGTAAAGATGTACCTCAGGGGCTGGAGAGATCTTACAACTTTGACATACTAGCACAACTGGCTAATACGCCAGCAAAGTTGTCGTTATACGAGCTCCTAAGGTTCTCCAGGATCTTCGTGTCGAATTGAGCGAAGAACTCTAGAATGTTGACGCCTACTTAGCCCAGGTCAAGCCTACAGGGGAAGACGCATCAACAAATCTCCAGGTCAACGATTGTGCAGATGCAATGCCCAATATCGTATTCAACCCATAGGACATGTTAATCAAGAAAAACTTGCATGATCGCCCCTTGTACTACACTGGATACATAGGCGACATCAAGGTGGATCAGATGTACATCGATCCTGGCTCATCAATAAGCATTATCCTAAAAAGCTTGCTTCAACTCCTCGGCTTTCCTATGCACTGGCTAGCGGCGACCAATACTGCCATTAGCGATTTCAACTCGGGAATGAGCTATACCCTGGGAAAGATCCGCTTGAAATGTCAGATCGGTGATCTGAAGACGGAGGTTACCTGCTACGTCATAGATGCAGATACGTCCTACAATATCCTCTTGGGACGTACGTGGATACATGACTATATGATCATCTCGTCCACACTTCATCAGTGCTTCAAGTATGTCAGTAAGCAGGGCTTCGTAAAGACAGAATTTGTCGACATCGAACCCTTCAAAGGGGTTGAGTCTTACTATTCTTCGGAGGCTTGTCTATATGAAGAATCCAAGAAGCACATAACTGACGTACTGGAGGCCATAACATGGTCAGAGGAACCTCTAAAAATCCTTCTCCGGGCCCTAAACCAGGCAAAGTCGTACCCCTTGTCGCAACTTTGCATAAAGAGGTGCTTGGTTCCCCCGCCCCAGCTGCGTAGTTGCAACCAATGGTCATCGGACTCCCGAGATCCAGCCAGGAGCCAAAGCCCGTCTTGGAGCCGACGGTGATCCGATTGCCAAAATCCAATCAGAGGAGATCGGAAGATACGAGGCTCCCTGTGGAGCCGATGGTGGTCCGATTGCCAAAATCCAATCAAAGGCAATCGAAAGATGCAAAGTCCTCTGTCGAGCCGATGGTCATCCGCCTCCACAAGGCAAGTCGGTAGCCAAGTGTTGATCCGAGGCCCTCAGGCAAGCCGATGCCACGAGAGGAACCCTTGGTGGTCAAGCTGCCCAAGACAGCGTCCCAACCTCCGGCCATGCAATGGGTAGCTGAAAAGGAGGCAGAACTCGCAAAATATCTGGTTGCACAGGTGGATAGTCCCTCTTCTGATGATGTAATCCCTATAGACAAAATTCCTTATTTCATCAATAAGAGGCTACCATTGAACTATCCTGAGTGTAATAAGCATAATCTGATGTATGCTATGGAGCACGGCCTGGATATTGACCTACACACACAGGTGACAACCGTCCATACCGTAAACTAACTTACTTCCATTAGAGGTGCCTACTTCCTAGTCCCAGGCAGAAGAAAAGGTGATCACACAATCATCTTCGGCCAAAAAGAAGGTCCTCAACCTTTCATGCCAAGAGAGTTCGATCTCGAACCCGATACTAGAAGATTGCCGCTCTACCTATATAGTTCCCGAGCTAAGTACTTCATGCAAAAGTAAGGGTACGATATGGAGACTACCCCAGGTCTGAATTACGACAACGGTTGGCAATCGCCTCTGCAGTTGTCAGTCCTGGCTGGAAAACCTTAGGATTATTACAGCAAGTCCAGACACGATCTCGGTTATGTTACACCAGCAACAACGCCCGAGGGCTCCGATGAGGAATGCGAGGGGCATTCTCACTCATCAGAATTGCCTACTTACAATTCCGATGATAGCATCAGGGATATATTCAGGCAGACATTCTCTGTCAATATGGCATCCGCTAACATTGTAGAGAAAAACAATGATCTGCCCGAATCCATTGAATTGGAGCCATGGGCCCAACAACTGGATGTACAATGGGAGAAGCGCTTTGAACAATGAGATCCTCCCACTGAAGACGAGGTCATGCAGGTTGACCTCGGTGACGAATCCTCTCCAAAGCCAATCTTCGTCAGTAAAAGCCTGACAAACGGCAAGCGGGAGTCGCTGTTGCAACTCGTCAGAGAATATATCGACGTCTTTGCTTGGAGCTATGAAGACATGCCAGGGCTAAACCCCGAGATCGCACTTCATAAGCTCAATATTTATCCGGACGCAAAACTAGTCAAACAACAGCAACGATATTTCCGTCCAGACATCATAAACTCTATCGAAGCAGAAGTAAACAAGCTTATAGGTAGCGGTTTCATCCGCGAGGAGCAGCGCCCAGACTAGATAGCTAATATAGTACCAGTCATCAAGAAGAATAGAAAGATCCAAATCTGCATCGACTTCTGCAATCTGAATGCGGCATGTCCTAAGGATGAATTCCCTCTTCTAATCATCGATATAATGATCGATAATACGTGTGATTTCGAACGCATGTCCTTTATGGATGGCTTTTCAGGATACAATCAAATCAAAATATCTCCTGACGATGAGAAGCATACGTCATTTTGTACACCAATCGGCGTGTACTGTTACACAGTCATACCCTTCGGCCTAAAGAACACCGGTGCTACATATCAACAAGCTATGAGTGTCATCTTCAGAGATCACTTATGCAAGATGATGGATTGTTACATTGACGACATTGTCGTTAAAAGTCACTCCAAGGATGATCACTTACATCATTTGAGGACAGTGTTCGACCTTATGCGAGCGCATAATCTGAAGATGGATCCCACCAAGTCCTTCCTAGGCGTGTCCAGCGAGAAATTCTTGGGCTTTGTCATTAATTTCTAGGGCATTCACATAGACCCCAATAAGACAAAATCAATCCTGGAGATGAGTCTACCGAGGAACCTCTGCAAACTCCCCAGCTTTCAGGGAAGACTAACCTACATCAGAAGGTTCATATCTAACCTCTCAGGGCGATGTCAACCATTCACACAACTCATAAAGAAAGGCTCTCTTTCGTATGGAATGAGAAATGTCAATGCGCCTTTGATGACATTAAGGAATACCTGTCGAATCCGCCAGTTTTAGTAGCCCCGGTCGCCAGAAAGCTTTTTCGGCTCTATGTACGGGCAATGGAACAATCCTTCAGCGCCTTTCTAGCACAGAACAATGACGTAGGGAACGAACAAACCATCTATTACCTCAGCCGAATGATGGTGGGGCCGAAGCATAGGTACACCACCGTGGTGAAGGAATGCCTTGCCTTAGTATTCGCCATTCAGAAAACACGACACTATGTGACAGGACAGACCATCCATGTTGTCTCACGAGTTAACCCCCTCAGGGTTGTCATGAACAAGCCAGGCGCACTTAGTTCTCGTCTAGCCACCTGAACGATATTGTTGTCCCCCTACAGCATAGTTTTCGTTCCACAGAAGGCTGTCAAAGGTCAAGCCTTGGCCGAATTCTTAGCAGCCCATGCAGGCTCAGAAACAGCCATAATCTATGAAGAAGTCCCAGATTAAGTTATTAATTCAAACATAATTTCACATGATACTGTTTGGCGAATGTTCTTCGATGGTGCTTCAAGAACGGGACCCCAAGGTGATATTGTCGTTGGAGTCAGGATAGTATTAATTTCTCCCTCTGGATTGGTAGTCAATCAGGCATACTCTTTTACTGAACCCTGTTCAAACAATGTAGCTAAATATAATGATCTGGTCATCGGACTCCAACTAGCAAAAGAGGTAGGGGTCGAATACCTAGAAGCGTATGGCGACTCGTAGTTGATTGTTAATCAAATTCGAGGCTTATGCGAGGTTCGCAACGCGGACCTGATTCCTTACCATCAGACAATAATTGCCATCATTGCAACCATGGAAAGGTTCTTTATAGAGCATGTTCCTAGGATCTAAAATATTGAAGCCGACGTCCTAGCAGGGCTCGCCACTTCTTTGGCGGTTCCAAATCATGCTCATCATCTAGTCGACGTGGTAGGCCATGAGCTGGTCTATCCCAAAAATAATGTTCAAGTAGGTATGAGTTACTCTGCCCAGATAACTAATAACGTGCAAGACTGAAGACTCTCGTTTATCAATTTTGCAGTCTACGGAATCCTGCCTGAGAATATGAAAGAAGCAACTTCAATCAGAAAGCATTCTCTTAGATTCTTTTATGACACAGAAACAAAAATGTTATATCGACGATCCTATGACGGACTACTGTTAAGATGTGTATCAAATACAGAAGCCAAAGAAGCCCTACGCAAGGCTCACGATGGTGTTTGCAGGGCTCACCAACCTGGCCCAAAGTTGTAGGACCGTCTCCGTCGGATGGGCTATTACTGGCCTATGATGGTAGCAGACGCTGTCGATTATGCAAAAAAGTATAAGACTTGTCAGATCCACACAGACTTTATATATCTGCCATCCGAATTCTTAGACCCAACAGTGGCCGCTTGGCCATTTGAAGCATAGGGAATGGACATCGTTGGCCCAATCACCCCGCCGTCGTCTCAGGACGCTACTTTATACTTGCAATCACCGACTACTTCTCTAAATGGACAGAAGTTGTTCCGCTTGTAGAGGTAAAGACATCAAATTTGATTAGTTTCATAAAATATCACATCATCTACCATTTTAGACTGGCCCGAAGGATCATTCATGACAATGGTCTGTACTTCTCAAGCCATGCTTTCTATCGATTCTATGACAAGAATCGGATTCAGAATATGGCTTCAATGGCATACAACCCATCGGCTAATGGTCTAGCTGAAGCTTTTAACAAGACCGTAATCAAGCTTCTCAAAAAGTTCGTATCTTCAAACAAGCGCGACTGGAATAAAAAGTTGGGCGAATGCTTATGGGCAGACCGTACTATAACTCGTACGACTATAGAAAATACACCTTTCTCTCTGGTTTACGGAAGCGAGACAGTTCTCCCATTGGAGACCCAGATCCTTTCGCTTCGTGTAGTCCTTACTTACCGGTTGACGTCAGACGATAACTACCGCCGACGACTACAAGAACTGGAAGCCTTAGACAAGAAGCATTTGTAAGCTCAACAAAGCATCGAGCTCTATCAAGCATGTATCTCTCGAGCCTTCAATAAAAAAGTCAAACAGAGGACGTTCCAAGTAGGCGATCTCGTCTTGGCTGTTCGCAGACCAATGATCATGACCCACAAAATCGTCGGCAAATTTTAGCCCAAATGGGAGGGACCATTTGTCATCGAGTCCGTATTCTCCAACGGCGTACATCGGCTCGCAAAACAAAATGAAGACTTGCTCATGATGCCTATAAACGACAAGTTCCTGAAAAAGTACCATGCTTAAAGACATGCTCCTAAAATGTCGAGTTATGTACACCAAGTACCTCTAAACTTACATTCTACTAAGCTCTGAGTGGATTCACATCACATCTCCCTCGGTGACAAGTCATGTATACTAATACCTATGAACTTCCACTCTAATGCTTCATTCCGTCGGAGTCTGCCAGGTTTATTTTTGTCACCTCTGAGCAAACTTCTTGGTTTTGATTGTCGTATATCACGTCCATACTACCTCTGATATAGATGATCTCATAACTTAATACATGTACCCAATCTAGGATAATGCCATGGTGTTAAGGCCACATAACCTATCACGTCCATATTACCTCTGTTAGTTTTTGTTTCAAATCTATTACCCACACCACCAGTGCGTAAAAGGGTAATAGGTCCATAAATTCGTCCGAATCTATTACCCTTACCACCAGTGCACAAAAAGGTAATAGGTCCACAAAAAATTATTCGAATCTATTACTCGCACCACCAGTGCGCAAAAGGGTAATAGGTCCATAAAAATTATTCAAATCTATTACTCGTGCCATAGGCACGCAAAAGGGTAATAGGTCGATAAAAAGTCCCCCAGTGGGACGTCCTCTATCAACCACAAATGCTGTATTAGGTTCTCTAGCACAAGCACCCCTTCCCTCATAGTCATATGCTTCTGGAGCCCAGTTGTTCCGTTGTGTTCACTCCCCAGTAGTAGAACAACCATGTCCACATCATCTCTGAGTTGTTTTCTTACCCTTTACAAAGTAGATGATGCTAAAAACAAATGTTTACCACATCCACCTTACCTCTGAGTAAACACCCTGTGCAACAACCCCTTCGTTGTGGCACATCAATCATAGAACTTCTACGTCCATATCACCTCTGAGTTGTTCTGTGTATCCCCATCGAGTTCACTCCTACCACGTCCATATCACCTCTTAGTAGGAAAGCTCTACCATCAACCTCATATTTACCACGTCCATATCACCTCTTAGTAAATGTTGGTTCCCTCTCTCAACTTATTATCTGTACCTAAAATCAAGGTACACCAAGGATGATAAGTCCACATAAAATTTCCAACAGAAGTACCCAAATCTATCATGTCCATGGTACCTATGATAGGATTGTCACACCTAAACAACTCTACTATCCGTGCTTCTTATTCAAAGTATTACAAATTTGCAATTTGAAAACTTTGAAGGGGGTCTTGTAGATGCATGGAAAAGAGGATATTGCTTTTAGTCCCACATCAGAAAGAAGAAGAATAAAGGGCTCATTCCATTCTATATATAAAGCCCCTTACCTCATTTTAAAAGGGCACCAAAATAAAAAGAAGAAAAGAAAAGGGAGCCCGTGTCCAGGGAGCCCGTTCGAACCACAAAAAGTTGCAACAGTGCTTCTACTTCTTCTGGATCGGCTACAAGTTCTTTACTTGCCATCTTAGCAAGGATAAAGTTGGATCCTGAGTACTATGCACCTTCATGGGCTAGTATGAAGAAATCTAGGGCAGCAACTTGGACTCTTCTTACTATGTACCTTCTGGTGCTAAGTCGAAGAAGTCTAGGGCAGTAAAGGCTCAGCAAGCCCAGTCAACTGTCCAATCTGCTGACCGTCAGCGTGTACCTTTAACTGTTATACGGGCCCCTGATGGAAAGTTGTACAGAACCTCCTGTGTCCAGCCCTCTGTGGCAAACGGACACGGTAGGTCCCAAAAGTCTCCCTACGACGATCGAGAGCAAGTGCTTTACTAGCCTCAGATCAGGGAGCAAATATGCCTAAAAGTCTTCCTACAACGATCGAGAGCAAGTGCTTTACTAGTCTCAAATCAGGGAGCAAATATGCCCAAAAGTCTTCCTATAACGATCGAGAGCAAGTGCTTTTACTAGCCTTATATCAGGGAGCAAATATGATAGCTACGCACCCAGGCGCTCGGGATACCCGAGCCCATAAAATTGATGCAAAGGTAGATCAATCTGGTCTTGACTTTCGAGAGGTGGACATTCACAAACACAAGAAGATAGAACCAACCTTGGCGTGCGATGAGCCCTTTCCAGGACATCACTGTACCCAAGTCGCCATCAACTGCTGCTGCCATAAGACAGTGGCTCCACCACCAAGGCAGTCTATGTTCCAACGACTACAACCTACTATGCCTTTTCGACATCATCTCGGAAGCATGATGCCAATTAAAGACTTTGTAACTGCCCGACGTATCACAATCTTTTGAGGAAATTCTTCGTCAAATCTTCTTCGAACGAGGAGATCAATAATTCACAGTATCAGCACTCGCCAAAGAGGAGGATCGATCAAATTTATCTTTATTAAGAAGTCAAAAGAGAGACAAACAAAATTCTTTCAAAATTATTGCTAATCACATAGGCGTTATGCGGCCAAGTTGATCCAGGCCGCAGAAGGAAGAGCCGTATGAGCCTCATGCGGCTAAGTGGACTCGAGCCGCAGAAGAAATGCTCTCGAAGATCCCATACGGACAAGTGGAGCCGTACAGCAGAAGCAAGGCTCCTGGAGACCTCATGCAGCTAAGTGGACTCGAGCCGCAGAAGCAAGGCTCTCGAAGATCCCATGCGACCAAGTGAAACCAAGTCGTAGAAGGAATACTCCTGGAGACCCCATACGGCTAAGAAGACTCGAGCCGCAGAAGCAAGGCTCTCAAAGACCCCATGCAGCTAAGTAGACTTGAGCCGCAGAAGTAAGGCTCTCGAAGATCCCATACGGCCAAGTGAAACCAAGCCGTAGAAAGAATGCTCCCGAAGATCCCACGAGGCCAAGGGAGCCGAGCCGCGGAAGAAAGGCTCCTAAGGCCACTATGCGGCCAAAATTATTCAGGCTCTACTTTGTGGGGGGACACGTGGTAAGTTAACCAAGTCTCAACCACCCAGATTTGCTACAACAAAGAAATCTCAACAATCTTCACCAGCTGGTAGTCCAAGATCGAGTCTTCGTATGCTGTTACAGACACGTGGCTACGTGGTCCTCTATGCGGCCCAAAATCTACTTTATGCCGGAATCGCTATAAATAGCAGGGTACTACACCCATGCTAGAGGTTGGCAATCAAACGCTGGCAAATTTCTTCATGAGCAAAGACTGTGTCTGATAGTCCAAGGAGTAAGGCTGAGTTGCTACACTTTCCCGAGCCTCCATCGTCATCCCCCAGAATCAAAAATTAAACAATTGTACTTAGATTGTTTCCTAGGCTTTCTTTTGTACAAGCGAGTTTGCAATCAAGTTCAATTCATCTGTAATTCTTGTTCTTGATATTTTAATGGCAAACAATATATATATATATATATATATATATATATATATATATATATATATAGCCAAAGCAAATGACCTCTACCCTAGTGGTTTAGAGAGATGCATGCAGCCCGAGTGGTTAGGAGATCGATTCCCGGTAGAAGCGTTCGCCACAATTACCTTCTTTCAATATATATATAACCAAAATAAAAAAATAACATATATATATAACCAAAATATTTGATCATTTAATCTAATTAAATATTTCATGATCCTTAAAAAGATTAAATGAAAAGTTAGATTGATTCCCAACTATATATATACACACACATTAATGACATTTGTGTAAGGGGGGAAAGATAAAGGGGTTATTTGTAAATTAGAACCAACCTGTAACTCTACTTCTCTGATATTAGAATAAATAATTATTCCTCTTATATTCTATGTTTTTTTCCATTAAATTGTTATGTATTATTTCAAGTATTTATTAGCCATAACTTCTTTAATTAGTAATTGGGTAATTCTCTATACTAATTTTTTATTAAAACCTTTAAATGAATATTTTTCCAATTTTCTTTTTATTAATTCCTAGTTAATAAATTTTGAATATTATTTCTATTTTATAAAATTATTTTCTAATTCTATTTTCAATTTTTCCATTGATTCATTGGGCTTCTTTTGCACCCATGTGTTATGGGCCAGCCCAACCATCCTCTCATATTCAGCAAATCATTTCAGCAGAACCTATCACTAAATTCCAGCCTTTAATCCAGCCCATCCAATTAAGCCCGGCCTTTAGCTTTTGGGGCGCAGGTCCAAACTTTAACCCGCTAACCCGAACCCTAAAGCCCGCTAACCCGAATCAACTGTTATAATTCAAATTTCTATTTCCTTTCTTCCCAACTTCATTTCCCTCTGCCACTATTGAGGAACGACGGCGACGACGGGGAATTCCGCCGAGAAGGACCCAGCCTCTTCCAGAGTCTTCCTCTCCATCACCATCATCCATCCTTAACCACCCACTCCATCTCCACCCTCCGATCATAACCGATTCCTAACAACTTCTAACCGTCGATCGCCGGCCACCTGCCCGCCCAACGGTCTAACCGCCTGCCCATGCTGACTGCTCAACTGCCTGACCGCGACCACAGTACCGATAAATTGACCCAGCCTCCTTCTTCTTCATCACTCTCCATTTGCAGTGAAGCTCTGCTGGAATCTCCATTCCCATTCTCCTCCTTCTTCTTCCTCATTCGAGCTTCTGCCATGGCTACAGTGAAGCATTGAGCACGTAGAGGTTCCTTTTTGTAGCAGTGATCGTGGCGGTCTCGACGCTCTGTTCGATCAGGATTAATCACTTTGGTGAGTTCCTCTTACATCAATTCTCTGCGTTCTTGATGAGTGTTGGTGCAACGATCGATTCTAGATCGAGTGATCGGACCCTCTGATCATGACGATCGATGGATCAATTTTGTTCTTGATCGATCGATTCAATTTTTCTAGATTCTTGAGGTTCAATTGAGAGTTGCGAGTCTTCTTGATCTGATTCTTGTGCACTTCTCCAATTTTGGAGTCAATTCAATTCAAATCGAACTCACCACCGTTCTTTATGTTCGCGCACATGACATGTTCGATGAAATACCAAAAAGACGTATCGGCGAGCCGTGGACTCGGGGACACCTGTACCGGACACGTTGGGAGCACGTCCAGTTCGTTTCGAGGTACAGGTATTCTCTCTACTCTTTTTATTGTTTTACTTGATGTGTTGTTTTGTATCAGTGAGATTGTGGTAACAAGCAGTGGTAGCTCTGTGTTTAGATTTTAGTTGTATTCATGAGACTCGACGGACATAATCTTGTGTCTGTCATGACACTGCTTCCCTGCTAAAGCTTACACATAGCCGTTAAGTTTCAAATGAGTTAGCTTAAGCTTGAAATGATTATATAAGTTTGTTCGGCCAACAGTTAGGAGATCACCTGTTCAGTAACTATTGTGGGGTTGCTTTTAATTGTCTGAATAGATTGGCTATAGGGATGTACCAGCAGTGAGGTCTCAGTTAATTCAAGTCCAGTGGGCCAGAGCCTTAACTGTTATGGAGTGAGCCAATAATAGGAAGTCAGCCAATCTAGTAGCATCCTTAGGCTTGTCATGGAATATTAAGTTGTTGATTGGTTGTTAATTAGTGGATTAGTATTAGAATGTTTTAAGACCAAGTTCAGTAGACTAGAATGTTGACACAAAGTCACAGTCAACCAAATATTGACTACATTGACTAAATAATGTCTGTATTAATTCAATACGACACACGACGTCTACATTCCGTTCAAGACAGACGACAGCTCAGTCTCCGGTTCTCAGTGTGTTTTCGAGTCTGTATTTTATATTTTTATTGAGTCTAGACTTGTGTACTCTGAGTCATGTTGAGCTCTTGACACTTAGTCTACAGCCTACCCAAAATCCCAAGCTCCACTGAACCTAATACTACCCAAAAATCCCCTTTGAACCACTCTGTGCTCTGGAGACAGAGTTCGGGCCGAACTCTGCCTCCACACAGAGTTCGGGCCGAACTCTGTCCCCTAGAAATCAGGAACCCTAATTTTAGGGATAGCTGGTTGCTAGTTGTACAACGGCCAAATATTTGAATTTTCCTACCCGAATTCTGGCCGAATTCTGCCTATAAAAATACTATAAATAGGGCATGAATTCTCTCATTCCAATCCATCCAATCTTCTCTTCTCTTCTCTCTTGTAGCTGAAATAAGCCATACCCTTCCCATCTACTAGCCACAAGCCTCCTAAGTCTCGAGTGCTCAGCATCTCTCAGTTAGGATTCTTGTGCAAGAGTCGAAGAAGTCGCTTGGACAATTCCAAGCAAATCGCCACTGCGATCCTCTGTTAGAAGTTGACGTGCTCTTCTGAAGTAAAGGCACGGTTGTAAACTACTATTTCACAAATAGTGGATTTGAATCCTGAGCTAGAGTTCTCAGGCCTGGACTAGTCCTCTACGAGGGAAACCAGGTTAAAATTGCTGTGTTTGCGTATGCTCTTTTGATCTCCTTTTATTTTCCGCACTTTACTCTGATTATTTATTATTGGTGAAAGAGTTATTTTAGTTGGTTATTTTTTCTATATATACTCTATTCACCTCCCTCTAGAGTTGCCAAACTGTTCTTCAATTGGTATCAGAGCTCTGTTCTCTTTATAAGGACTAACATCCTAAGAGCTGATCCATGGCAACCACACAATCCTTGATTTCCAATCATGGTGAAGGTCAGCCCACTCATAGGCCTCCCCTATTTGATGGAACTAACTATACATATTGGAAAACAAGGATGAGCTTCTATCTTAAGTCTCTAGACTTTGACCTGTGGACTGCCGTCACTGACGGTTACAAAAAGCCCGTCAGGATAGTTGTCGATGGTGACCTCATTGAGAAACCACACGACAAATATTCTGTTGAGGAGAAGAAACAGGCAAGTCTAGATGCTAGGGCTATTAATGCTTTATTCTATGCTATAGACAGGAATGAATTCAACAGGGTCTCCACATGCACCACTGCTAATGAAGTATGGAGACTTCTAGAAATGACGCATGAGGGAACCACACAAGTCAAGGAATCTAAAATAAGCCGTCTCACTCAAGAATACGAAGCCTTCAAGATGAAGCCAAATGAGACGATCACTCAAATGTTTACAAGATTCCTCGACATCATCAATCCTCTATCCTCGCTTGGTAAGCAGTACTCAAACCACGAGAAGATTCGTAAGTTACTCAGAGGGTTGCCAAAGATTTGGAACCCTAAGGTGACGGCCATCATAGAAGGAAACGATCTCACATCAATGTCAATGGAGACCTTGATGGGTAAGCTCATGACTCACGAGCTTGACCTCAAGGACTTCGAAGAGCCTGCTCCGAAGACCAGGGAGATCGCACTCAAAGCTCATCGACGAAGGGCTGATCACGATGAGACCGAAGACGATAACTCGGACGATGAAGACCAAGCTCTCATGGTTCGCAACTTCAGAAAATTCCTTCGCTTCAATCGAAGGAAGAAGGATTCACAAGAAGATGATGAAGAAGAGCCAACCTGTTACGATTGCAAGAAGACTGGACATGTCCGAAAAGACTGCCCATTTTTGAAGAAGAGCAACCGCTATGAGAAGCCATACAAAAAGAATTCATCAAAGAAATATGCCAACACAGGAATTTGGCATGAAAGTGAAGCGAGCCGAGGAAGAAAAAGGCTCTCCTCAAGATACAGCAAATGTGTGCCTAATGGCAACTTCCAACAAGGTATCTAACGAAACTCTAGATGACTTCTCTTTTGATGAACTTGGCGATGCTTTTACTGATTTACTCGATGATCACAAAAAGGTCATTGGTAAATACAAACATGCCAAGGACAAAATCAAAAGTCTGGAAGATGAGATACAAAGAATGTCTTTACTTCTTGATGATGTTAGTGACACGTCACCCACTGATGCCACTAATGAAGTATCCAAGCTTAAAATAAGCTTACATGATGCTGAAGCACGTATTGAGCAACAAGCTTAAGAAATCACTACTCTCAACACGCTGCTTGCTGAAGAAAAGAGTAGACACAAAATCTCTATGACTAAAATATATGGCTTGAATATTAAGGTTGATGAATTGCAAGCTGCTTCTAAGAGATTAGAAACCAAATTGGGTAAACAGGTGCTTCAACCTCAAACCCAATCACATGGGCACAACACCACTCATGCTAGTCAACCACGTCATTCTCATGCAGCACATAACCATGCATTTATATACACAAACTTTCACAAACCACGTGCACGTAAGAATAATTCTCATTCAGTACACAATCATCATGTTGCACAAAGACACAATCAACATCACCCCACACATAGGAATCATCATGCCATACCATATAGACAAGATCATCATGCAATGCCATATAGACAAGATCATCATATGCCATATAGACAAAATCATCATGCCATGCCATATAGACAATATCAGCATGTCACACATCATAGACAATACCATCATGATATGCCTCATAGACACCATCACCATGCCACTCATTCTATGCATAATCATCATCACCATGCTAACTCTTCACATCATGTTCATCCTCATCCTGTTGCTTACAGATATTACTCTCATGCTCCTAGTATAAATAAAAATGCTATCTGTACCTACTGTGGATCACATGGACACATCTCACCACAGTGCAGAGTTAGAAGACTGGTAGATAAAAAGATATATGCTTGGTTTCCAAAGACTAACTTTTTAGAACCCTCAAGAACTCGGGTACCAAAGGTCACATCTACTCTTGATGTAGGTGGACCTTCCCTCTTCAACTGAAAGTAAGTGGATTCTCGATAGTGGATGCTCGTGACATATGATGGGAGACGCAAAACTTTTTGCATCACTATCGATGAAGAGAGAAGGATATGTATCCTTCGATAACAATCTCAAAGGGCACATAATAGGTAATGGTATCATTGGTCATCCTCCTTCTCCTGTAATAAAGGATGTCTGCCTAGTGACCGAGTTAAAACATAACCTGCTCAGCATTAGTCATCTTGCTGATCATGGATATGATATTAACTTTGGACAAAACAGTTGCTACATCTATGATAGGTCAACAGGAGACATTGCTTTTGAAGGGAAAAGAGAGGACAACATATATATTTTCTATCTTTCTATAAATACTAACAATGCAGGTAGATGTCTATATGCCCACAAAGACGAACGACTACTTTGGCACCAGCGTCTTGGTCATGCCAACATGGATGCTATATCCAGGCTGTCTACCAAGACGCTAGTGAGAGGATTGCCTGATATCACATTCAAAAAGGACACGGTATGTGCCGAATGTGAACTAAACAAGGCAACTAAATCCTTATTTCATTCCATCAACTCTGTAAGTACTACTAGACCCTTGCAACTACTTCATATAGATTTATTTGGTCCTAGTAGAATAGCTAGTCTTGGTGGCAAACTTTATGCATTTGTTATTGTTGATGATTTTTCAAGATTTACTTGGGTTTTCTTTCTCGCTAATAAGAGCGATACTATTTCTGTTTTCAAAGTTTTTGTAAAGAAAGTTCAAAACGAAAAAGGCTACATGATTACTCGAATCCGAAGTGATCATGGAGGCAAATTCGTAAATTATGATTTTGAAAATTTTTGTAATACAAATAGTTTTGATCATGAATTTTCTTGTCCTAGAACTCCTCAACAAAATGGTGTTGTGGAGCGGAAGAATAGAACTCTCGGCGATATGGCCAGAGTCATGTTGAATAAATTTTCACTTCCGAAATACTTTTGGGCAGAAGCTGTCAGTACAGCATGCCACATTTTGAATAGGGTGCTGATTCGTCCCATTACGAAGAAAACACCCTATGAGCTTTGGTTTGGGAGAACCCCCAATGTTTCTTATTTTAAAGTTTTTGGTTGTAGATGTTTTATCCTTAACACCAAAGACAACTTAGGCAAATTTGATGCCAAAGCTGATGATGGTATCTTTCTTGGTTATGCCGCCAAGAGTAAGGGATGTAGAGTTTTTAATAAACGCTCACTTATTGTGGAAGAGTCAACAAATGTGACTTTTGATGAAGATAACAGTGCAGTAAGTACTCTTGATGATGACGTTGAGCCATCAACTTCTACTCCAATGAATACTTCAACCGAAACTGATTCTCTGGAGGGTTTGCCTAAGAAATTCTCTTTCAAACCTTCTCATCCAGAAAATTTAGTAATAGGAGAAGTTTCACGTGGAGTAACTACTAGATCATCACTAAGAGACTCCGTTGCTAGCACTGCCTTCATTTCACAAGTAGAGCCTAAAAACATTTCTGAAGCCTTTAATGATGAATTTTGGATTTCTGCTATGCAAGAAGAACTCAACCAATTCAAGAGAAGCCAAGTATGGGAACTCGTTCCTAAACCGGTTAATCACTCGATAATTGGTACTAAATGGGTTTTTAGAAACAAAGTAAATGAAGATGGTTCAGTCACACGTAACAAATCTCGTCTAGTAGCTCAAGGATACAACCAAGAGGAAGGTATCGACTATGATGAGACGTATGCTCCTGTTGCTAGACTAGAATCCATTCGGATGCTTTGTGCTTTTGCTAATTTTCAAAACTTTAAATTATTTCAAATGGATGTGAAAAGTGCTTTCTTGAATGGTTTTATTAAGGAGGAAGTTTATGTGAAACAACCTCCTGGCTTTGAAAATCACAAATTTCCCGACCACGTGTTCAAGCTAAAGAAAGTGCTTTATGGCCTCAAACAAGCCCCCAGAGCTTGGTATGAAAGGCTAAGTAGCTTCTTACTTGAGAAAGGTTTTTCAAAAGGGAAAATTGATACTACACTATTTATAAAATCTTTTAAAGACAATATTCTGTTGATTCAAATCTATGTTGATGATATCATTTTTGGGTCTACTGATGAAACCCTCTGTCAAGAATTTGCCAAGTGTATGCAGACGGAATTTGAGATGAGGATGATGGGAGAGCTCAACTACTTTCTTGGCCTGCAAGTGAAACAAATGGCTAATGGAACTTTCATCTGTCAATCGAAGTATACCAAGGACATGCTGAAGAAGTTCGATCTTGACAACGTCAAACCAATCAGCACTCCAATGGCTACTTCAACCAAACTCGAACCAGATGAGAGCGGTAAACCTGTTGATCAATGTAAGTATCGAGGTATGATAGGTAGCTTACTTTATTTAACTGCTAGTCGTCCCGATATCATGCTCAGTGTTTGCCTATATGCGAGATATCAAGCTAATCCTAAAGAATCACACATGACCGCGGTTAAGCGTATCTTTCGATACCTTAAGGGTACGGTTACAGTGGGCCTATGGTATCCCAAGTCCACATCATTTGACCTTATTAGTTACTCTGATGTTGACTTCGCTGGATGCAAGGTCGACCGTAAAAGTACGAGCGGCACGTGTCATTTATTAGGAAAAGCTTTAGTCTCCTGGTTTAGCAAGAAGCAGAACTCTGTAGCACTATCCACAACAGAAGCTGAATACATAGCAGCTGGGCGTTGTTGTGCACAAATTCTGTGGATGAAGCAAACCCTTGAAGACTATAAGTTATCTTTCATGCATATTCCTATATTCTGTGACAACACTAGTGCCACTAATTTGACTAAGAACCCTATCTGTCACTCACGCACTAAACACATTGAGATCAGACACCACTTTTTGCGTGATCATCAGCAAAATGGCACGATTAACTTAGAGTTTATTGACACTGATCATCAGCTAGCAGATTTCTTTATTAAGCCATTATCCGAAGAGCGCTTCAATTTCCTTTGTCGTGAACTCGGAATTTTGGATGAAGCAGTTATAAGTTGAGACTCACCTGCGTAAATATCGAGTATATTTTGATTCTTTTACGACAAATTTGGTATGGGTACAAGCCGAAAGGGTCCTTCTGACAACAAGGCGTAAAAGCCTAAGCGACACGGTGCACTAGTCCTCAGGACTACCGCTAGCTGGGATTCGGCCCCTGCAGCTAACCCATGGCAAATTTGAAATATTAAATTACAATATATTTCCTTGTTTGTTATATGGTTTGTTTCGATTTAATATTGCCTAATTGATTTTTCTAAATTTCATTCTGACTTTTGTGTACCTCTCTATGTACTTCAATGCATTCATCTTACTTTTATCCTCTCTAACTTTTTTTCTTCAACACTTAACCATTTTTTTTCTCTTCAGCCTGTTTTAAGTTCTGGACCACTAATCCAGAACTCGGGCCAAACTCTACCCCTAACAGAGTTCGGGCCGAGTTCGGTCCCTATTGGTCCAGCGTCGGGATCAGCCTCTGCCGTTGTATCAGTTTCGATCATACGGTCAGAATTTCTTTCGACCAACGAAAACCCTCTCTTATATTTTGGGTTTTCATCTCTCTCCTTCACTATTACCTCCTTCCTCACCTCTCCAAACTCTTTCCTTCAAACCCTAACCCTAGTTTTTGATCTAGAAGGCTCTATTACTTCTCAAAATCAAGGGAAAGGGGTTTCTCATCATTCTCTTCCACTGTTTGTTGTTGATTTCAGGTATATCCCCTTCTTTCTCTCCATTTCAAGTTCTCTATTTTCTTGCAAATGGCTTCTCGCTTGCCCAATCGTGGGAAAAGGACTCGAACTGAGGGAGCTTCCTCTTCGAATCCTTCTTCTCCAATTGAGCAAGTAGTTGAACAATAACCCATTCATCCGTTGTTCAACCCGCCTCGTCCCCATGATCCGAATACATATGACGAGCGATTATTTGTGTCGCTAGACGCGTCTAATGCATGGTTTAGCGACTTTCGGACTCGTCCGGTGTTCGGGGGATATCCGATAAATTTTACAATCTTTTTCTCAATATCAATCATTGTTTCGTGATCTATGTTTGGATGCGTTAGTTGCCTCAAACTTTGTCATTTACCGTAGCGCAATCCAAATGTTTTATTACAATTTAACTTTCGATGCAACCCACATCTATTTCCGGGTTGTCGGTATTGACATTGCTTTCAATAATTCTGAGTTGGGGGATTTTCTTGATCTTTTTAATCTCGATGCTTGGGATAAACTTGTGGAAGCTCGTCAACTTCAATTTGTTGGCGATACTTCTCTTGAAGGTTTCAAGGAGGAATTATGTGCTCCTAACATAAGTCCTCGCAAACTTATGGCCAAGCACCTCAACCCATATTTCTATGAACTTCATCGAATCATTTTTAACACTATCTTGCCAAAAGCTGGCTCCACTGATAAAGTTACCTACTTTGAGATATCTGCTTTGTATCACCTTCATTATCGTATCCCCTTCAATCTTTCTAGGACAATGATGGACTGGATGATAAATTATAGGAAGAAACCAAGAGCATTGGTTTATCCTTTATATCTTCCTATGGTTTTTCGTGCGTTCATTATTCCTATTCATGACTATCAGTTCTTGCCTGCTCCTGCTTTCCTGTCCAAGGCACGACGTTCTCAGGCAGTCGTCGCCTCTCCTGAGACTTCTGAGCAGTCTGCTGATGATGAGCCTGACGCCCCTCCACTCGGTCAGGATGCACTACTTCCACCTGCCACTCTTGAGTCTATTCGGACTATGCTCCGGGATCGTTTTACTCTTGAGGACGATCGCTGGACACAGCTGGACTATCGTACTACTCTGCAGATGAGTGCCCTCGGAAACTTTCTGCATGATATACGGTATTCCCTGTCTCGTCATCTGCACATTCCCATGGAGCGGGATCCTGAGCGCACGGGCCATCGCATTGATGATCCTTGGGTCATGCGTTACATGGATCCGGATGCTGCATTTTTGGACCCCCGTCGCTCCTTCCCCGGTCCTTCAGATGCTCCAGGACCTTCTCGTGCTCCGTAATGGAGATTGGCTCGATCTGCTACTGCTACTGATGATGATCTTAGCTGATGCTTTTAGATTTCAGTTATTTAGTTTATTATGGATTTATGTCCTTGGTTTTAAGTACTCAAAACTCTGGTTGTGTGTTTGACACTTGGTTTTGTGGATGACATTTTATCATAGTTTTACTTTATGCTAGTGACTCATTTTGTTTAGTCATACACTATTTCTTCTCTGCTTGGTGTGGTTGCATCACTCTTCATTGTCTATACTGCAGTTTATATGATCTTTTTATTCATATGCAGTCTATATTGCTAACTGCCAAAAGGGGGAGAACTATGTATATTTTCGTATATCTGTTTCGTATATCTGTGCTTGTTTTTGCTTTTGGGAGATATTATCTATCAAGCCACAGGTTCTATGCATTATTTACGGGGGAGAGCTATTGCTTCTAGCTCGGCACCGTTCACTGATTACGGGGGAGCTATCTTCTTTTAGCTCGGCATCGGTTATGGGGGAGCTGTGTTACAATCAACTGTGTCCAGGTATGAATATTGAAATATACATATATTATTTTGTCAATTATCAATATGGGGGAGATTGTTGACACAAAGTCACAGTCAACCAAATATTGACTACATTGACTAAATAATGTCTGTATTAATTCAATACGACACACGACGTCCGTATTCCGTTCAAGACAGACGACAGCTCAGTCTCCGGTTCTCAGTGTGTTTTCGAGTCTGTATTTTATATTTTCATTGAGTCTAGACTTGTGTACTCTGAGTCATGCTGAGCTCTTGACACTTAGTCTATAGCCAACCCAAAATCCCAAGCTCCACTGAACCAAATACTGCCCAAAAATCCCCTTTGAACCACTCTGTGCTCTGGAGACAGAGTTCGGGCCGAACTCTGCCTCCACACAGAGTTCGGGCCGAACTGTGTCCCCTAGAAATCAGGAACCCTAATTTTAGGGTTAGCTGGTTGCTAGTTGTCCAACGGCCAAATATTTGAATTTTCCTGGCCGAATTCTGCCTATAAAAACACTATAAATAGGGCATGAATTCTCTCATTCCAATCCATCCAATCTTCTCTTCTCTTCTCTCTTGTAGCTGAAATAAGCCATACCCTTCCCATCTACTAGCCACAAGCCTCCTAAGTCTCGAGTGCTCAGCATCTCTCAGTTAGGATTCTTGTGCAAGAGTCGAAGAAGTCGCTTGGACAATTCCAAGCAAATCGCCACTGCGATCCTCTGTTAGAAGTTGACGTGCTCTTCTGAAGTAAAGGCACGATTGTAAACTACTATTTCACAAATAGTGGATTTGAATCCTGAGCTAGAGTTCTCAGGCCTGGACTAGTCCTCCACGAGGGAAACCAGGTTAAAACCGCTGTGTTTGCGTATGCTCTTTTGATCTCCTTTTATTTTCCACACTTTACTCTGATTATTTATTATTGGTGAAAGAGTTATTTTAATTGGTCATTTTTTCTATATATACTCTATTCACCCCCCTCTAGAGTTGCCAAACTGTTCTTCATAGAACTCTTGAATAATAGTTGGACCAAGTACAGGAGGCTTTGAGTTTAAATAGAATAGGACCAGGAGTTGTTAATGGCCAATTGTTAGTAAGTAGTTTGGACACTAGCTTGAGTGGTTGGTGTTAGCTAATCATAAATGACATTAGGTTGAGTGTATTAATATATTTCTAAATTACTTCTTCCTATTTCTAGGTGATTTAGAAGACTTGGACAAGACCAGAATCAAGGCAAGTACATGTACTCAGTATTACCATCATTGCATACATTACACTTACACTTGTTATCGTGTCATTTATTCCACTTGTTCTCGATTGATTGCTTGCTTGCATTGTTTCTCGGTCGGGTGGGGGACATTTTAGAGACATGTGATGAACTAATATTGGACAAACATTGCCTGATAGCATACTCGGTATGCCTGAGTCCATTTCGTGCGTGACTGATAGCATTGTCGTCAGATATGCCTGATTATTGCGTGACTGATAGCATTGTCATTAGACATACCTGATTATTGTATGACTGATAGCATATTTTATATGCCTGATTATATATTAGTCCCCACATGTTGATAACGTCCAATTGCACATATATACGTAGCTAGTGCATGTTTATCGTTCATCTTGTTCTCTGTCTTTCAGTTATATTAGCTATACTGTTCCATTGATCTGTATGGTGAGTTTTATTGAGTTACATTGTACTTTGCTCCTTTCCTGACTGGATCGTTGATTACAGGTGAGATGGATATTAGATTGTCATGGCTGGCATTGGAGCTTACTTGATATCGAGACATTAGTTTCATGTATAGGAGATTGATTGAGTGTATTTGTTTACATGTTGTTGTTGTATCATTTATCTTTTACCGGCTTTATACCCGGACATTCATGTATAAGTTGTAATAATTGTATAGTGGATTGCTTTGATGGTAGTATAGATTCCGTGATTAGATGCTGTGATGAGATGCTCTTGTATTTATATGACTAGACGGCTCACTACCGCTGTCAACGACAGTGTAGGCCGGGCATGACATCGACCCGTACCCGATTATTCGGGAGCGGGGCGTGACATATTTTTGTGGTGGCCCATGCAGGTGTCTATCAAATGGTACTTAGGATTAGAGTGCCATTGGAAACCTGTGAAATAGAAAACTCATCACAGCATAGGCCGATTGTGTGATAATGTGTATTTTGCTATCTATAGTAAATTCTGATTATTTTTCCTCTTTCTGCTTCGTAATGTTTTCCTACAAAAGTCGTGATTACAATTCCATGACTTTTGGGGATCATCTTCTCCCACAACATTATCGGATTCTAACGTCCTTTAGAATCTGGACTTCCTTGCTACTTAGTGATTAAAGTCAGATTTTCCAAGCTCCTCATTTAGCTAGACATTTCAAAAATTTTCGTAGGTTTTTGAAGTCTATTTGATTTTTCTTTAACTATTCCAAGCCCAACTATTTCGTTTAGAGCCATAGAGCTTATATATTAGCTAATCCATCCTTATGATTCTTTTCTTCTATTTGATAGTCAATCTCTTGATTCCCAAGAACAGATATTTATACTACATGTCCTTTCTAGTATGATTGAATCCCTTTAGTAAATCGGAAAGCTTGCTTGAATTGAATTATCAAGTACTCCTTTGGAATTCCAGTGGATAACCATTGAAGGAATATTTGATATCCTACTATGGCGTGGCAGCCGCACACTGCAGCCATTTATCTAGATCATGAAAACTGCAGACCCACTGCAGCCATTAGCGCACTGGCAAGACAGGGGCTCTAAGTCGAAGTGATCTCAGGTATGTATAGGTTTCAAATATTCTTGAGATTATGTTTCTATTCCTTGAAGTTGTTTTGTCCCTGGGTAAAGTTTAGAAATTATTCGGTACCCATCATTCTTGAGTCACGAAGCCAAGAGTTCACTGCAGCCAGATGTACATTGACGGGGCATGAATTTTTAGGTAAAGTGATTCCGGATATGCATGAGTTTCGAATATTTTTAGACTAAATTCATGATTAGCCTCCTATCACCATTGACAACTTTACCAGAATTTATCTTGATTTTCAACCATGACTCGAATTTAATCATGCCTAGACGACTCAATAGTTATGAGTAGATCGTGCCTAAATATTGATTATATCGTAATCGTGCCTTGATGATTTTCTACTAATCGTGACTATTTCATTCCAATTAACATTAATCGTAATCCTCATTATCTTTAGTCGTAATTAAATTTAATCACGACTATACTAATTCTAATCATGTGTTGATCATTATCGCATTGCTTTTAAAATTCTCTGACCATTTTAAAATCATGCCTAAATCATGCTAAATAGATTCTTCTATTCAAATCGTGCCAATTCATATTTTTAATCATGCATTAACATGTTTGATCATTGTTGTACTATCCTCGAATTTTCTTAATTATTCTCGTGCCTAACCATGCCAGATAAATTCCTATTTCATAATCATGCCTGACTGATCTTCGTGTCATTCTAGTCGATCCTTTGAAATTTCGAGGACGAAATTTTTGTAAGGTGGGTAGATTTGTAACTCTACTTCTCTGATATTAGAATAAATAATTGTTCCTCTTATATTCTATGTTTTTTTTATTAAATTGTTAAGTATTATTTCAAGTATTTATTAGCCATAACTTCTTTAATTAGTAATTGGGCAATTCTCTATACTAATTTTCTATTAAAACCTTTAAATGAATATTTTTCCAATATTTCTTTTGATTAATTCCTAGTTAATAAATTTTGAATACTAATTCTATTTTCTAAAATTATTTTCTAATTCCATTTTCAATTTTTCCATTGATTCCTTGGGCTTCTTTTGCACCCATGTGTTATGGGCCAGCCCAACCATCCTCTCATATTCAGCAAATCATTTCAGCATAACCCATCAATAAATTCCAGCCTTTAAGCCAGCCCATCCAATTAAGCCCGACCTTTAGCTTTTGGGGCGCGGGTCCAAACTTTAACCCGCTAACCCGAACCCTAAAGCCCGCTAACCCGAATCAACTGTTATAATTCAAATTTCTATTTCCTTTCTTCCCAACTTCATTTCCTTCCGCCACTGCTGAGGAACAACGACGACGACGGGGAATTCCGCCGAGAAGGACCCAGCCTCTTCCAGAGTCTTCCTTTCCATCACCACCGTCCATCCTTAACCACCCACTCCATTTCCACCCTCCGATCATAACCGATTCCTAACAACTTCTAACCGTCGATCGTCGGCCACCTGCCCGCCCAACGGTCTAACCGTCTGCCCACGCTGACCGCCCAACTGCCTGACCGCGACCATAGTGCCTATAAATTGACCCAGCCTCCTTCTTCTTCATCACTCTCTATTTGCAGCGACGCTCTGCTGGAATCTCCATTGTCATTCTCCTCCTTCTTCTTCCTCGTTCGAGCTTCTTCTATGGCTACAGTGAAGCATTGAGCGCGTGGAGGTTCCTTTTTGTAGCAGTGATCGTAGCGGTCTCGACGCTCTGTTCGATCAGGATTAACCAATTTGGTAAGTTACTCTTCCCTCGATTCTCGACGTTCTTGATGAGTGTTGGTGCAATGATCGATTGTAGATCGAGTAATCGGACCCTCTGATCATGACGATCGGCAGACCAATTTTGTTCTTGATCGATCGATTCAATTTTTCTAGATTCTTGAGGTTCAATTGAGAGTTGTGAGTCTTCTTGATCTGATTCTTGTGCACTTCTCTAATTTTGGAGTCAATTCAATTCAAATCGAACTCACCACCGTTCTTTCTGTTCGCGTACATGACCTGTTCGATAAAATGCCAGAAGGATGTATCAGCGAGCCGTGGACTCGGGGACACCTGTATCGGACACGTTGGGAGCACGTCCAGTTCGTTTCGAGGTACAGGTATTCTCTCTACTCTTTTTATTGTTTTACTTGATGTGTTGTTTTGTATCAGTGAGATTGTGGTAACAAGCAGTGGTAGCTCTGTGTCTAGATTTTAGTTGTATTCATGAGACTCGACGGACACAATCTTGTGTCTGTCATGACACTGCTTCCCTGCTAAAGCTTACACATAGTCGTTAAGTTTGAAATGTGTTAGCTTAAGCTTGAAATGATTATATAAGTTTGTTCGGCCAACAGTTAGGAGATCAACTGTTCAGTAACTATTGTGGGGTTGCTTTTAATTGTCTGAATGGATTGGCTATAGGGATGTACCAGCAGTGAGGTCTCAGTTAATTCAAGTCCAGTGGGCCAGAGCCTTAACTGTTATGGAGTGAGCCAATAATAGGAAGTCAGCCAATCTAGTAGCATCCTTGGGCTTGTCATGGAATATTAAGTTGTTGATTGGTTGTTAATTAATGGATTAGTATTAGAATGTTTTAAGACCAAGTTTAGCAGACTAGAAATCATGAATAATAGTTGGACCAAGTACATGAGGCTTTGAGTTTAAATAGAATAGGACCAGGAGTTGTTAATGACCAATTGTTATTAAGTAGTTTGGATACTAGCTTGAGTGGTTGGTGTTAGCTAATCATAAATGACATTAGGTTGAGTGTATTAATATATTTCTAAATTACTTCTTCCTATTCTAGGTGATTTAGAAGACTTGGACAAGACCGAAATCAAGGCAAGTACATGTACTCAGTATTACCATCATTGCATGCATTACACTTACACTTGTTATCGTGTCATTTATTCTACTTGTTCTCGATTGATTGCTTGCTTGCATTGTTTCTCGTTTCGGATGGGGGACGTTCTAGAGACATGTGATGGACTAATATTGAACAAACATTGCCTGATAGCATACTCTGTATGCCTGAGTCCATTTCGTGCGTGACTGATAGCATTGTCGTCAGACATGCCTGATTATTGCGTGACTGATAGCATTGTCATTAGACATACCTGATTATTGCGTGACTGATAGCATATTTTATATGCCTGATTATATATTAGTCCCCACATGTTGATAACGTCCAATTGCACATATACACGTAGCTAGTGCATGTTTATTGTTCATCTTGTTCTCTGTCTTTCAGTTATATTAGCTATATTGTTCCATTGATCTCCATGGTGAGTTTTATTGAGTTACATTGTACTTTGCTCCTTTTCTGACTGGATCGTTGATTACAGGTGAGATGGATATTAGATTGTCATGGCTGGCATTGGAGCTTACTTGATATCGAGACATTAGTTTCATGTATAGGAGATTGGTTGAGTGTATTTGTTTACATGTTGTTGTTGTATCATTTATCTTTTACCGGCTTTGTACCCGGACATTCATGTATAAGTTGTAATAATTGTATAGTGGATTGCTTTGATGGTAGTATAGATTCCGTGATTAGATGCTGTGATGAGATGCTCTTGTATTTATATGACTAGATGGCTCACTACCGCTGTCAACGACAGTGTAGGCCGGGCATGACATCGACCCGTACCCGATTATTCGGGAGCGGGGCGTGACATATTTTTGTGGTAGCCCATGCAGGTGTCTATCTAATGCTACTTAGGATTAGAGTCCATTGGAAGCCTGCGAAATAGAAAACTCATCACAGCATAGGCCGATTGTGTGATAATGTGTATTTTGCTATCTATAGTAAATTTTGATTATTTTTCCTCTTTCTGCTTCATAATGTTTTCCTACAAAAGTTGTGATTACAATTCTATGACTTTTGGGGATCATCTTCTCCCACATCATTATCGGATTCTAACGTCCTTTAGAATCTGGACTTCCTTGCTACTTAGAGATTAAAGTCAGATTTTCCAAACTCCTCCTTTAGCTAGACATTTTAAAATTTTCCATAGCTATGTCTTTGTGTTTAGATATCTAAGAGTTGCCTTGTCAAACACCCGATGTTTGTGTCAAAGGCGAGTATCAGATATCATATATTGTTTCACATGGTGGTTGCAACAAAAGTCCCAATATCACAAGCTGATGAAAGTAAAAGAGATGAATTAAGTTTGATAGGAATGACTCACCTAGGATCCCTCATGTGAATCCTCCCTACATTGATTTGACGAAAGTAATCCACATCTGAACAATCTGAACAACACTGCTTGGAACTTCTCAAGTTTCTCGTTTTGCGCCTTAATTTGTTGTTGTTGTATCACAAGCTGTTCATTTTGTGCCTCAAGTTGTTGAGTTTCATTACAAGACATTAAGTGATGATAACTCCTCTCTTAGGATTATCACTTCCTCGCCATTCTCCCATGATGTTGTACTAGTATTAGAGGGCTTACGACCCACTCCATATCCTCTCAAGTAACCCGATTTTTTTCCAAGCACTGCTACCGACATTTCTTCTTGTGACATTGGGATTGCATCGGGCTGAGAACATAAAGTTCGCAAATTCTCAAGCTCATCCTGACATTTTTAGGAACATAAGTAATTAGTTGCAATGTAAATCAAAACTTAAATACTTAATGTTAACTTCTTTTTTATTTTAAGTAATTGTTACATAACATAACATCTGATAGACTTACGTGTTTCTCCATACACTTATGATCCAACCAATCATCCTTCTTCTTACTCCAATGAGATTCCTTAAAGAAATCTACAAAGTGAGGTATCTCCGCCTAATTTCATGGAAATAGCAATTAGATTATCTATATGGATAAGTAAATAATATATAATAAAAGTTAAGCTAGAAATTGCAACAAATGTGTCACCTTCGTAGACATTGTTGCAGCAAATGACTTTGACCCACAAGAATGATTCCATGGCAAACAAGACCGTGCTACTATGTTTTTTCTGATCGTTTCTATAACATAAAACCAAAAACATTGGTGCATAGAAAACCAAAAACAAAACGAAAAAGAAAACAGTTGTACCATTCTGATTCCATGGCAAACAAGACCATGCTACTGTTTTTTTCTGATCGTTTCCTTCGTAGACATTGTTGTCGATTTTTTGTACCATTTTCTCTACTGCCTTACCACGCATCTTATCTCGTGTATTTTTCTTCGGTTAACCTAGACAATAAATAGACCAAATTTCTATTTCATACTTCATTAAAATCTAATATGATTATATCCATTAGATTACCCGAACCACTAGCTAGTGACTCCATAGGACTAGGCACATGCAATTGAAGGTTATTGGACCCTTCAGCAGTGGTATCATCAGGTGTGGAAACAAGATGTGATGATTTACGAGTAGGACCATTGTATACGACCTAAAAGTATAAAATACATAGATATTAAAGCATTGTTAGTAACATAATTTAAACACGACATGTCACTCGAGGATCATATCTTATATATTACCTTTTTCATTTGAAGATTAGAAGGCACATTATTATCATCATTGCTGCTGGATGAACTAAGCAAATCATCATGTTGGTCCAGTTGATACTCATCACCATATCTCTCACTCATATTTCTTTTGCTATTCTTACCAAAACTTGTTTGGGAGACCTTCTCGAATGGAGGAAATAAATTTGAAGCATGAAGCAAACCCAAAGCATCTCATTTCTTTTGGTTACTAGCAATATTTTCATTTCTTTACTTTTTATATGCTGACGTCATATGGGCTGCTTGTCCGGGTCATAAGTATACTCTGCTCTTTGACTTTTCCATCTACGACAATAAGGAAATAAATTAACATAGCAATTAACACACAGTAGATGTTATTGTAGTCATTTTAATGCAATAATTAAGTAGACTAAAGATTGAGTATTGCAGGAAAACATAAAGAAGAAAAGAAATGAAAATTTCGATACCATAAGGATATTTGAAAATTCCTTCAAAGCTCTGATGTTCCTCCGTTTAGCATTCATGAAGATGAGACATATTCAGAAAATAACTTGAATATGTTCAACAGGAAATATTATAATGTGAATGATAGAGCAAGAAGAACTTGTATATGCAAAAGACTAGGAATCAAAATGTGGACACAGGAGGTAAAGAGAGTTCAACTACTATTCTTTCTTTTTTTTGTCCCTTTGTATCCTATAGTGTAAATTTTGTATCATATCAGGAAAGAATCTTGTATCATATAGTATAAATTTTCCAGCATCTATTGATTTCTCAGAAACTTATTTTGTTCTGTTATGTTCTGTATATAATCCAAACTGCTAACTAGAGTTGCCCTTATCAATAGAATAGTTTCTATAGCTGCCAAACATAGAAACATAGTTGCTCTCTGATTAGATTTTTTGTTAAATACAGGTTGGTAGTACTTGTCTATCATCTTTTGCTAGTTTGCAGTTTGATCTCTTTAACAAAAATGACTGCATGTGGTGGTGTATTCGTGAAGAATCTGCCCCAATTAGGTGTTATCTAGTGGTTTTATAATGTATTGATTGATCAAACATGGTTTGGGAGAGGGGCTTTGGTATATTATCAATGATCACTGTATAATGGGTTCAGCCTTTGGATGTGTAGTCCTGTTAATTAAGCTAAAGTGATGTTTTAGACCTTTTCTTATTGAGTATCTATCCATTTGGATATTGCCCTACATTCCTCCTTGTACACCATTGTATCAATATTGAGTTTTAGAGGGGCTCGAGCATATACATATATGAGTTCTGCTCATTCATGTTCTGTCATCTGTCCAGAGCAAGGACCAGTCGACTAGTTATTCTGCCTTGCTTGGGTTTAGTATGGCATAAATTATTCAGTCCCATTTAAGTTCACATCACCCTCTTCACTCATGTGTCAGTCCCTATATTATCTTGGGTTCATTCAAGAGTATGGTTCAAGTTTTGGTATGTATCAGTCACTATTTGGATATTTCTGTCCCTCTCTTCTTTATTAGTCACATTTCTTTAATTGTTTAGTTGCTATAAGGAGTGTTCTGCATACACTATTGAGCAGTCCCTATATTGCATTGCCTGCATTGAAAGTTGTTTTGTCCATAGCATTGTCATGTATCTTGATTTTTAATTCATGAAGTTGAGCCCATTTGGTACTGCTCTGTCCACACAACCTTTTGTTCTATCTTACTGCTATGTGTAGTCCAGTTGGAAGTTGATTAAGATGTATTCAAGTGTTGATCCATTTTATATGACTTGGTCCATTCCCTACATCTAATCAACCTTCATCTTTATTTGTTCTCATCCCTGAACACCTACTGCTCAGATCTCCAAGTGATGGAGTATCTATCCATCTTAATGCCCAGATATGATTCTGTGTCCCGTGCTTCCACATTGGTGTTATCTTTGAATATAAGAATGAAGGGGGTCTCGAATGGCCCATATATGGCTTAACACCCATTACCTTATTTTGCTATAGGCCCTGCAACCCATTTCCATAATGCATTCAGTCATGTCCCTGATCATTTATATAAGTCCCTACCTTCCTATGTATATGGCATGTTTGGGAGAGGGGACATCATAAGGCTTGGTTAGTTGTAAGTACCAGCTGGCCCTTAATGTAAGATGCTGCCCTACATAATGTATTAGTCCAGTCCTTCTTAGTTGGTATATAGGTACTAATATCCAGTCCCCTTTTTGTATTATTCAGTCATATTCTATTCCTAAGTTCAGAGAACCAAGTGTCAGTCCACTTAACTATTCATATCTGTCTCCATAGTCTTATGCCATATCCTCTATTTGGTTAGGCTTGTGACATGTGCTGCCACTGATAGTGTTAGTACCAGTCCAATTTACGTTAGGTTCAGTTGATATTAAGGGATGTAACAGTAACAAGGAATAGAGTATCAGAGATTAGGAGAGGGATCAAATATATAGGTTGAGTAAGAGGTCAGGTATTGGACTCAGTTGGTGTTTGGGGTGTGGTAAGGATGTTTGGGAATGGTTGAATAAGTGCATCTAAATAACATATGGGATATAGGTTTATAGAGTATAGTTGTATATATATATATATATATATATATATATATATATATATATATATATATATATATATATATATATATATTTTAATATATATATATATATATATATATAATATATATATATATAATATGGATATTAGTATACGTGAATATATGTGGTATATAGGTTGGCCTTAGTTGGCATAGTCCAGTTATAGGATGAGAGTTACCTCATCTTGGGCAATGGTATTGCTTAGTTGCCTTGTATTTCAATCTCTCCCTTACTAAACCATAACCATCAGGTTTTGTCATTCCTTCAAAGCTCTGATGTTCCTCTGTTTAGCATTCATGAAGATGAGACATATTCAGAAAATAACTTGAATATGTTCAACAGGAAATATTATAATGTGAATGATAGAGCAAGAAGAACTTGTATAGATGCAAAAGACTAGGAAGCAAAATGTGGACGCTGGAGATAAAGAGAGTTCAACTACTATTCTTTCTTTTTTCGGTCCCTTTGTATCTTATTGTGTAAATTTTGTATCATATCAGGAAAGAATCTTGTATCATATAGTGTAAATTTTACAGCATCTATTGATTTCTCAGAAACTTATTTTGTTCTGTTCTGTTCTGTTCTGTATATAATGCAAACTGCTAACTAGAGTTGCCCTTATCAATAGAATAGTTTCTATAGCTGCCAAACATAGAAACATAGTTGCTCTCTGATTGGATTTTTTGTTAAATACAGGTTGGTATTACTTGTCTATCATCTTTTGCTAGGTTGGTAGTACTTGTCTATCATCTTTTGCTATAGTTTGCAGTTATAGAATAGTTTCTATAACTGTTGTTTTTTGGGGCTGCTGTTCGTACACGAAAACTTGTACATATCAATTCCAATGTCAGGTTCACAGAAAGTTGAATGACCATCTGAGTTTGGATAAAAATGTTTACCTCTAGATGGAGTGGTTTTGAAGTTTTAAACCACTGTTAGGTTGTGAGCTATAATGTATATGACCTGACGTAAGTCAAATTACATCGATAGCATCTATATTATACGCACATCAAGTCTAAAAATTAGGTGTGTATCGCAAGGGTGGATATAAGGTGTGTATAGAACTGAACAAATATGTAAATAGGCTGATACCAAAATAGTAGAGTAGGGAACTTGAACATAAACCTTTAATTCGAGCCAACTCCCCTTAAATCATGAACTGGTACTTAAAATATACTCTGGCAATATAATAGGCTGAACACTTATCAAGTATAGGGCTATTCAGTCATTGAATTAGGACTGAGCAATATATCATTATGGATTGAATCGATAATATAGGTACAGGGGACTAAAACATATAGGTTTTGATGACTGATGCAACATGGGCATCACTAAATGTCGAAATACAGGACATCACCAACAGAGAGTAGGACAGCAAGTAAGAATAGAACAGGACATGTAATGTTCTATGGTTTAAAGGTAACATATGCCTAGGACTGAACATACACTAAGGGAAAAATAATCAACCAAAGAGAGGCTACTCTTCTATTGGGAGGTGGTAAGAACTAATTTGAAGACTGAAATTAGAAGCAAGCAGTGGATAACAGTATAGTCTTGAGTGAACAAATAGTGGACAATGCATCTACCACACACAAGTCCCCACAACCAAATTGATCTATCTAATCAATCCAAAATCACAAGTTAACCCCCTACATTACAAACTCATAATATTGCCCAATACAAAACCAAATCAAAACTGAAATTAAACACTCAAAAGATCTATGAGTCATTTCACCAAACACTTGATGTGCGTATCCGACACCGTTGTGATACACACCTAACATTGATAGCATCTGAGGGACACAATAATCAGTCTCATTCAAAGGTGGATACATATTGTGTCGCATTGTGTATGTGTCCATGCATCATTGGTGCACCCTTATTTATACTACTATACCATAATATTTTTTCTTAGATGTGAAAGAAGAATAGATGAACTTGGTTTCAGAGTTGATCTTTAGAATTCAGTGCAAAAGTTACTTCAGTAACAGTCCTACCCTCCGAGCCGTGGCAATATATTTGAGTTTCATAGTTTGTTAGTTCTTTATACCAATTACTATGCGCCTAAGTAATAGTGCAACCATCCTTACAAGAATATAATTTTTTTTTACAAAACTCAGCTGAGTAACCATGTGGGTTTCTCTCTTTGCATCGATACGGACACAGATACTTCATAAATATAAAAATAAATTTACAAATATGCCATCGAGATATACATAAATCTGAAAATCAAACCCTAATCTATCAACTAACATGATATCCAAATCAAACCCTAACAAAATTGATTGAGAGAGAAAAACCCTAACAAAATCAAACCTAACAAAATTGAAGTAGAGACAATCATTTCCATATATATATATATATATATATATATATATATATATATATATATATATATATATATGTGTGTGTGTGTGTGTGTGTTGTCGATCATATTCTCAACCATATGGAAATTAACATACCAAGAATATTAGGGAAGAACTCACCACCAACGGGAAGGATCTCAAATATTGGATGAATGAGGGAGTGTGCGCAAGAGGAATCCCTCGGAACGATGGAGAGAGAACCCGGGGAGGGCCGCGGGAGAGGTCCCTGGGAACGCCAGAGGAGAGAGAACCCAGGGAGTCTCGGTCTTCTGGTTTTTTTTTTAGTTTGTTTTTTTTTCTTTTTGAAAGGTTATGTTTGACATCTGTTATTAGGTTGTGGTTCAATTAAAAAAATTATATATATATTTCCCTACATAACTTTATGTCGCGGAACCTAAATATCTTTTCGCGACAGAGGAATGTTTGTTGCTGAACATATGTTACCTTTCTGCGACATGAGGACGTATGCTGCTGAACATATGTTACCTTTCTGCGACACGTGTGTGTCGCAATATATAGAACAAATTTGGCGGGTCTAATTTTTGGTTTCCCTCCAATTAATTTTGTGTAGATTTCGCGACATACTGATATGCATGTCGCCAATACATGTAAAAAAATAGCTTTTGGAGACATAATAGCCCCTATGTCGCTAAAACATGTTGCTAAAAATGTAATTTCTTGTAGTGGATCAGCCGGGACGATAAACTGTGATGGTTGGCTGTAAAATAGGTGGTGTGTTCAGAAAGCACAAGAAAGACACAGTTATCCGTGGTTGTCTATTCACAATCCATATTAGAAACGAAGAAGAAAGAAAGTGGACATTAGAAGTGAAGAATGGAACCCACAACCATGAGATTGCCGAAACACTATTGGGTCATCCGTATGTCGGACGGTTGAACAATACGGAGAAGAAGATAATTGAAGACTTGCCCACCTCCGGAGTTACAGTAAGACAAACATATTTTGTCAAACTACATGAAGATAAGAAGAACAAGTCTACAATGAAGTCAATACACAACGCACTATCTTCTTCGAATGCTGTCTGAACAAAATCAAGAATGGCGATTCAAGAAGTACTCAAGTTGCTTGCCGATAATCATTAAGTTGAGTTCCATAGAAGACGTCCCTAGAGTAATGAAGTAATTTTAATCTTTTGGGCTCATCCAGATTGCACAAGTATGGCCAGTTCCTTTGTCGACGAGTTAGTTCTTGATTGCACGTACAAGACCAATAAGTTCAAGATGCCTCTCTTTCATGTTATCGGGTTCACCTCTACTTGTAAAACATTTTCAGTGGTATTTTGCTTCATGAAGAGTGACAAACTTGAAGACTACACATGGCGTTGGAGCAACTGAAAACACTTTACACCGGTCATACAGAGTCGTCAGTTTTTGTTACCGACAGAGAGTATTCCCTAATTAATGATATTCGCTTTATTTTTCCTCAAGCGGAAACATTTCTATGCACTTGGCATGTCAATCATAATATTAAAGCCCAATGTAAATTAAAGTTTTGGAAGGAGGATGGTAAAATTGACATGCAAATTTTTGACGAATTCTACAATGACTGGAATTGTGTGTTGCGAGCCTCTGTGATTGCCAGTTACAACGCCTCATGGTACTTGTTCAAGCAAAAGTAGGAGGCGAGGGAGCCGGCATACATTTCTTACATCAAAAATACATGGCTTGAACCGCACAAAGAACAATTCGTCTTAGCATGGATGAATGTGGTGAAGTATTACGGTACGACAACTACCAACCGTGTCGAAGGAGCACACTCTGTATTAAAGAGACACCTAAAATCATCTCTCGGCAACTTTGTCTCTGTTTGGCAAGCTATACATCTATCGATATACCGGACGGTGAATGAAATTAAGGCATAATTTGATATGAGCTTAAATATAATCAAGCATGAGCATAGAAAGGAAGTACTGTTAGATGCTTTAATTCACGTGGTATCTCATAAGGCGTTGGCATTAATATTTGATGAGATTGATAGGTCAATGTTTATCGGGTTTGATCCCGAGGTTTGCAGGTGTGTATACCGACATACACTAGACCTCCCTTGTGCACATCAGATTAATGAATATCGTCGTGAATCCATTTCTATTCCAGTAGATGATGTCGATCAACGTTGGAGGCAGTTGTCTATGATGACCATAGTGAAGACGGACGATGATTTCTTCATTTTGTCACAAGTAAAACTTCTCCACAAAAGGTGGTGTGCCTCAGTAGGAGCGGAGCAGAAGTCCATTGAGCTTAAAATCCAAGAAATTATATGTCCGGTGACTACTACAATGCATGAGCTGTCCGTTGTTTCCAATCCTAAAGGCAGGCCTCAAACAAGATTGACTAGTCACAGAAGAGAAGGCTGGAGTCGACTAAGAGAGATCCATTGTCCTTTGAGCATGTTGAACAAAGCTTACAGCAACCTCCACCTCCACGGAAGGGCAAGCTTGTCGTTCGCCGAAAAATAGATAAAATGGACCTCCCTACCGTTGCAAGCCAAACACTAAGTTTGTATATTGACAAATTTCAACCTGAGCTTCGCAGTTACATGTGGTCTATTGTCGATGTCCCCGGTGATGGCCATTGCAGATTCTATGTACTTGAAAGACATCTTGGTTATGATTACAAAGATGGATAGAGACAGGTGAGGCAGGAGCTGTACGAGGAGTTAAAGACTCGCCTTCCATTCTACTCCCGCATCCTAAGCGAAGAAACAGTTGCAAGTTTATTGTTAAGTATCCCTTGCACCGACTGTGTTACCGGAAAATACCACTACATGTCAGTCCCATATGCCGGCTATTTATTTGCTAATAGGTACATGATACCTGTTGTACTTATCTCGTCGGGTATTAGCAATACATTCTTTTCGATGTGCGCTCCTTCGGCGGACCACGGATATTATAACCTATGTATTATAGGTCAAATCGGGGATCACTTCGTCATACTAAAGATGATCGGTTATTCTCCACTTCCTCTACCTTCAACAGTTTGGTAGAAAAGAGCACCGGTCGAAGCCATCGCTTGGACCACACCTTTTGTTGATCAAATCAACCATTGTAAGAAGTTGTTGAAGTTTGAGTAGCCAAGAGACTTACTTGCTGACCACTATGATATCGAAATCGACTGAGTATGGATATATTTATAGTTTAACATTTTGTATATGGAGGACAACTTTTGTATACAGTGAAATATAAAGTCCACTAACCTATATGGAGTAAATTTTGTATACAGTAAATTTTGTGTATTGGACTTACCTATATGGAGTACCACTTTTGTATACAGTAAAATATGAAGTTCGGTATGTTATATGTGTTTACCTGTGTGATATCTGTGTTATATGTGTTTACCTATGTACAAGTATTTATGGTAAAATATACCAATTTGTTAAAGTATCAAACTAGTATCATGACTGCCAGCACCTGACAGTCCTACACTTATGTAGGACTGTCAGGGTGCTGGCAGTCATACTTGAAACTCTCCGTTTCAAATAGGACTGCCAGCATCCTAGCATTCCTACTTAAGTGTAGCACTGCCAGGGTCTTGGCAGTCCTAATTATAAGTCTCTGTGAAGAGAGTTTCAAATAGAAACTCTCATAACAGAGAGTTTCAAAAAGGACTGCCAGCACCCTGGCAGTCCTACACTTCAGTAGCACTGCCAGGGTGCTGGCAGTCCTAATTGAAACTCTGTCACAGAGACTTTCAAATAGGACTGCCAGCACCCTGGCAGTTCTACACCTATGTAGGACTGCTAGGGTGCTGACAAATAGGACTGTCAGGATCCTGACAGTCCTACTTAAGTGTAGGACTATCAGGGCTGTGGCAGTCCTAATTGAAACTCCCTGTGATGAGAGTTTGTATTTGAAACTCTAACCACAGAGAGTTTCAAATAGGACTGCCAGCACCCTGGCAGTCCTAAATAAGTGTAGGACTGCCAAGGAGCTGGCAGTCCTATTTGAAACTCTCTGTCGCAGAGAGTTTCAAATACAAACTCTCATCACGGAGAGTTTTAATTAGGACTGCCACAGCCCTGGCAGCCCTACCTTAGTGTAGGACTGCCAGGAGTGTGGCAATCCTGATACTAACTCTATGTGAGGAGAGTTTGTATTAAAAACACTCCTCACATAGAGTTTCAATTAGGTGTCCAAAGAGAGTTTATAACAACATATCCTTCAAAATATCCAACATAATATCTAAATTATGACAATCAGACAAAATAACAACATAAATAACAACATATCCAATAAAATATCCAACTACATATAAGTTCAACATGTAACACCCACTTTTTTAAAATATGAATAATTTTAAACTTTTGTAATTTCAATCATTTAATAATAGGTTTAAATAATATTATTAATTTATTAGTGAATTTTGATTATTTTAATATCATTAAATTAGTGTTTTATGATTTTGTCCTTTTGCTAGTGTAACCTTAGAGCTGCTTAGCCTAGAGACTAACCATGACTATGGAGGCCTAACCCATGTGATTAGATTAGCTAATTACCACTTTTTAGGCTAAGGGTATTGTGGTTATTTTGTGACTTTTGAATTATTTAGAATTTTAATTAATTGGTCAATTTTAGATTATTTTAATAATATTTAAATTGATGTATTATAATTTTGGTCATTTTTTATATTTTTATATTTTGAAAAATTTTATATTTTAATATTGATTTTCGGGATTTGTTTAGTCGGGTTTCAGTTTCATTTCGTTCCGACTTGTGTTAGTGATCCGGGTAGCTTAGACTCTAGACGGGACCCCAAAAATAATTAGTCATGGCCCACAAACTCCACTAATTAAGTTAGTAAGTTTAGACTAATCCCACTTGTTAGATTGGTTAAGTTAGAGGCTTAAATTTAATCCTTTTGATCCCAAACTTGAACCTAACTTAAAATTAACCAAGAGGATTAGTTGAGGCCTTATTGGGCTTTCTTCCAAGGCCCAAATAGGGTTTAATGGCAGCTACTATAGGTAGGTTAGCCTCCTTTCCTTTGATTTCATTCCATCTTGCCTCTTTTCCTTCACAAAGTGTTCTTTCCCAAATTAGAGAGCTTCCCACTTTGATTTGATCTCCAAATCTCTTCATTCCTCTACCAAAACTTCCATCCAACCTTCTCATACTACCAAGGGAGGATTCTAGCAAAGATTTGAAGCAAAGTGCAAGGAGGAGTGTCCATTTTGGAAGGATCTTTGTATCAGAGCCGTGTCCTTGAGAGTATCATTGGGATCCCACTCCCAATAGGTAAAACCAACCCTCTAAATTGATTTTTATGCATATTAGTTAGTTTTGAAACCATAGGATCCACCCCCATGCATGTACCCCTTTTAGATTCAAGTTTGAGACCATTTGGAGCTCTCTAGAGCAAGTTAGATTTGTGTCTTGTGTCCTACTTATTAGATCTCAAATTAGGACACCTCATGTGTTTGGTTTAATGTCTAATAGGTTTAATTGTATTTTAATTTCATTTTTAGACATGTTGGAGGATGAATTGATGTTAGTTAGGATGGTTAGAATGAGTTTCATTTGGATACCCATGGTTAGATCTAAGTGGTTTAATCTACATGTCATATTTTTAGCCTCAACTTGTCATTTTAGTGTCTCTTTATATAATGGACTATTTTGTATATATATAATAGGTATGTTAGATATATTTCATATATCTAGATGTGTGTGGATATGTTGTTAGTGGGTTGCTTGTGTTAGAGGAGAGGGAAGTGTGGTTTGATGTGTGTCTTGAGTGGTGTGGAGAGTGAGATGTGTTTCTTTTGTCTAAACAAACCAAATTCGTCATAATATTCATCCACGTTTTTTAGTAGCCATAGCAACTTAGAAATGTCATAACTTTTAGCTTAAAACTCCGATTAATCTTCCATTTTTTTAAAAGAATCGTATCGAATATAGCTTTCCAAATATGTATATATTAATAGGTAAAATATATTCTACAACATTCTGTAAAGCTTTTTGAGTGTCAGCTATCCGAAAGACGAACGTGTTTCGATGTTTTCACGATTCCGGGAGCTTTCGGACATGAAAATGTGATCCGTTTGAAGTTTCGAAAAGCTAACACAAAGGGCTACGACATATTTTAATCCTAGAATTTAGTGAAGGCCCAATTGGTACAGTATTGGTTTTAAGTAGAAGACTGACTATACGACATAGGCATTTTGTGTAACCTATGAGCCTATGTAGTATGGATATTGAATGAATGTAGGTATCATATGTTATCGAGTATATGTATGATATTGTACATATATATATATATATAATTTTTAAGTTATATATGTTAGTATGTTTGTTAGATGTTGGTTAGTAGAGGGTTAGATACGTTAGAGTTTGTTATATGTTAGTGTAAGTTATATTTGTTAGTATGAGTGTTAGTTAGATAGTAGAGGTTAGTATTTTGTTAGATATTTGATATGTTGTTAGATAGTTTGATGTTAGATATCTAGTATGTTAGATATTGATATGTTAGTAGGTTATGTTAGTTCTAGATATTGGTATGTTAGCAAGTTAGTCTCGATAGGTTATTTGTTAGATATTAGTTAAGATGTTATGTTAGTACATTAGATAGTTACTTAATTAGATATTTGTGGGGTATCTTGGTATCTCATGATACCAAGTTAGTATCTTAAGGTAAATATGAATTATATTTACCTTCAAGGTAAATGATTAGTTTACCTTATGACCAAGGTATTGGTTTTGGGATGCCAATATGACCAAGGTTGATATGGTATCCTAGTGTTAGTGTCTAAGTGTTTGAGTTTGAGTAGGTGATGTTATATTGTGGAAGGGTTATATAGATAGGTATATATATTTTTGGATTATATAGTATCTATATATATTATGAGAGTATATAGATATAGATTATGGTTCATAGTGAGGATATGTATATACTTGATATATGATATATATGTGTATGTGTTAGGATGGTACTATATGGGTAAGGATATATGTGATATATATGTAATGTATATTATATAACTAAGTTTGTGTGCCTTGTTAGCTATGTGGTTTAGCTATGTGCCTTGATTTAGGCTATGTGTTAGATAGCAATGGTACTTGTCACGATCTGCTACCCAAATTGTTGGGCCGGGCCGAGTCATATCTAGCCTACGCTTGAGATAAGCGCAGTAAGTTGTTCTAGAGATAACAAGATAAGACTAAATGTGCTAACAGTTCTATAAGTAAAGAAGAGTCATAAATGCTCCAAACACAAAAGTCATCTCATATATTAATAAGATCCAAGTACAAGTCCATAATGTAAAGCTGGATACAGGTCCAGTCACAAAATACATAGTCTAATACATGACTAGTCTCAAAAGTCTAAAATATAAATAGACAACTAGACGAGGTTCCCCACATGTACATCCTCGTAAGATAAAGCCTGGTCCTCGGCAGTAACTCCATAATACGAATCACAGAGCAACTCCTCCTCAGTAAGTATACCTACAACGTTATCCTGTCAGGACGGGAGCAAGTACTGTTTCTAACAAACTAAATATACGAAGCATGAACAGAAATGTAATAAACTGGAATCATGGCACATCATGGTTTAATTGGTTCTTTTTAGAAATGGCAGCATATAGTTTAAAAGTTTAAAACCGTAGCATGTACGTGAATCGGTCAATAGGTGAATAGGATGTACAGCGGTACATATCAAGTTTCTGAAGTGTACATACGTACCCTTAACGGCATCGGTGTATGTCCATACACAAATACGGGATCAGACATACGACAAAGTTACATATAGAATGTAACAGTGCTCGATAAATACATACGGAGAAGGGGGTCATGATCACGTACACTACTAACAGTTTTTCCTTAATCCGTTATTTAAACATATGAGAGATATGAAAAACTATCCTAAATATGGTAGAGACTGAAAGTAATACAACATGTAAAGTTTTAACTTGCTACCCCAAGGATCAGCATTTAACATGGTTGGTAAATCACAGTTTATTGTTTATAGTAGTATGTAAAGTTTGTAGAAAGTACTTACCTTTAGCAAAGCAAAGCAGCGATAAAAATGCTATAAATGCCTGGTGACTCGTCACTGTAGAAATAAATACATAAACTTAGTTTTTACACTAAGTTAAACACTATAACACTAGTGGTACAATACGACTTTCTGACTGTACACCTAGCTAAATATTGACTTTAGCATAGGAGACCAATGTGGGGTGACACAATACTCTAACCAACTTTTTATGGTCTTTACACTAGTGCGGGGTTAGGTCCAATACGACTATAACTCAAAACAACACAAAAGTTGCAAGTCGTAACTATGCAATAATTAAATCAAACTGTACACTATATTCCAATAATTTTTGAGATAGACAAAAAAGCTCAATTCTACATAAAATAAAGTACCAAAATAATTCTTGTTAATTATAGAAATTTATACTAATTTTTCTGGAATTTATAAACCTCCATAAATAATTAATAAAAATCAGCAAACATATATATACTGAAAATGAGTTCTGTTTTTCTATTTTTGTAAAATACCAAAAGTTCTTATTAAATGCTGGACGAATTATAATAAATTAGCTAAATTGACATAGTATTTAAATACAATTTTTTCCAGATTTTTACAGCAATTAAAATATATATAAAAATTTAAAAAATCAAGCAACAGTTTCTGGAAAATAATTAATTAATTATTTAGTATTTTTGTCCATGTATTCGAAATTGAACCGAAGTGCAGATACAGGATCCAGAGCCATGAATCAACTCCAATATGACTTGTACATACTCTGAATGTATTAGACACAATTGGGCCCAAAAATCCATGCTAGATTTGGACATCAATTGGTCATAACAATTTAAAATACAGAAATTTAAATTTTATATATATATATATATATATATATATATATATATATATATATATATATATATATATATATATATATATATATATATATATATATATCTTTAGAGTGGTAAAAATATACAAGTCACAAATTATATAATAAAAATAACTTGTGAAATTTTACATAATAATACTTTATACAAGGTAGAATTGAAATACATATATAAATATACAACAACAATTTATATATATACATATAAATATATAGATATTTATATATATACATAATGGATATATATACATATAATAAAATATACATATATATATATAATAGAAATACTAAATATAAAATATATATATATATATATATATCTATATATATATATATATTATATATACATATACAAATACTGTATACATATATATATAAAATAGTATATATATCATAATATATATATATATATATATATATATATATATATATATATATATATACATAAAGACATATACATATATACATATATATATATACATATACATATGTATATATGTATATGTTACATATATATATACATATATATACATATACATATATATAATAATAATAATAATAATAATAATAAAAAAACATATACATATATATAATAAAATACTAATTATAAAATATATATATATATATCTACATTTACTGTATATATATATACATAAAACAGTGTATATATAGTAATATATATATACATACAAAAATACATGTACATATATATATATACATATATACATATAATAATAACTAATAAAATAAAACAAAAAAGAAAACAAACAGAGAAGGAGGAGGGGCTCGAACTTGGCCAGAATGGTCGAATTCTTGGGCTCGGTCGGGCTGGCCAGGGGGTTATCTCGAGCCGTGTGTTAGAGTTTGGGTTAGGGTTAGTGTTATTTAGGTTTTAGGTTAACGGGTTTAAACCCGATAGCCAACTTCGTGTCCTGACTGTTTGGGACACGAAGAAATGCCCGAGTCCCCATGTCTAAGTCATGCACGACACGCACGGGTCGAGTCTGTCATGTCCAAACTTACCACTAGGTTCGTCAGGACGCGGCGAGTCGCATATGAGAGATTGGGATACGCACGACACTGTTTTAAGAGTGTTACATACGTGTCCGATCGAGCTAGGGGTTGTGGAGGTGGCTGGACGACGGCTGGGGCGTCGTCGTCGTGGCGCTTAGGCGGCGCTGGACTCAACTCGTCGGGATGCGTCTAGTGGTGGTGATTGATGGTGGTGATGGTTGCTGTGTAGGTGGCTGTAGGGTGTGGCCGGAGTTAGGGTTACGGCGAAAAGGAAGTAGGGGAGACGGTGGTCGTAGTGGTCGGGTTTTAGCCTAGGGTTAGTGTTTGGACTAGGGGTTATTTATAGGGAAAAGGGAGGTCGGTTCGGGCTGTGGCTGGCCAAAAATGACGGGTGGAGTCGGTGGTCGTCGGGGGGCAGCTGGCCGGTCGTCGGGAGTGGGTCAAGTGGGTTTAGCAGTCGGGTCCCCAAACTTTTAGGATTTACAGATAGGTCCCTCCCCTATGCTAATGCAAAAGTAAATTTGCAAAACACTGTTAAAATAATTTACTAAATTGCAAACCGATATAATAACAATCTAACAAATTGCATAATGATATTAAAACAATTCAGTTTATTACAAAATGATATATTTTGATTTAAAAACTATTTAAAAATCATTTTAACGTTCTAGAAAAATTTCTAATAATTATATTAAGCTATTTTAAACACATAAATGCTATTTAATAATATTAAAATATTATTTTAAAATTTAGGGGCTTACAAATCCTCTCTCCTTAAAAAATTTTGTCCTCGAAATTCACAAGGATAGAAGACTCTACAAATATTCTATCATAACAAGCAATGCAACAAATGACTAAGGCTACGATCAAAACTAATCTCTAAGGTATCAAGCGGGAACGGGTGGTTCCCTCGCAGCTGTTGGATCGAACAAGTAAGGGTATCTCTCCCTCATGTCCGACTCCCTCTTCCAAGTAGATTCACCCGGAGAGTGACGGCTCCAAGCTATTCGTACTAAGGGTATGACTTTATTCCTCAGCCTCTTCTTTCTCCTGTCCAATATCTCCACGGGCTGCTCAGTAACTGTAAGGCTCGGTCCGATCTCCAACTCTGAATGATCTAGCACATGGCTGGGGTCCGGAACATATCTCCTCAGTTGAGATACATGAAAGACATCGTAAACTCCTGCTAGGATGGGTGAAAGTGCAACCCTGTAAGCTACCTCTCTGATCCTGCCAGGTATCTCTAACGGCCCGATGTATCTGGGCTCAGCTTGCCTCCTCGTCCGAACCGAATCGTCCCTCTAGTAGGTGATATCTTCACTAGCACCATATCTCCATCAGCGAACTCCATCGGTCTGCGACTGGCATCGGCCCAGTATTTCTGCCTGTCCTGAGCTACTCTAAGCATGTCTCTGATCATCCCGACCTTCTCTACTGCATCCGTGATCATCTCTGGTCCAAGTATAACTCTGTCCCCAACATCATCCCAAAAGAGCGGTATACCGCATCATCGTCCATATAGTGCCTCGAAAGGAGATATACCGATGCTGGCTTGGTACCTGTTGTTGTATGAAAACTCTACCAAGTGCAGATGGCTCTCCCATGATCCACCAAAGTCTAAAACACAAGTCCTCAGCATGTCCTCTAGCGTCTGTATCGTCCTCTCAGACTGCCCATCTGTCTGCGGGTGGTACGCCGTACTGAACTTGAGCCGACTGCCCAACTCCTCCTACAAGCTCCTCCAGTAGTGGGACGTGAATCTGTTGTCTCTGTCTGACACGATGCTCATTGGTACTCCGTGTAAGCGAACTATCTGCTGCATGTATAGCTCCGCCAACTTCTCGGTGGAAAGCCCCACCTTGAAGGGTATCAAGTACGCACACTTCGTCAGCCTGTCCATGATGACCCAAATGGCATCCTTCTCTCCTTGGGAACGAGGAAGCCCTGAGACGAAGTCCATCGTATTGTGTTCCCACTTCCACTCGGGAATGGGTAATGGCTGCAATAGACCAACTGGCCTCTGGCGCTCCGCCTTGACCTGCTAGCAAACTAGACATCTCGAAATGAAATGTGATACCTCTCTCTTCATCCCGTGCCACCAAAGATGATCCCGTAAGTTACGGTACATCTTGTTAGCACCAGGGTGAATAGAATATCTCGATCGGTGTACCTCCTGCAAGACTGCCTCTATCAGCTCTCCCTTCGGCACGCACAATCGGCTGCCATACCTCAAGGATCCATCCTCTGCTACGGTAAAGTCATCCAACAATCCAGCTAAAGCCTGGGCTCGAAGTTTACGACGACTCTCATCTGTAGACTGTGTCTCCCTGATCTGCTCCATCAAACCTGACTGAATGTCAAGCGCCACCATCTGTATCACTGATCTTGGCCAAACTATCTCGATACCGAGCTTCTCCAGATCTTCCCGTAAATGCCGATCTATCATCAGATACCATGCCATCGGATGCCTGCTCAGCGCATCTGCCACCATATTTGTCTACCCACGGTGATACTGTAAATCGATGTCGAAGTCCTTCATCAACTCCAACCATCGTCTTTGCCTCATGTTCAGCTCTTTCTGTGTGAATACATACTTCAAGCTCTTGTGGTCAATAAAGATTTCCACACGCTCTTCGTATAAGTAATATTTCCATAACTTGAGTGCAAAGATCACCGCAGCTAACTCTAGGTCATGGGTAGGATAGTTTCGCTCATGAGTCCGTAATTGCCTAGATGCATAAGCAATCACTTCCCCATGCTGCTGTAGGACACATCCTAGCCCCTTTTCTGAAGCATCGCTGTATATGGTAAAACCTCCAGATCCTGAAGGTAATGTCAGAACTGGAGCGGTCGTCAGCCTCCTCTTCAGCTCCTCAAATGCTGCCTGGCAGTTCTCTGACCAGATGTACTCTGCGTCCTTCCGCGTCAGCTTTATCATTGGTTCAGCTATTCTAGCAAAGTCCTGGACGAACTTCCTATAATAGTCGGCTAAACGCAGAAAGCTCATGATCTTTGAAACTGACGTCGGAACCTTCCATGTCTCAACGGTAGCAATCTTCCTGGGATCCACCGAGATCCCCTCTCCAGTAACTACATGGCCGAGAAACTCTACTCGGTCTAAAAAGAACTCGCACTTCGACAATTTGGCATACAATCTCTCCTACCTCAAAATCCCTAAAACTGTCTGCAAGTACTCTGCATGCTCCTCCGGCATCTTCGAGTATATTAGGATGTCGTCGATGAACACTACGACGAACTTATCCAGATACTGGTGAAATGTCTTATTCATCAAATTCATAAAGACAGCTGGCACATTTGTGAGACCAAATGGCATCACCAGTAACTCGTACTGCCCGTACTTCGTGTTGAACACCGTCTTCTAGATGTCTGCTGCCCTGACCTTCATCTGGTGGTACCCGGATCTCAAATCTATCCTGAAAAATACTTTCGCCCAATCAATTGGTCGAACAAATCATCTATCCTGGACAGAGGATATTTGTTCTTAATGGTGATGGCATTCAACGCCCGATAGTCAATACACAACCGAACTGTACCATCCTTCTTAGGCACAAAGCACTGGCGCTCCCCATGGAGAAGCACTAGATCGAATGAAACCCTTTTTCACCACGTCATCAATCTGCTCCTTCATCTCTACGGCCTGCTTGGGGTTCACTCTATAGCAAGCCCGGGATACTGGTGATGAACCCTGTACTAAATCTATAGTGAACTCCACATCTCTGTCAGACGAAAGTCCTGGAAGATCCTCTAGAAATACATCCATAAACTCCCTAATGATACGGTGTGGCGGTGCTATCTCCCCAATTGTCGCACGACAGTTCGGCTCTAGGCTGATCTCCGGCCCTATCCTCCTAACACTGAATGGTGTCGTGCCTGGGGGACTGAACAGAATACTACCCTCATGACAGTCTATAGCTGCATGGGCATAACTAAGCCAGTCCATCCCCAATATGATATCATACCCGGAGAGTGGCATCACAAAGAATCATCCCCTAAACTCTCTTCCGACTATAGTAATAGAGCATCTATAGATAGCTCTAATTGACACTGGTTCGCCTCCCGTCATTACTCTACTCATCTCTTCGGTAGGTGTAGCTACTAAGTGGTGTTTATACAAAAACTCTAATGACAGGAAGCTATGAGATGCACCAGAATCAAACAAGCATAGAGCTAGAAAAGTATGTAAATAAACATGACCTGTGACGACGTCAGCCAAATAATCTGGCTTCGAAACCTGCTCCAGCTTCGGCTCAAGAGCTAGACTATAAGTCTTCCCCTGGGGTCCCTTCTGCTGCTACAGATATTGCCCAAACCTCTGCTGCTGAGTCTGAAGCGGCCCTCTAGGTACCCTGGCTACTGGGTAGTCCCGAAGCTGATGGGTGGAAGACCCGCAAGCTAAATACTGCCCCAACCTCTTCCTACAGATGGAAGCGTCATGGCCTACCCTCTTACAGAATACACACAAAGATCCCTTCTGCTGCTGCCGGGGTCCCGGGACTCTAACTGGCGGGGTCGGTGTCACGACCCGCACCCTAGAGTAAGGGCACGAGAAGTGGGTACGTCCAGCCTACGCCGCAGTGTCGGTGGTAGAATGCTATCCTAGGTCACAATATCTAACAATATAAAGCTAAGCAGTTTATACTCCCCAAATGGGGGTAACATAGCAGAAAGTAAACTCAATCACAACTAAGGCAGATGATAAGATAGCAGATAGATAGATAGATAAAACTGCTGAACAGAAAGGAAATCTCAAGTACAACAGAGAGTCTAAGTGTCTAAGATAAATACATAATCCTAGATGCCAAGTATCAAATATATACAATCATCCATAGAATACTATAAATGAAAACATCCTAATCTAAGGGTGTGTCATCCACAGCTAGTGGGACCTGCTGCTGGTCCAGGTCCAGGCACTCATCTAAGGTAGCACCGTAATAAGTATCCACACCAGCCTCCTCCTCGTCTTCTGTAATATTTTCAACAGGTCCAGTCAGGACAGGAGCGAGCACAATACATCTCAACAGTTCATAGCAGGTTAGAAAATATAATCATATAGTAAAGTAAGATACAGGAACTGAAAGAAGTATGAAATATAAACAGAGAAAACTGTAATAGAAATATATACACTGTAAATAGAGAGCTAACTGTGGCTAGTGAGTCAGAGTACAATATAAACATGTGAATAGCATAGGAGATTCTGGGAACTATACTATGGAGTGATTCTGGGAACTAAACTACTTGGATATTATTTACATGTTTACTTCTACTCCCCCGTACCCCCAATCAATACACAAGGATCCAGCCTGGTTATGTTATGATTCCATGTACAGGCCCACAAGGGATGATACATGGAGGTCCCATAAATGGGGATTCTGGGAAATCCAATAAATGGGATAAGGATTCAAAGAAGACTCTGTGATCATAAGAGTACATGTCATAAGTGGTCAATGAACCAATGAAGCATAGTGATACGTGTCACGACCCGCACCCACTGTTAGGGTACGAGAATGTAAAGACGCCCAGCCTACGCCGCAGTGTCGGCGGTAGAACGCTGTCCTAGGTCACAACATCTAACATATAATGCTAAGCAGTTTATACTCCCCGATTGGGGGTGACATAGCAGATACAGACTCAATCACATCTAAGGTAGAGCATGGTAAAGATAGATAAACATGAAATCCATGAGAGATACAAAAGATAGAAGTCTAAGTGTCTAAGATACATAAACCCAGAAATACATCTCAAAACTCAAATACAGTAATCCACAAAGTAAATACAACTCTAGACAAAAATAAAATAGCTATCTAAACAACCTCTACTGTGCTCCTCTAGACTAGCAGGAAATCTCCAAGCTATCTGTAAAATTTGTCAACGTATCCTGTCATAAAAATGAGCAAGTACAAACACCGACAGCAGTTCCATATGAATTGAGAAATACTATAAGAGACAGTAATAATGAAATACAAGACAAAGATATCGGCGACTTGGGAACCATTTGAAAGCCGAGTTACAATCCTTAAACTAAACAAGGACCGGGGTTGTAACCCTTCTTTCAAACCGAACTTAGTCCCATAACCATGGTGCAGTACGAAACAGGTAGAGCATGTGAGAAATGAATCATAGCATGGTAAAAGTACAGTAAGTAAAGGTGAACTGAAAATATATGATATGACAATAAATGTAAAAAAAGGTGATTTGAACTATTAGGGCGATATGTGATCGGCTAGGGAAGCAAGAGATGGTTATCCACTTGGCCCGGCAATCCGTGGTATACTCAACGGAGAGTCATGCCGTCCAACCTGGATAACTGGTAATGGGGTGTCTGCAACACCCTACGTGAGGTGAGGGTGACGCTAGCAATGTATAGTTACAGGAAGGCTTTGATCACAAATCCCCTAATAATTCCCCCATCCCTGAGTAGTATCACGGATCCGGACATGGCACGTCATGACACAAGGTTCGAGAGCAGGGAGCCAGCCCACTCCCAAATCAATGTCTATACAAGTACAGGAACACAGAAATATCTCATACCCATATACCAAGAAAGTCCAGGAATAACATCTCATGACAGGATCCGACGTATACTAGTCCGTGAACCATCGTGTCGGGAATCAAGTAAAACACTACGACTGAATCGGATATAGCAGATATCAAGACAATGAAAACTATCAGTGAATGTACTCACCTGTGGTCCTGAGCTGATAGGGTGAACAGATGCTCAGAGTGCCCACAGACCTAAAATAAGATACTATGAGTCAAGCAGGGTTTAATACTGAGAAAGGAAACTAATATAAGTCATGAATGCAAGTCTAAGTCAAAACTAGGTCAATCTTGGTCAAACTAGGTCATGTCCTAACCCAACAAGTCTTACTAGGCCTAACCAAGACTATCCTAGCAAGCACACATCAATACAAGGCTATACAAGCCAACATACATCCAACTCTATATAGCATGCAATTATTCAATACTCAAATAGGCAAAAATTCACATTGTATATACACTAGGTAATCTATTACTTAAGCTATATATGTCTACACATATATACACATGCATATATTGGTATTCAACATTAGGTCTATAATTATGGCATTTCAAATGGTTATATAAACTTATATATTACAACACAATATGCTAACATATATATAATATACATACATAGCTAAGTTAATTATATTCATAAATACTTATTTAAGAGGCTATGTGTGTGTATGTGAACATGGCAAAGGGACAAGTGAGGGTTAAATGTGCATACATAGTGTATACATATCAAAGAGTGTCAAAGTGTAAGTGAACAAAGTGTCAAGTGTGATAGTGTCAACATAGTGTAAGGGGGTACATGAGGTAATATAGGATTTGTGTTAACATAGAACATTACATCTCATTAACTTGTATATTGCATACATTACATCTATTATTGCATTACATTCATGCTTGCATTCATTCATCATTCATTTATTCTCTTGCACTACTATATGCACCATACATTACATACTATAGAACCTACATATTCATTACAAGCCATACTTATACATGCTTACATTAGATAGGATACTTACACCTCATACATCATTTATTTAACCATTTACTCATGCTTACATTCTCTATTTAATTATATAATGTATATACATTAACATGGGTTAAAATCAAATAAAATATTATATTACACACAAGGGTGCACAAAATGCATATGCCGAATAGTAACTCCTACTAATAATCAATACTATACCATCTCAGCATGAATTAAAATCTAGGATTAAAGTATGTTATAGATCTGTGTGTTAGCTTTCCGAAACTTCAAATGGATCGTGTTTTCGTTTCCGGAAACACCCGGAACCGCGAAAACACCGAGAACGCGTTTGTCTTTCGTACAGCTAACACTAAAATAATTTGCTAGAAAGTTACAGAAAGAATTAGGCCAATTAATACATGTTTTTGGAAAGCTAACTTCAATACGCTTCTTTTAAAAAAACGGGAGATTAAACCGAGCTTTGAGCTAGAAGTTATGACATTTCTAAGTTAGGGCTGAAATTAAAAACGTGGATAAAAATCATGACGGATTTAGATAGTTTGAGCCAAAAGAATACACAATATATATCCTAATTATCCACAACAATAATGACAATAATAATATGAGGAACCACACTCACAAACTTGATTATATAATCATCATGAACCATTTATTACATATATAAATATAGATACACTCTCATTACAATATATATATACATACACAAATCTATATATGTAACATGAACACATCTATAAGAGATACATGAATGGAATGTAAAGTACTCAAGAACACATCTCTACATATTCAAATCTGAGATTTAATATGAATTAATTCATTTAATTAATATTTTAAATACAAAGTGTGTTCAAGTTTGGGGGTTTTCCCCATGAACACAAGACACAACAATAATACAATAGAAATCCCTAAAGGACACATAATGGACACAAGAGGACACAAAATAGGGACACAACAATGGGGGTCATTCCTATGGTTAAAACTTTCCTAAATGCAAATGGAGAAATAAAAGAGAAGGAAATATTACCTAAAGGAGAGAAAATCCAAGGAGAAAGGCTTCTTCCTTGGGAGAGCTTGAGAGCACTTGGGGAAGAAGACTTCTCAAAGAAAGGAAATGAGATGGGAGTCCTATTAGGGCCGGCCACAATGGTTATATCCCCCTTTATTGAATATTACAAGTTTGCCCCTCCCTTAGTTACAAGTGTTTAAAACAATTTTGGTTAGGGTTTGGGGGTAAAAGGGTCAAAATAAAAACTCTAAATGGTTAACCTAATAATTAGGATTATGACTAATCTTTCTAACATGACTAATTAAAATGTGGGCCATGGCTAACTAATGCATGGGTCCAACTAGAGTCTAAGTTACCCCGGGTCCCCGTTACAAGTCGGATTGAGATGAAATTTGAACTCGACTCAAATAATCCCAAAACAATATCATAAATAATAAAATAATATCAAAATAATTCAAGAGGTCAAATACAAAATATTCTTAGGCCAGAAATGATATTAAAATATCATAATCACATGGTTAGGCTCTAGGTCAAACAGTCTCTAGGGTTTCACTAACAAAACGTCAAAACCATAAGTCATTAATTTAAATAATTTTAAAATGATTTAAAAATTACCAAAAATTATATCATGAATTAAATATCATTATTAAAATAATTATAAACACGAAATTTCAAAATTACCCTCATTTGGAAAACTGGGTGCTACAATACACAATGTAAGTGAAACGCACAGAACATGTATTACCCGATGCTCTCTGAAGGGATAACATCTCAAGAAGGGATCCATATAGTACTAATCCGTGTGACCACGTGACAGTATCAAGTAAAGTAATATAATGCAGGAAAATAATTCTAAGCAGGATATGAAATGATCAGAGAATGTACTCGCCTGGTATCTGAGTGTCCAACTAAAATATACTGTCCGAGGAGTGGTGTCTGGCTCCTATTTAGAACAGCACAAGTCATAAGTCCAGAATGGTAAAATGAAACACTACAATGCATTCTACATGAATCTAGGTCAAACTAGGCCAAAGTCAACTCTTTGTCAACTCTGGTCAACCCTAGAAGTTAAACTAGGTCAAGTATGGTCAATAGGTCTAACAAGTCCAAAACTAGGTCAAACAAGTCTACACTAGTCTAGCAAGTCTATTTTAGGTCTAACAAAGCTATACAAGCCCAATCTAGGCTCACTAGTCAAACAGGCACACACAAGCCATAGGCTATATCATGCCTATAGGCCAACCCTAACACATACCCAAGTCAAAATCTATATCTAAACAATACACTCTTATTGATATATATATATATATATATATATATATATATATATATATATATATATATATATATATATATATATATATTTTATATATATATATATATATATATATATATATATATATATATATATATATATATATATATATATATATATATATATATATATATATGTAATCTAATACATACACATATAAATATATAATACGTATATTTAGTATATACACAAGTTGTATATATATGAAACAAATATATACTTATATAACCTATACACCCATTATAGGTATCTATACTAGATACCCATATATTACACAAACAATATTATATATATATATATATATATATATATATATATATATATATATATATATACACACACATTACATTATATATATACATTACCTATTTACATATATTTACATTAGAAAATAGGAAATATAGAGAGAGTGAAATAAAACTCTGTGTGTGTGTGTGTGTGAATGTGAGAGCGGACAAGTGTGAGTGTCACAGGAATATCAAGACATGGACTGTGCAAACAGTGTGAGGGTGTGTGTGTGTGTATAACCATTAGTGTGTGTGAGTAGTGTAAGAGTGTGTACATGAACATGTGTGTGTCAGTGAGTGATGTGTGAGATAGAGGTGAGTGATAGTGTGCAGGAATGAAACTGTCAGTACAGTTTGGAACAATAGGAAGGAAATGAAAGAAAATCAATTCAACTACAAACTCAGATTTCAACATGTTACTGATTTTAATAACATCCCAGTGAGAAAAGAGAAGGAAATCAACTCATTGAACCCCCATTAATCTCAGGTTTTATATGAACTTAGATTTGGGTTCATAACACCATGAAAATTCAGAAAATCAGTTTTCAGACTTCTTAAAACAGTCCTCCCAACCAAAAACTCAGATTTTAATATCAATTCCAGAAAGAAAAGAAAGGAAATCAATTCAGAAATACTCAGGTTTTATATCAAAACAAACTCAGTTAATAGGAAGGGATTTCAGTTCATAATAAACCTACACTATCTCAGGTTTGTGAAACAGTCCATTCATTCCCATCCTATTTACGAAGCCCAACTCAACCAAACCTCTCCCAAACTAGCATACATGCAGATTACTTATAGGAGAATCATACTAGGGATCTAAACATGTGATTTACAGCATCTAAACTAGGTAAAATGATTGCCAAAATTTGAATCCAGAACTGGAAACAAGCTGAAATATACTATGTATCAGAATAATTGGGGAAAAGGAATTTGATCAATAAAAACATGTTAAAATGTACAATAATTGGTTGGTAAAGTAAATATAACATGTGCACGTGTCTTAGGGAGTGTTTCGTGTCCACCACAATGTGACACGACGTGTCCACATACGAAACAAACACCACTCGGGCACACAGATACTGCACAGTACACTGTCTCGTGCACAAGTGCACGCGTGTCGTGCATTCGATACGACACGAATGGGGACTCGTGGTTGTGTCCACACCTAGGTTAGGTCTAGGTGCACGTGTCCAATGGCCTGCAACGTGTCCACAGTGTCGCGTGTCCGAAATCTAAAGCCGTATCAGTGGCTAAATACGACAGTGCACAGAACAGTGCAAACCCCGTGCGCGATCGATTTCTCCCTAACCCCTACACGAGACTCGATGAAACTTTGGGGGTATGATGTCAGTGCATGCCCTCTCGAGTCCACAAAGTTTTGTGTCCAACAACGTCGGGTCGTGTCCTGCAGGAGCCTCGAGTAGTAGGGGACGCGCCTGGGCCGCGCGCGCGTGTCCAAAAACGTACGCACGAGTGTCATAGCGACACGGCACAACCTCGATCCACTCTCAGTGTACTAGAAACATGTAAGCCACTACAAAACAACAATTCCTATTCAAAAACTTCTACAAAAATGAATCGAAATGCCCATTGGGGCATTTCATCGAACACTTAAACTCATCAATGATACATGTCCGATACAGACACGTACAGGACACAAAATCTACAAATCCTATTCTTACAGGGTCAGGATACTTAGGGCTAGGCATTCATGTAATTAAAACCAAATTTTAATGGATGGATTAGGATTTTACCTATGGTGTTCTCCAACACAAAAACTCCTTGAATGAGGATTCTCAAAAGCCACCAAACTCCTTCAAATTGATAGAAAACTGAGATAAATAAATTCCAACAGCAAGAAAATATCAATTAGAATCTATTGCAATTTGTTTGGATTAAAAAGGAGTTAAAATGGATTGTTTAGGGATTTTTGAAGTTGGAAAAATACCTCTTTCTAAACTTGCTCTTTCCTAAAGAGGCTAGCCCTAAATGGAGGAGAATACTTATAGGGGGGTTCCCAATGGGTGTAGTGGCTGGACAAATAATGTTAGGGTTAGGGTTAGGGTTAGGGTTAGGCATTAGTTAATGGGCTTTGGGCCTCTATGGCTAGTTATTGATTAAGGGTTCAATCACAAGTCATGGGTTATGACTTAATAATCTAACTTAAGTCAAATAACCATACCATGGGTTAACTCTAGTCTAACTAGGGTTGCATAACCTAACCAAGTCCAAACTCAACTAGGGTTAGCTCCTAGGTTAGTCTACCATGGTCATTGCTAGTCAAAGTCAACCTAGTCAACCCTCATTCAAACAATTCCAAAATAAATTTTAAAAATTCTCATAAATTTAAATAAATTATAATAAATTCAAATAACCCCAAAAATGATAAAAATACCCTCAAACTAGAAATAATAAATGAAATACTCTAATCACAAGTCAAGATTTTAAATAGTTTAAAAAGATTAAAAATTACCAAGAATCATAATATGAATTAAATATAAATAAATAATAATTATAATTACAAAATTTTAAAATTACCCTCATCTAGAAAACTGGGTGTTACAATCCGACCCACCTTATAAAATTTCATCCTCGAAATTAAGATGGTCGCACCCCTTTCTAGGTCAACATAGTCAAGGTCAATCACTAGTCAATTTCTCAACATCCTAGTGCTTGGTCATCTTCTTCTTAGGACTTTACCTATGCCAGCTACCTAAGTGTTGGCAACTAGAATTTAGCAAAAGAGAAATCTATAATAGGCTAGCTCTAAACTTCCCAATCCTATCAAGTCACCCATAACTAAGTACCTACAAGCTAAGCACACCAATCCCAATACCACATATATATGCTCAATAACAACAACCCACCTCATATAATCCTAATTATATAATCTATATATATATATATATATATATATATATATGACTGATCAACCAAGGGTTAAGGCAGACTAAACTTATAAGGGACTGAAACAAATGCTTAGAACTAGGCTAAGGATGAATGGTCTGAAACATCAATATAGGCAAAAGGGAAGGATGCCAAGGGGACTGAGATCATGAGCTAAAAGATAGGACATTTTGGTCCACTTGTATAGTCAAAGTGAAGGAAAACCTATATGGTGACTGAAATATATCTCTAGATCAACCTGGGCTCCCCTCTCTATCTAGCTGAACTAACTATATGCAAAACAGTGGTCTGAAAGAAGTGAACCAAACTGGTGTACAGGGAATGCAATAGGCAGTATACTGCAATGAGTGCAAGCTACGTACCAATCAAAATACATTACCTAAATATACAACTATATATATTAACCCTCATCACCTCAACTCTACTCAGGGTCTAAAATACACACTCCCTACCACATGCCTAGCACCCCAATAAAGGGGTCAGATACTGTAAGGTGTACTAGGACAGAACAGTGAACTGCCCCAAGTGGTGAGTACAGGCCTCTAGCATGCATGATACTAATTCTACTGATATGCAAAATATGGTAAGGGGTTGATGGTTATATTGGTGAGTCAATAATTGGGGTCTGAACTATGGTCCAGTGAAACCTATGATGCAACATGGTAGGTAATAAAATTTGAGTACAGTGAACAACTTGTACAAGTTTGAACTAAGGGGACAGGGTATCTAGTGAAGGGGCTGCAAACTGCATATAAAGGTTGATCAACATGACTGAACTCAACACAAGAGAAGGGGCTGCAAACTGCCTACTAAAATAGGGAGTGGACCAATATAGGCTAACAACATGTCAATAATCCTATACGACAATGACCCATAGATACCAACCAAGCCCATATCCCATATGCCAATACCATCTGTAATCTATATGTATATAGGCCTCTCAGTCTTACGTGAACTACAACTATACCCAAGGACAGGCTCTGGTCGTGGGTGCCTCACTGGAAAAAGGTAAGGAAAATAATAACAATCATCAAGGCTGTAAGGCATACTAACATCCTATATGTAACTGGTTGGTATTATAATAACAAGAAAATCATCTACCATGGGTTACTATTCTACTACCAATGCTAACTATCATCTCTAGGGTACAGACACTCTACAAGCCATCACATCATTACACTATGAAAGAGCTACATATGAATAAGCTCTGCAAACTAAATATTCCTACTCCCAAGTTATTTGATGATGGAATACAATTTTAAAAACAACAGAAGGGTATGATAGAGGTGATATGTTGAAACCTTCTCAAGATAAAATCTGATAATCATATGCGTCTGTCCAAAATCATATTACTCAGAGTCTTCGTCACGTTAGTGAGCAAGGCTACGATAATCACAGAGTCCTTGACCAAGGCACATACTTCTAAAATCATGGTATTTAAAAATTTACATTGTCGTATGCTTGGCAGCAAAAATCTTAAATTCCCACACCCGAGAAATACGTCCTAAATCTGACTATATGTCCTCACTATGCCAGCTAACACGACTAGCGAAGATTCTAGATTCCATAACTGGGTGACCTAGCCCATATGATTCATCTCAGAAGAAAATCAAACATAACACAAGAACAACAGGACAAAAATTTGATCAATCAACAAGGAACAGAGGGAATCGAAATTTCAAGGCTGTAATAAGAGGCAATTGCAGAATAAAATCAAAAGAATGGAACCTGCAACTAGATCTCCAACGGCCTGAGCATCTTCGACTGTCCTGGCGAAAGCTCGCTCCTGCTGGCCTCCTCTGGCCTGCTGCTGATGCTGCATGTAACTCTGCTGCTAAGTCGGTAAGGGTAATCCCTTCTGCTGGCCTATCGGAGTCCTCGCTCCTGCTCCTAGTGCTGCTCCCTGAACTACTCTGCCTATGTTCTGGGAACACTCCTTCAGCTGGTGGTCCGCTGCTCCACATAGTAGGCACCTGCCCAGCCTCTTTCTGCACTTACCCCATCCATGCCCCGGTTTCTTGTAATAGGGACAACTGATTGTCTGTTGCCTGGGTGCCTGATACTGTCTGGGTTGCTGCTGTCCCTGCTGATGGCCCTGACCCTGGAACTGCTGCTGGGAAGGCCTCTGTTGATACTGATGCTGAATCTGCAAGAGGGGTATCTTGGCCAGGCCTACACTGCCACTAGCTCCCTCAAAAGGAGGTACAATGGGATAATCCATCTTCTGGTGGGCACCTGACCCACATAAATAGCAAACCTTCAACCTCTTCCTGCACTGCTCCCAGATGTGTCCCGGCTTCTTGTAGTAGAGACAACTGATTGTCTTCGGGTCCTGACCCTGATGCTGATGCTGCGCCTGCTGAACTCCCACTGGTGTTTACGTCTGCTGAATCTGCGTATGGGGCCTCTTGGCCTGGCCTTCGCTGCTGCTGGTACCGTGAGCGTCTTATCCCCTCTTGAACAACTGTTGTCGCTGAGTTTCCACTATCTGCTGGAAGAAGGAGAACAACTGCGCCACGTCCTCTGATCCTGATGGCGACTGCGGCTGAAGAACGTTCGGGATGACAGGAGAAAGTCTCGGGGTAGGAAGAGGTGCACTCCCATAAGCTGCAGATATCCCAGCCTGAGCTGGCATAACAGGAACTGCAGTCTCGGGGCCCTGTTGATCAGGACGAGGAGTGGTAGACCCCTCAGTGGTATCTCCCTGATCGAAACGATGAGATCATGTCTCCATAACCATCTTGAAGACAGATCAAACAAGAAATCAATACTGAGATAGAAATGATAATTCAAGGGAGGACAGTTATTCAAGGAAGTATCAGGAATTTAGATGGGAGAGATCCAGTCAAGAGTTTTTCCTCATGTGATTGAGTACTTCAATAATAATCCTAATCCTACTACAGGCTGTAGTGATACTCTAGTTCGAATAACACTACATAAACCTGACCTGTATGGGTCACCACTAAAAATGTGTCACGACCCGCACCCTAGAGTAAGGACACGAGAAGTGGGTACGTCCAGCCTACGCCGCAGTGTCGGCGGTAGAACGCTGTCCTAGGTCACAATATTTAACAATATAAAGCTAAGCAGTTTATACTCCCCGAATGGGGATGACATAGCAGAAAGTAAACTCAATCACAACTAAGGCAGATGATAAGATAGCAGATAGATAGATAGATAAAACTGTTGAACAGAAAGGAAATCCCAAGTACAACAGAGAGTCTAAGTGTCTAAGATAAATACATAATCCCAGATGCCAAGTATCAAATATATATAATCATCCATAGAATACTGTAAATGAAAACATCCTAATCTAAGGGTATGTCATCCACACTTAGTGGGACCTGCTACTGGTCCAGGTCCAGGCACTCATCTAAGGTAGCACCGTAATAAGTATCCACACCAGCCTCCTCCTCGTCCTCTGTAATATTTTCAACAGGTCCAGTCAGGACAGGAGCGAGCACAATACATCTCAACAGTTCATAGCAGGTTAGAAAATATAATTATGCAGCAAGTAAGATACAGGAACTGAACGAAGTATGGAATGTAAACAGAGAAAACTGTAATGGAAATATATATACTGTAAATAGAGAGCTAACTGTGGCTAGTGAGTCAGAGTACAATATAAACATGTGAATGGCATAGGAGATTCTGGAAACTATACTATGGAGTGATTCTGGGAACTACACTACTTGGATATTATTCACATGTTTACTTCTACTCCTCCGTACCCCCAATCAATACACAAGGATCCAGCCAGGTTATGTTATGATTCCATGTAAAGGCCCACAAGGGGTGATACATGGAGGTCCCATAAATGGGGATTCTGGGAAACCCAATAAATGGGATAAGGATTCAAAGAAGACTCTGTGATCATAAGAGTATATGTCACAAGTGGTCAATGAACCAACGAAGCATAGTGATACGCCATGTAAGTGAAACGCACAGAACATGTAGTACCCAGTGCTCCCTGAAGGGATAACATCTCAAGAAGGGATCCATATAGTACTAATCCGTGTGACCAACGTGACAGTATCAAGTAAAGTAATTTAATGCAGGAAAATAATTCTAAGCAGGATATGAAATAATCAGATAATGTACTCGCCTGGTATCTGGGTGTCCAACTGAAATATACTGTCCGAGGAGTGGTGTCTGGCTCCTATTTAGAACATCACAAGTCACAACAAGTCCAGAATGGTAAAATGAAACACTACAATGCATTCTACATGAATCTAGGTCAAACTAGGCCAAAGTCAACTCTTGGCCAACTCTGGTCAACCCTAGAAGTCAAACTAGGTCAACTATGGTCAAACTAGGTCTAACAAGTCCAAACTAGGTCAAACAAGTCTACACTAGTCTAGCAAGTCTATTTTAGGTCTAACAAAGCTATACAAGCCCAATCTAAGCTCACTAGTCAAACAGGCACACACAGGCCATAGGCTATATCATGCCTATAGGCCAACCCTAACACATACCCAAGTCAAAATCTATATCTAAACAATACACTCTTATTGATATATATATATATATATATATATATATATATATATATATATATATATATATATATATATATATATATATATATATATATGTAATCTAATACATACACATATATATATAATACATATATTTAGTATATACACAAGTTGTATATATATGAAACATATATATACTTATATAACCTATACACCCATTGTAGGTATATATACTAGATACCCATATATTACACAAACTATATTATATATATATACACACATTACATTATATATATACATTACCTATTTACATATATTTACATTAGGAAATAGGAAATATAGAGAGAGTGAAATAAAATTGTGTGTGTGTGAATGTGAGAGGGGACAAGTGTGAGTGTCACAGGAATCCCAAGACAGGGACTGTGCAAACAGTGTGAGGGTGTGTGTGTGAGGGTGTGTGTGTGTGTGTGTGTGTGAGTAGTGTAAGAGTGTGTACATGAACATGTGTGTATCAGTGAGTGATGTGTGAGATAGAGGTGAGTGATAGTGTGCAGGAATGAAACTGTCAGTACAGTTAGGAACAATAGGAAGGAAATGAAAGGAAATCAATTCAACTACAAATTCAGATTTCAACATATTACTGATTTTAATAACATCCCAGTGAGAAAAGAGAAGGAAATCAACTCATTGAAACCCTATTAATCTCAGGTTTTATATGAACTTAGATTTGGGTTCATAACACCATGAAAATTCAGAAAATCAGTTTTCAGACTTCTTGAAACAATCCTCCCAACCAAAAACTCAGATTTTAATATCAATTCCAGAAAGAAAAGAAAGGAAATCAATTCAGAAATAAACAGGTTTTATATCAAAACAAACTCAGTTAATAGGAAGGGATTTCAGTTCATAATAAACCTACACTATCTCAGGTTTGTGAAACAGTCCATTCATTCTCATCCTATTTTCGAAGCCCAACTCAACCAAACCTATCCCAAACTAGCATACATGCAGATTACTTATAGGAGAATCATACTAGGGATCTAAACATGTGATTTACAGCATCTAAACTAGGTAAAATGATTGCCAAAATTCGAATCCATAACTGGAAACAAGCTGAAATATACTATCTATCAGAATAATTGGGGAAAAGGAATTTGATCAATAAAAACATGTTAAAATGTACAATAATTGGTTGGTAAAGTAAATATAACATGTGCACGTGTCTTAGAGAGTGTTTCGTGTCCACCACAATGTGACACGACGTGTCCACATACGAACAAACACCACTCGGGCACACAGACACTGCACAGTGTACTGTCTCGTGCACAAGTGCACACGTGTCGTGCACTCGACACGACACGAATGGGGACTCGTAGTTGTGTCCACACCTAGGTTAGGTCTAGGTGCACGTGTCCAATGGCCTGCAACGTGTCCACAGTGTCGCGTGTCCGAAATCTAAAGCCGTATCAGTGGCTAAATACGACAGTGCACAGAACAGTGCAAACCCCGTGCACGATCGATTTCTCCCTAACCCATGTACGAGACTCGATAAAACTTTGGGGGCATGATGTCATTGCATGCCCCCTCGAGTCCATAAAGTTTCGTGTCCAACAACGCCGTGTCGTGTCCTGCAGGAGCCCCGAGTAGCAGGGGACACGCCTGGGCCGCGCACGCGTGTCCAAAAACGTGTACACGAGTGTCATAGCGACATGACATGGCCTTGATCCACTCTCAGTGCACTAAAAACATGTAATCCACTACAAAACAACAATTCCTATTCAAAAACTTCTACAAAAATGAATCGAAATGCCCATTGGGGTATTTCGTCGAACACTTAAACTCATCACTGATACGTGTCCGATACGGACACGTACAGGACACAAAATCTACAAATCCTATTTCGACAGGGTCAGGATACTTAGGGCTAGGCATTTATGCAATTAAAACCAAATTTTAATGGATGGATTAGGATTTTACCTATGGTGTTCTCCAACACAAAAATTCCTAGAATGAGGATTCTCAAAAGCCACCAAACTCCTTCAAATTGATAGAAAACTAAGATAAACAAATTCAAACAGCAAGAAAATATCAATTAGAATCTATTGCAATTTGTTTGGATTAAAAAGGAGTTAAAATGGATTTTCTAGGGATTTTTGAAGTTGGGAAAATACCTCTTTCTAAACTTGCTCTTTACTAAAGAGGCTAGCCCTAAATAGAGGAGAATACTTATAGGGGGGTTTCCAATGGGTGTAGTGGCTGGACAAATAATGTTAGGATTAGGGTTAGGCATTAGTTAATGGACTTTGGGCCTCTATGGCTAGTTATTGATTAAGGGTTCAATCACAAGTCATGGCTTATGACTTAATAATCTAACTTAAGTCAAATAACCATACCATGGCTCAACTCTAGTCTAACTAGGGTTGCATAACCTAACCAAGTACAAACTCAACTAGGGTTAGCTCCTAGGTTAGTCTACCATGGTCATTGCTAGTCAAAGTCAATCTAGCCAACCCTCATTCAAACAATTCCAAAATAAATTCTAAAAATTCCCATAAAATCAAATAAATTATAATAAATTCAAATAACCCCAAAAATGACAAAAATACCCTCAAACTAGAAATAATAAATAAAATACTCTAATCACAAGTCATGATTTTAAATAGTTTAAAAAGATTAAAAATCACCAAGAATCATAATATGAATTAAATATAAATAAATAATAATTATGACTACAAAATTTCAAAATTACTCTCATCTGGAAAACTGGGTGTTACAGTCAGATGATGTGATGTAGGGGGACGATATGTTTGCTGGTGCAGCGTCGGTGCTCTCTGCTAGAAAGCCTGACGCTTTGACGGTCCCTCGAGGTGTACAGAAGCCGGCCTCTTGCAAGACAGAAGATGCTCCTCAATGCTCCGGGCCAACTCCAGGATCTGGTAGTAGTCAGTCGTACCGTTCGCCACTATAAAAATGCCAATATCTGGAACTAGACCATGGCAAAACCTACACGTCATCTCCTTAGGGTCTGTAACTAGACTAGGAGCGAAACGGCTCAAACGACTAAACTCCGCTGCATACTCGTCGATAGAATGGTTCCTCTACTGGATGTTCTGGAATCGTAGCCCTAAGGCTACCCTAGCGGTGGTCGAGAAGAATTTCTTCTTGAACTGGGTCTTGAACTGATCCCAAGTGGCCCTCCCTCTCACAAATAGCAGCTCATTCCGGAACCAAACTTCTGCCAAATCTGTCAGCAGAAATCCCGCTGCCTCGACCTGGAGGTCATTCGGCAACCTAGCTCGAAAGAGCTTCCTCTCTACCGAGTCTAGTTAGTCATCTGCTACAACTATGCCCTCAGTCCCTAAGAACTCCTTGGGGTTCAGATCCATGAAGTCATTGATTGTTCCTGCTCTCTGTCGTGGCTCTACAGGTGGTGGGACAACGGTACTTTCTTCAGAACGCTCCATGCTCTAGCGGAGTAGGGTGGTCTGCTCCTGATGGGTCTTTAGGAACCCCTGGCCCAGGGTGAGCAGTTGGTTTCCGTCGAGTGTGACGGAAGCCTGGGTAGGTATAGTGATAGGTGGTGGTGGGAGTATCGGGTCCTACTGGGACTGTGATGTGGAAGGTGGTGGAGGCATTTGGGTTGGTAGATTTATGGAGTGGATGGAGGTGTATCGGTCAACTAGTCAGCTGACTGGATATGGAGTGTGTCATTCTCAGGTGTGATATACTGGGATGAGCGGGTGAGCACCATCTAATTATAATAAAAATAAAAAGGACTTATAAGGACTCTTTAAAGTAAACAATCATAAACAAAAAAATCTAATTATAATAGCAAGCATGTGATGTATTTTCTATGTTACAATCATAGTATTCCTCTAGGTGTTCTAAGCATCATTCCTAATGTTGTCTAATTACCTTAAGTTTCTAATTACAGGCAAGCTTGGTAAAATGATGTAACCAAACAATTTAGTCAGGACCTGCATGGGCTACCATTAAAAACATGTCACGATCCGCTACCCAAATTGTTGGGCCGGGCCGAGTCATCTCCAGCCTACGCTTGAGATAAGCGCAATAAGTTATTCTAGAGATAACAAGATAAGACTAAATGTGCTAACAGTTCTATAAGTAAAGAAGAGTCATAAATGCTCCAAACACAAAAGTCATCTCATATATCAATAAGATCCAAGTACAAGTCCATAATGTAAAGCTGGATACAGGTCCAGTCATAAAATACATAGTCTAATACATGACTAGTCTCAAAAGTCTAAAATATAAATAGACAACTAGACGAGGTTCCCCGTAGGTACATTCTCATAAGACAATGCCTGGTCCTCCGCAGTAACTCCATAATACGAATCACAGAGCAACTCCTCCTCAGTAAGTATACCTACAACGTTATTCTGTCAGGACGGGAGCAAGTATTATTTCTAACAAATTAAATATACGAAGCATGAACAGAAATATAATAAACTGGAATCATGGCATATCATGGTTTAATTGGTTCTTTTTAGAAATGGCAACATATAGTTTAAAAGTTTAAAATCGTAGCATGTACGTGAATCGGTCAATAGGTGAATAGGATGTACAGTGGTACATATCAAGTTTTTGAAGTGTACATACGTACCCTTAACGGCATCGATGTATGTCCATACACAAATACAGGATCAGACATACGACAAATTTACATATAGAATGTAACAGTGCTCGGTAAATACATACGGAGAATGGGGTCATGATCACGTACACTACTAACAGTTTTTCCTTAACCCATTATTTAAATATGTGAGAGATATGAAAAACTGTCCTAAACATGGTAGAGACTGAAAGTAATACAACATGTAAAGTTTTAACTTGCTACCCCAAGGATCAACATTTAACATGGTTGGTAAATCACAGTTTATTGTTTATAGCAGTATATAAAGTTTGTAAAAAGTACTTGCCTTTAGCAAAGCAAAGCAGCGATAAAAATGCTATAGATGCCTGTTGACTCGTCACTGTAGAAATAAATACATAAACTTAGTTTTTACACTAAGTTAAACACTATAACACTAGTGGTGCAGCACGACTTTCTGACTGGACACCTAGCCAAATGATGACTTTAGCATAGGAGACCAATGTGGGGTGACACAATACTCTAACCAACTTTCTACGGTCTTTACACTAGTGCGGGGTGAGGTCCAATACGACTATAACTCAAAACAACACAAAAAGTTGCAAGTCGTAACTATGCAATAATTAAATTAAATTGTACACTATGTTCCAACAATTTTTGGGATAGACAAAAGCTCAAGTCTACATAAAATAAAGTACCATAATGATCCTTGTTAATTATAGAAATTTATACTAATTTTTCAGGAATTTATAAACCTTCATAAATAATTATTAAAAATTAGCAAACATATATATACTGAAAATGAGTTCTGTTTTCCTATTTTTATAAAATACCAAAATAGTCATTAAATGCTGGAAAATTATATTAAATTAGCTAAATTAACATAGTATTTAAATATAATTTTTTCTAGATTTTTACAGCAATTAAATTATATATAAAAATTCAAAAACAACAAGCAACAGTTTCTGGAAAATAATTAATTAATTATTTACTATTTTTGTCCATGTATTCGAAATTGAACCGAAGTCCAGATACAGGACCCAGAACCATGAATCAAGTCCAATATGACTTGTACAGACTCTGAATATATTAGACATAATTGGACCCAAAAACCCATGCTAGATTTGGACATCAATTGGTCATAACAATTTAAAATACAGGAATTTAAATAATATATATCTTTATTTTTATTTTTTTGAAATGTAGGCATTTATTAACTCAAAACCGAATTGTTTACAGCCATAGAACAGTCCTCAAGAAGAGGCTGGAGAATACAGTGAGGGGGAGAAGAAAATTTCTCAGAAGTGAGGGTGCCCCGCACTTGTCCTGCTAGAGTGTGAGCGACGTTGTTGCTTCTTCGTCTAACAAATAGGAGTTTAATGGACTGAGAAGCAATCAATTCCTTTTGAATGTCTTTTACCAAATCTGACAGTCGCCAAGGAATTAGTCGTGGTTCCCCTTTGAGAATCCGGAGTGCCACCATAGAGTCTCCTTCAATGAAAATGTTACTCGTAGGCATGTTACTCACAGACATGTTCCGAACTAACCCAATCCCGAGCTTGATAGCCTCCAACTCAGCTTGAAGACATTGATCAATTGGATTGTAGTTGAAGAAGTACTTCGTTTCAGCCATAATGAAAGATCCTCTGGCATCCCTGGCAATTGCAGCAGCAGCGCTGCCTGTCGGGGATGTCGCCCCATCAACATTTATCTTTATAGAACCAGTGGGAGGCGCCTGCCAGATATTGCCATCATTGGCCTCAAGCCTCAGGGTGCAAATCTTCTTTGTTTTATTTTGGAGATCCTCAGTATGCAATGAAAGGAGGCTCAGAGCATGTTTGATAATATTCAGGGGACGTGGAGCAATATTTCGAAATACACAATCCCCTCTAGATTTTTAGATTGCCCAAAGTATCGTTGCCCCCATCCGGACAACATCACAATCAAAATTGTCATTAATCCAAGCAGACAAGAGGGAATGTAGGCTGCCACATTGGTCAGTACGCATTCCCAGGGGACTTATAAACCAAGCCTCCCTGGCAATGTGACAATGGAAAAATAAATGATCCACCGTTTCTTCCTCAAGCTGGCAGAAAGGGCACAAAGGACTCACCTGACAGTTCCTCTTACTGATAATAGAGAACAGGGGAAGTCCATTGTGCCACAGTCGCCACACAAACATCTGGATGCGAGGAAAAATGTTTGGAAGTTTCTAAATACGCTCCCATTTGAGATTAGAGCCAGGACCAGATGAACAGGAAGGAAAACCGCAACGAATAAATTCGTAAAGGGATTTGGATAAAAACTCACCCGAATTAGAACTTGTCCATATGAGCTTGTCGACTTCCTCTTCCGTCTGGAGATTGATATCAGTGATGGCCTTCGCTTTCCAAGGAGGGAATAGAGAGTAGATCAGGGGAACATTCCAGTTGTGGCCACTGGAGTCCATGAGTTCACGAACAAGCCTGGGAGAATGTTCAATGCCGTTGACAGCACTGACCCTGAATCCAGGCAATCCAGGGACCCATGGCTCATTGAAAATATGAATATAGCCTTTTCCCACCTTCCAAAAAACTTTCCCTTCCAAATGACAACGAACATCAAGTAAGCTGGCCCATGTTGGAGAAGCATTCCTACATTTTGTGATGTGCCAAATGGAACGATTTTGTAAATATGTTCCAGTAAGAACCTGGACCCAAAGCTGATGTGGATTTGTAACTCCCCTTCCAAATTTTTAAAATATTTTATTCATTATTTTATTTTATTTAAAATGATGATTATTAGTTTTTATAAGTAATTAATTAGTTTAATATTTTATTTTTTGTGGTGATTAATAAATTTATTATTATTGAAATCGATTTTCTATTGGATAAACATTTTATATTATTATATTAATACAGTTTTGGAATAAATATATGCGTATATATTTATTATTCGTTTTCAGTTACCCATATACTAATCTTTTATGTGAATATGTGCATATTATATTTAAGAGAATATACTTGTATAATATATAAATTATATAGGTGTAATGGTATGAATATATATATACATTATATAAATATATGTGTAGTGTATATATATAGGCGTATTTGTGATTATAAATATAAATATATATTGGCGTATATACGTGTGAATATATTTTAATATACCTAAATATATATATATATATATATATATATATATATATATATATATATATATATATATATATATATATATATATATATATATATGTATGATTATAAATATATATGTGTTACTAAATAAGAAAGAAATAAGAGAATGAAAAAAAAAAAGAAGTAAAGGAGTAAAAAGGGGGGGAGCCCAGCCCACATATTTTCCCCCACAACAGAAATCCGAGCAGCTCCCGAACAGACCCACACCCAAACCCCGCATGAGCCCACAGGTCCACAGGACTTATATTAACTCTCGGCCGAACCGAGAGTATACTTATAACTCTCTCGACATCGAGAGATTGAGAAGAGAAGTAAACCCTAACCCCTCGACACAACCTCCGCCACCACCACCTCACCCTGGGCGGCCACCAGACGCCGCGCCCGCGCGCCAGCGCGGCCCCTGCACGGCCGTCGGCCGGCGACAAGGCCGTGCGCACGCGCACAATCGCTGGGTTGCAGCAGCGGGAGCAGTTGCAGCGACTCCACTTCGAGGTGAGATTTCTCCCTCGTTTCTTCATCATTTTGTGAACCGTAAATTGATTTAGGAAGCCAATATAACCACGTTTCGATCCCAGTAAATAGTTTTTGTGATAGACAAGCACCCCGTCCAGAAAATCGATGTAAAGTTCATCGAAAATCCTGTTGGAAAACAGGACGTGAAACAGTCCAAACCCCCATGTTGGGAGACGAATTGAGAATAACCCATTAACTTATTGGAAAAAATATTTGAAGACAGTCCTAGACACCATGTAGGGCTTCACAACCCTTTTTGCGGATTTGGAAATCATCGACTGAGCGTCGAGAAATCGAATCCCAAAATTTCCGAAAAATCTATTTTCAAAATATAGAAAACCATCCACACGACGTGCGTCACGCCAATCCGGACGACGTGGTCG
>JANAVB010018199.1:11261176-11363676 GCA_029216955.1 Iris pallida
GAAACCGCTTTGTTCCTCTGAAATGATTTTGGAGAGAATGTCTGTCATTCTGGTGGCAATGATCTTGGATATGATTTTGTTGGTGAAAGTACAAAGACTGATTGGTCGGAAGTCGCAGAACGAGTTGGGGTTGTCTTTTTTCAGAATGAGGATGAGGTTGGCGCTGGAGATGGCTTTGGGGTAGTGAGCTCCTTCAAGGAAGGCAATAGCCGCGTCGGTGATATCCCGCTTGATAATCTTCCAACAAGAACGAAAGAAAACTCCGTTGAATCCGTCAGGTCCGGGGGCGCTGTGCTCGTTCAAAGCCCACACCGCGTCTTTCACTTCCTGTTCGGACAGAGGGCGGTCCAGCAAAGCATTGTCGGCATCGTTGATGATGGTGGGGATTTGGTCGAGGAAAGAAGAGTCTTTCTGAACCGTTTCTTTGTAGAATAACTTGGTATAGTAATCAGCTGCCGCCTCTTGGATACCCTTATGGTCGGTTCTGATGATGCCGTATTCGTCGGTTATGTGGTGAATCGATAGTTTGTTTCTTTTGCCATTGACGCAGGCGTGGAAGTATTTGGAGTTTTTGTCTCCTTCGCTGTCCCATTTCAGCCTGGCTTTCTGTTTCCAGAAATCGGTCTCAACTTTGAGTCTGAATTTGAGCATGGCCTTGGTGAGGTTCAGGGCACTTCTAGCCGCAGGGGAACGGTCGGTCAGCAATTTGGCTTCGGCACGGGCGACGTCATCTTCGGCGACTCGGATTGCTTGGAAAATGTCCCCAGATGCTTGTTTGCTCCAATTGGAGAGGGCTTTCCTGGTGGCTTTGAGCTTGTTACTAATCCGAGTGAGACGGTTTGGGGAGTCCTGACTGTTCCAGGCTTCAGCAAGGACGCTCGAGAACTGTGGGTGTTCAGCACAAAAGTCAATGAATTGGAATTTCTTTTTGGGGAGGTGGTTGTTGTTGGTCTCCACCAGAATAGGGGCGTGGTCTGATTCTGCGGAGTTGAGGTGGGACAGGGTGGATGTGATCCTCATTCCCTGCCAACGAGCGTTGGTTAGGGCTCTGTCCAGACGGGAATATTGGCGGCGATCGTCGTCCTGCATATTGCACCAGGTGAATTCGTTCCCTTTGAACTGAAGAGGAGTAAGATGTGCGTTGAATATGAAGTTGTTGAAGTCATTTATGGCTGGTAGGGGAGTGGGACGACCACCAATCTTCTCTTCTCTGCGGGTGATGGCATTGAAGTCCCCTATGCAAAGCCAGGGGGTGTTACTGTTGTGGAGGTGGATGTCGAGAAGATCGCTCCAAAGGCTTTTGCGTTCAGCGATGACACAGCTGCCGTGTACTGCTGAAAGGATGGCGCGCTCCGGTAGAGTGGGATGAGTAACCCAGCAAGAGAGGGCTTGTTGGGAGTCCTGGATGATGTCGAGTTTAACCTCCTTCGATCCCAGAATCCAGATGTCGTGTCTGCCAGCAATGGCAGTGGGGAGGCCCAGGGCTAATTGGGTTATTTTAAGATGTTTGGCGGGGATTTTGGGTTCAATGATGATGAAGATGTCCACTTTGTGAATTTTTCGAAGGCTGGAAATGCGCCTTAGTGTCGGTTTGTTAGCCAGACCTCGAACATTCCAAGATAGGATGTTAAGCATTAATGATGTTGTGGGGGGATTTTTTCTTCCGCCGTGCGGCGGATCTGGTTAGGATGGTGACAGTCGTGTCTCCGCCTTCCTTGCTCCGTTGGAAGTTCGGCACGGCCGCGATAGTTGTTGTTGGAGGGTTTCCGTTGTGGTTAACGTTCGGACATGAGGAAGGGCCAATTAGGTCTCCGGCTAAGTCTACAGCGGGGTCCTCTGGTGGAATGGCCAGGGAGTCATCAGCTTGCTCGGTCAACAACAGCTGAAGGGGGACTCCTGCGGCTAGAACTTGCATGCCTTTCTGTGCTTGGTCGGGACCGAGAAGGGCTAGAGTGTCTTCGACTGGGTTCCCGTTGGGGGGCAGAAGAGCTGCGTTGATTGTGGGAGAGGCCGAGGGTTCTGTCTCCTGACCGCTGGGGGTAGTCCAATGCTCTGTGCCGCTCGCGGTGGTTCCCTTCGAAGCTCGTGAAGGGTTGAGTGAGGGAGGTGAGAGGTCGGGAAGCCCGGATCCGCCTGGGCCGGTGGCCGGCTCCGTATCCTCTGAGTCGAGAATGGCGAATTGGTTGGAGGTCGCTATGAGTTGGGGAGTGTAAGGGATCATAGCTCTACTTAGAGGGTCGTTGGAGGCTGGTTCGATGGGGCTTGATTCGAATCGTATGTGGGAGTTCGAGGGAGGTAAGATGGGCGACTTGGGAGATCTTCCACCTGTTGGGTCGTGTCTTTCCTGGATGATTTCTTTTTGAGCTCCGGGTGAAGGCGGTGGCAATACTTCGGAAGGTGGCCTCTTAAGTGGCAGTGGTTGCAAAACAGTATGTGGTTGTCGTAGAGGATTTGTTGGGTGTGGGTTTGGTTGCCCAGCTCGATGGTTATGAAGTTAGGGGTTCTGAAGTGAGATCTAGTTCAACACAAAGTTTGGCGTAGTAAGCTTTGGTGAGATTGCTGGTCTCGGGCGACGTGGCCACGTACGTCCCGAAAGAGTTGGCAATGCGTCTTGGCGCTGCTGGGACAAAGCAGATGAGAGGAAGATTGGGGAGGGTAACCCACGCTGCCACCCTGGCTGAATCTACTTTGGTGTTGAATTCTGGAGTCCACTTGATTATCTTCATGAGGTGAGTGTCAATTTTAGCTGTGCCCTTGGACCACACTGTCCTGTGATCGCGGTCCGAAGAAAGGTGGAGTAGGATGTGCCTGTGGTCGAGGGGGGCTACTCGATAGTCGGATGCTAAGTTCCACTTGGCTATCTCTTCCTGAACTTTGGCAAGTTTGGGGCACCCCGAGGAGAATTTCAGAATAAAGGTGTGAGGAAAGGCCCCCGACAGCGATGATACTTCCACTTCGGAGAAGGGGATGACTGGAACAGGGGAGTCGAGAGAGTAATCGATGTCCTGTAGATCAACGTCTGTGAGAATAGTGCCCTTCGAGGGGGAGAGGTTCGGGCGCAGCATTGCAGCGTAGGACGGAGGAGACGTCCCGGGGGGAGGGGGTCCCGCTGAGCCGGGCCGAACACCGAGGGTGGGGGCAACTCCAGTGCGAGAGAAGGAGGCGGTGGTGGGAGTCTGGGAAGGCCTGCCTGCAAGGGGGAGTGTAGGGGCGCCGGATGGCGCAACGCCGATCGGGCCAGAGGCGGAGGCCACTCCGGCCCAGAGGGAAGGGGGTGCCATGGACGCCACCGGAGCGGAGGGAGGGCCCGAGGGGGAGACACTAGAGGTGGAGGAGACAGAGGGGCGACAAACGCGGAAGCGACCGGTCTGGGGGACGCCGGAGCAGGGCGAGAGCCCTCAGGAAAGCCACGGGAAGGGGGGGTGCTTGAGAGGGCGGGGGTGATGCCTCGCTGAGGGGGAGGGGGAGCTGCGAGAGGAGGGTGAGGCGAGAGGGAAGCGCACAGGGAGGGGTGGAGGGAGGGTGGCGGAGAGGATGGGGATGAAGGGGAAGGAGGGAGAGGGGATGAGAGACAGGAGGGGGGGCAGAGTCAAACTAGAGGGGGGGTACGACTGCGCAAAAGAAAGGGGAGAGCACTGCACAGGGGGGTATGGAACTAGATTGCGTACGGAGGGGTGGCCCACCCAGGGCGTGCGCAGTCCGCTGCGCGCAAGGGGGGGTGGGGCAAAGGAACTGGACTGCACGGGAGGGGGTGGCCCACCCTGCTCGAGCGCAGTCCGCAGCACCCGAGTCACGTGGGAGGAGATGAGCTCCACGAGGAGAGCAATAGATGGGGATGCCAAGAGCTGCGCAACAGCTGGCGACTGTTCGGCAGAGATAAGCTCCATGCTGGCAGCGCAAACGGGAGGGACTTCGGGGTGCGCGTCTGCAGCACAGGTCCCGAGAAGGGGGGACGGGGGGGCCGAGGCTGGCAGGGCAAAGGCTCACGCCTTCCAAGGGAGAAGGGTAAGTTTGAAAAGGGGGGGAGGGCGAGAGCTTGGAGGGAATGCTGAAGGTGGCCGTCGTCGACGTCACCGGCGGCCGGAGCCGGGTGGAGCGAGGAGTCGACGGGCGAGCACAGCGCATGACTGCGAGAACCAACCCGGAGCAACGGAGGTTGCTCGACTGAGGGGACGACCGGCGGCGAGGAAGGGGATCTCGGAGGGGGAGGGGGAGGAGAGGAGTGGGACCGAACGGCGGCGGGGAGGAGGAGACGAAGCCAATCTTGCGATTCCGGGGGCCAGGGAGGAGACATCTGAGGCGGAGTTGACCTGGGAGATGGTGGGGGAGCTGGGGGGGAAGGGGCCGGCCTAGGCCGTCCAAGGGAGCGGGGAGAGCTCCACAGGAGGAAGGAGGAAGACCATACCTATATATATATATATATATATATATATATATATATAATATATATGTACATTTACGGTATAAATAAAAAAAATAAAAAAATAAATATATATATACATTTACTGTATATATATACATAAAATAGTGTATATATATATAATATATATATATATATATATATATATAATATATATATATATATATATATATATATATATATATATATATATTTTTTTTTTTTTATATTTTTTTATATATACAAAAATACATGTACATATATACATATATATATACATATATATACATATACATATAATAATAACTAATAAAATAAAACAAAAACAAAACAAACAGAGAAGAAGAGGGGGCTCGAACTCGGCCCAGAGGGGTCGGGTTCTTGGGCTCGGTCGGGCTGGCCAGGGGGTCATCCCGAGCCATGTGTTAGAGTTTGGGTTAGGGTTAGTGTTATTTAGGTTTTAGGTTAACGGGTTTAAACCCGATAGCCAACTTCGTGTCCTGACTGTTTGGGACACGAAGAAATGGTCGAGTCTCCGTGTCTAGGTCATACACGACATGCACGGGTCGAGTCTGTAGTGTCCAAACTTACCACTAGGTTCGTCAGGACGCGACGAGTCGCATATGAGAGATTGGGACACGCACGACACTATTTTTAGAGTGTTACCTACGTGTCCGATCGAGCTAGAGGTTGTGGAGGTGGCTGGACGGCGGCTGGCACGTCGTCGTTGTGGCACTTGGGTGGCACTAGACTCAACTCGTCGGGGCGCGTCTAGTGGTGGTGATTGATGGTGGTGATGGTTGCGGTGTAGGTGGCTGTGGGGTGTGGCCGGAGTTAGGGTTACGGCGAAGAGGAAGTTGGGGAGACGGTGGTCGTGGTGGTCGGGTTTTAGCCTAAGGTTAGGGTTTGGAGTAGGGGTTATTTATAGGGGAAAAAGGAGGTCGGTTGGGACTGTGGCTGGCCAAAAATGGCGGGTGGAGTCGGTGGTCGTCGGGGGGCAGCTGGCCGATCATCAGGGGGCAGCTGGCCGGTCGTCGGGAGTGGGTGAAGTGGGTTTAGCAGTCGGGTCCCCAAACTTTTAGGATTTACAGATAGGTCCCTCCCCTATGCTAATGCAAAAGTAAATTTGCAAAACACAGTTGAAACAATTTACTAAATTATAAACCGATATAATAACAATCTAACAAATTGCGTAATGATATTAAAACAATTCAGTTTATTACAAAATAATATATTTTGATTTAAAAACGGGAAAACTATACTTTTGGTCACTGAATGTTTGTCTGACCAAAGTTTTAGTCACTCAAAGATATTTTCCAAAAATTTAGTCACTGAATGTTTGGCCTTCCAAAAAAATGATCACTTTGTTAAATTGTTGTTTGTTTTATTAACGATTTTTGTTAACATGGCATATTATGTGCCATGTCAGTCGTTAAGTATGACGTGCATGGCACATCTACGTGGGCTATTTTTGGGTTTTATTTTGCAAAAAAGTTCATTTGGGTATTAAGTTATGTGCCATGTTTTAATGTTTATGACATGATATTTCATTTTTTTTAAAAACTTAATACCCAAATAATTTTTTTGAAAAATAAAACCCAAAATAGCCCACGTAAATGTGCTAGGTCATACTTAATGACTGACATGGCACATAACATGCCATGTCAACAAAAAATGTTAATAAAACAAATAACAATTTAACAGAGTGACCATTTTTTTTGGATGGTCAAACATTCAGTGACTAAATTTTTGAAAAATATCTTTGAGTGACTAAAACTTTGGTGAGGCAAACATTTAGTGACCAAAAGTATAGTTTTCCCATTTAAAAACTATTTAAAAATCATTTAAAAATTCTAGAAAAATTCCTAATAATTATATTAAGCTATTTTAAACACAAAAATGCTATTTAATAATATTAAAATATTATTTTGAAATTTAGGGGCTTACAGTACTAGTATACTTAATTGTTTAGGCCATAGACTTATTTAGACCTAGAATTGACTAACTTAGACTAGTTTGACCATTGTTGACCAAACCCTAGCTAGTTTGACCACATTAGACTAGTTGCCCTAGTTTGACTAGATTATTGACCAAAGTTAACCAAGTGTTGACTTTAGCCTAGAATGACCTAGAATCATGTAGAATGTATTGTAAACTTTAAATATTACCTTCTTGAATATATCACGACTTGTATTGCTCGAAATAGGACTCAAATAACTCATTTCGGACAGTATATTCTCACAGACATTCAGATCGCAGACGAGTACATTCTCTGATCGTTTCATACTTGTTAGGATTTATATTCTTGCTCTAGATTACCTTACTTGATGTTGTCACGTTATCATCACGGATTGGTAATATATGGATCTTTTCATGAGATGGTATCACCCTTAGCGGGCGCATCGGGTACTTCATGTCATGTGTTTCATGTATATCATGTATTCCTTGCTCTTGCGTTATTCATGTATTCTCATGTGCTTTCATGTATGCTTTTGTACTTTCATGTCTCTCATGTACGTCCATATTTTCTTATGTGTTTCATGTGAAACCAAACCATCATGTTCGTAATGTAACTTGACTGGATCCTTGTGTATTGATTATGGGTAGGGGTGAGTATAAATGGTCATGTGATTTAGCCATCATGTTCACTCTGTTACTTTTCATGTGATTACCATGTTTCTCATGTACGACACAACCTTCATGGCTAGTATTTTCATGTGCAATATGTTTCATATCATGTTTAATCCAAGCCAATTACATGCCATCTCGTACTCTAAATTACTAGTCACTTACAGTTCTTACTTATCATATATATGTTTCCAGTTATCAACTCCTATTTTTATGTACATCTTCTTACAGTTCATGTATCTTACTCTTTTGTATGCTTTATATTTCCTGCCATGATATGAACTACGTAAGATGTATTATGCTCGCTCCTGTTCTGACTGGACCTGTTAAAAATATTACAGATGATGAGGAGGACTTCTACCCTACCTACTACGGAGCATGCCTAGATGACACTTGCAACCTGGACCCCAGGAGGTTCAGTCAGCTGCTGAGGATCCTACTATTGCCTATAGTAGATAGTTAGACTGTTATTTCCTTTCTTCATGTCATTTGTGTTTTATGGATTCAGACTTGTATTATTGTGAGATTTTAAGACTTGATGTTGTTGACTTGGAATTATTTCTCTTCCTATTTTTACCCTATTTTGAGGATTTTACTATCTATCATATCGTGCTATTTTCATCTTTAGACTTGTGATTGAGTTGTACCTTCTGTGATTGGCCTGCGTTTGGAGAGTATATCATATTATGGTTAGTTGAGATCATAACCAAGAACAGCGTTCTACCGTCGACACTCCGGCATAGGCTGCATGTACCCACTTCTCGTGCCCCTACACTGGGTGCGGGCCGTGACACAACATATCCAACAAAATATCCAACTATATATCATGAACATCCAACTACATATTATGCCGGGCCTTCGTACGAGACTACAAATTATGCATGAAGGGGAACTCGACCACGTCGTCGATGCGCTCAAGCTCGTTGGCGATCGCGATACTAGTGTCACTTTGGCAACCTCTCCGGAGTGTCTTGTCCAATTCCTTCGCCCTTTTATACTGTAAATAAAAGTATAAGTGAATTAAGTCTACAAACATGGGAGATAAAAGTCTAATTACAAATACGGAACTCACCATCTTCACCAACGAAGCATACAAGATGTTTTTGGAAGAAAGATGTCCAATAGCTCCCACGGCCACGGGACCCGGATTTGTAGGGTTCGACAACTTAGGATGTCCGACCTCCAGGAAGTACGGCATGTAGTCCTCGCTGTAGTCGGCCATCTGGGTGACCGATTGTCTTTCAGATTCCCGAAGTACATGTCGTTGTCACTTGGAGTAAAAGTCGGTCACCCAGTCGAAATTCGTCGGTTTGTAATTTAAAGGTTGGGTTCCGTACGGATATTATTACATCCGTATTGTGCACTTCGGCACAGTTTGTACGAAGCCAAACTGACGAAGTACTCGATCAGGCATGTACGGCTCCGTGATCTCATAGCATGTGATCATGCCATGAAATAAATAAACTGGTTGGACCTCATGATTCTCCTCGCATAAATCCCGATATGGATTCCAAAATATCTGTAAAAAAACAGTTAACAGCAAAACAAAATTAACATGAAAAAGTATATCAAAATTTATTACCTCTTCTGGAACCAAATTGTCTAGTACTTCACGAATGGAAGCCAGTGTTTGCCAATTTTTGGTTTCCAGCTGGGAGGGCCTCCATCGAGACACTCTAGAAAGGTTTTCAACATACCCTGGGTTCAGGTCACCCCGCCTGAGCATCAAAACGTTCTCGTATATCCATGCATATTCAATTTATAAATGAATAGTTAAAAAATAAACAACAAAATAAATTATACGAGATTAAATTGTTAGAAGTTTTCTAACGTGTAGCAGAGTCTGGCATCCGACCATTGTCTTAGTTCCGACACGGGAAGCGATGCCGAACTCGCGGTAAAGATTGGCTAGGATACCGCTTCCCCAGGATATATCAATGAAGTCATCCACTTCAGATAAATTAAGAATGTACCTAGCATGTATCGAGGTTCCGGACTTGTCCGAAATACCCACCGTTTCTAGGACGAACAACATGTATACACGGGCCACCGCATCGACTGTCTCATCATCATCGTCATCCACCTCCATATCCATGAACTGCTCTACCATAAATGATAGAGAAATTCCATATGACTTCTTGAAGCCGGGCAGAGTTGTAAAACATGTAGCCTCAAGTCCAAGGTGACTTGAGATAAACTTGACGATCTTCTCATACCATTTTAGGGATTTCTCATTGGTGTAATGTTCTTTGGTCATGATGCGCCCGATAACTGGCAGGGCCAGTATCTGGTAGACATCGTCAAGTGTAATGGTCATCTCCCCTGCTGGGAGATGAAATGTGTTGGTCTCCGGGTGCCATCTCTCCACAAAGGCGGATATGAGGGCACTATCCATTGTCCAATAGGCATTTCGTGCCAAATTGTGCAAGCCGCTCGGCATGATTTTGCTCTGGACGGCCTCCGATAAGCTTCCAAACTATCAGGACACGGTTTTCTTCCCGTGACTCACAGCCCTAAGGATACGATATGTCCTCTTATATCGAACAACAGAAAAACATAACAATTATGAAATACATATATATAGTATGTTAAACTGGTAGCTTACAAACGTAATGTACATACCGGGTTCTTCCATATTTTATACGCAATGTGGCTCTCAAAAGAAACCAACATTGAGCAACCGGGCGGACGGACAGGCGGCTCAGAAGGACCGGCCTCCTCAGATAGAGCAGAACCGCCTTGACGTGATAGGAGTCGGCCAATTAGCATATCATCGTCGTCATCAGAAGAACGCATAGAAGTATGAGCTCGTTGCTTCGACCGAGCTTGGGGTGCCGGTGGCGGCATCCCAGACCGACCTTGGGGTGCCGGTTCAAAAATTGTAATCGGACGCTCGAAAGGACGTCCCTCGCGTTCCTTTCGCTTTGATGCGGTGGGCCGTATTCGTTTGTTATCGGCCGGAGGATTGCAGGACAACATATAGTTACTAAATAATAGAAACAAAAAATAGGACTGTTACCCACCCACCGACCCCTCCCCTCCGCATATGAGCATCGTGCTGTTACCCCCCTCCATATGATCAACAGACAGTTACCAACCCCCCATATGAGCAACATACAGTTACCGACCCTTCCCGCCCCACACCCCCAGCCCCACCCCCAGATCTGATTACATTAGGACTGCGAGGCCTGTGGCAGTCCTAATATAAAGTGGGACTGTGGCAGTCCTAATGCAATCAGACCCGACTGTTGCAGCCGAACGGCCAAAATGAGATATTCGTTTGTCGTGTTCTAGGGTTAGGGTTTCAAGAAAAATGTGGGTTTGTCGTGTTCGAAAATTCCATTCATGAACCCTAAAGAGATTCTAAACCTAATTTATCGAAACTTTTTAGAGAATTAAAAATATCATAGGGTTTTGAATAGAATGTAGAAAATTCTAAAGGAAATTAGGGAAGAACGTACCTAGATTCCGATTGCTTCGACTTGTGTGTCATCTCTTCGAATCTAGGAATGTTGTTGAAGAAATTTTGGTGGAGGAATTGGGAGAATGGAGTGGTGGAGGAGAAGAAAGTAGGGTTTTAGGAGAGCTTTGGAAAGCTTTTCTTTTTTCTTTTGGTGGAGAGAGAGAGTAAAATGAGATATGGGGAAGAATTGAGGGTTTGGGGGGTTGGGCTGCCCCCAAGCAAAATGTGGGTGCCCCCCAGCAAAATCCCCACCTGCTTGGGCTACCCCCAAGTAAAAAATATGGTGCCCTTAGAAAAAACCTATTAAAATCATAGCTTGCTAAGAATATACTCAGGCTCTATCTTCTTCCCTACGGTTCATGTGAACAGTATCGAAGCTTTATTTATGTTATAAGCACCTATTGTATACCCAGAGAAGAGAGAAGAAGATTGTTACCCATATTGCCACAGGATTTATGGCAGGGCTTCTTCGACTAGTCCGCGGCGTCAAACCCATGGTGAGCGCTGCTCTGGAATCGATTGGTCTTACGCACGAGGAGATGGTATCAGCAGTCAAGGAACGACTTCCATGTTTCCATAATTAGTCGAGGTACCAAGGCATTCCATGGTTTCATATTAGAATCATAGGTTGCTAAGAATAGCCTCAAGCTCTATCTTCCTCCCTAAGGTTGCACGTGAACAGTGTTGAAGCATCATTTATGCAACACTTCTATTTGGCCCGCGGACGGGCTAGCCCACCCATCACTGTGGTCCTCTATCATTGGCAGGTCAATGGCGTAGGCCCTATGCTAATAGGGGGCCAATGGGGGAGTGCCACGCAGGCGGGTAGGCTGGCCCGCCTGCGGGCAAAAAAGTATTTTTGCTATTTATGTTACTAAGCACCTATTGTCTACTCACCTATTGTCTACTCAGATAAGAGAGAAGAAGATTGTTACCCACATCACCACACGATTTATGGCGGGGATTCCTCGGCTAGTCGGTGGCATCGAACCCATGGTGAGTGCTACTGTGGACTCGATTGGTCGCATGCACGAGGATATGGGATCAGCTGTCAACGAACGGCTTCCATGTTTCCATGATTAGTCGTACGGTCAAGCATGGCCACCGCGTAAGATTGGCGAGACGAGAGAATGTCCTTGTAGTGATGGTATTAAAGTCGATGGCCGAGATGTCCACAAGAGGCATTGGCCGAGGTGTCGGTGATTGCAAAAACGATAGAGTGGCGAGCTCCGGCAAAGAGGGCCAGGGGCACATGTTAGGTCCCTTACCGAACTGAGTAAATGCCATAGACACTCGAGATGGGTTAGTCATCACTACCAATGGAAATAACAGTAAACAAGCAATTCAAGAACTGAAAGTAGATATGTACTGGTGAATATAGGTTTTATTGAGCAATGGCTATGGAGCTAACTACAAGAAGAAGATGGAACTTGTAGGAAAAGAAAATAATAATTGAAAGAGTGTCATAATTCTCCATGCGTCTTCTCTGTATCAGTCATATTTTTTTTTTTTTTTTTTTTTATATAAAAAAAAATATATATATATATATATATATATGAAGAATTTTATGTGCAGATAACTGATTAGCTGACATGGCTCTAATTGCTGCCAATTACCTGAATGGTTGGTAATTTGCTGAGGTGGCACTCTACTTTATTTAGTGATTCAACAAAGTGGTTATTCGAAGAGGAAAAACACAGTTGGCCCATGAACAAAAACAGAGTGCAAAGGAGAAGAGGATCATGGCTACTCACTCCTTCACTCCCCCGACCAACTAGGATCACAACAATCCTTCCCCCTTAAATTGACCTTGTCTCAAGGTCAAAATGTGGATAGTTGCTTGATGAATTGCTCGTAGGGTACCCAGGTAGCAGAATCAGGAGTTCCTTCCTTTCATTGGACTGTGAGATCAACAACAGCTCTCTTATTCCTTTGTACGAGTCTTCTCTCCAGGATAAGGTCAGGCTCTAGTATTGCTTCTTCCATGTAGAGAGGGGCCTCAGTCTGGACTAAAATTCTCCCGCTAATGTGTTACTTTAGCTGGAAGACATGAAAGACAAGGTGAATTTGTGCTTCTGGTGGTAATTCTAGCTTGTAGGCTACATTACCTATCCTTACAATGATCAAGTAAGGGCCATAATTTCTAGGGAAAAGATTTTGAGGCCTCCTATGGGCAATAGATATTTTCCCATAGGGTTGCACCTTCAAGTACACTCTGTCTCCAACTATAAATTATTTTTTAGTCCTCTGTTTGTCAGTATATTTCTTCATCCTATCTTGTATCAGAAGTAAGTTGCCTTTCAGTATTTGAAGAGCATTATCCCTTTGAAATACCAGATTAGCTACCTCCTCTGCCCAAGGAATGAACTTACTCCACTGTTTAGGCTTATGGTTGCAGAAGCACCTTAGGTAGCTCTTCACACTTTTATTAGTGACTTCTCTCTGTCCATCAGATTGGGGATGGTAGGATGAGCTGTAGTATAATTCAGTACCTTCTAGTTTGAACAACTCCCTCCAGAATAAGCTTACGAAAATAGAATCCCTATCTGACACTATGGTTCTAGGAATACCATGCAATTTACAAGCCCCCTCCATAAAAATATGTGCTACAGAGTTAGCAGTATAGGGATGTGTCAAGGCAAATAAGTGAATATACTTTGATAACCTATCTACAACCACCATAATAAAGCTCTTTTGATAGCTCACTGGAAGGCCATCAATGAAGTCCATGGAGAGGTCTTCCCAAATTTGGTTAGGTATTGGTAAGGTTTGGAGTAGGCCTGATAGGTGGGTGTGTTTCCGTTTGTTCTTTTGGCAGATCTCATAGCTTCTTATGTATTCTTTCACCATTTTCTTCATCCCCTCCCAACAACAGACCCTCGTTATCTTTTGCAAGGTCTTACTAGTGTCCCCCTGTCAAAGTGTCATGGTGCTCTTTGATTATGGTTATAGAAAACTTGGACTCTGCATCAACTAACATCCTGGTCTTGTAGTACAACACCCCATCTATGAGAGAGTATTTATTCTCATCTAATTTTCCTTTAGCCCATGTAGCTAACTTCTTTTGTTAATGAGCAGATGTAACCATCTCCTGTTTACATCGTATCATCCAGTCAACAGACACCATGAAAATAGCTTGTAACTGAACTTCTTTTCTCCTAGATAGACCATCAGCAACCCTATTCTCTGCTCCCTTCTTGTACTCAACCTGATAGCTGTAGCCATGCAGTTTCCGGAGCCACCTGTACTGGGCCTCAGTGTGTAATTTCTACTCAAGCATATACTTAAGAGCTTTATGATCTATTCTAATAGTAAATTTTCTTCCCCACAAGTAATATCTCCACTTCTTGATTGCTAGCAATATGGCAAGCATTTCTTGTTTATAGGTTGATAGAGTTTGAGACCTATCTCTTAGAGCTTGGCTTAGGTAAGCTGTTGGTCTGCCTTCTTGCATCAGTATTGCCCCTATCCCCCCTCTGAAGCATCACATTCCAGTATGAACTCTTTGGAAAAGTCGGGCATTCTTAACACAGGTGGCTGAGTGAGTGCAGACTTTAATTGCTCAAATGATTGTTGAGATGCATCCCCCCACATGAATGCATTCTTCTTTAACAGTGCAGTCTTAGGAGCAACTATGGATCCATAGTCTTTGATGAACCTCCTTTAGTACCTATTAGCACAAGGAACCCCCTTAGTTCCCTGATGTTCCCCGGAGTTGGCCACTGTAAGATGGCTTGTACTTTCTCTATGTCAACTTTTACACCATTCTTTGATATTGTGTGACCCAGGTAGCATACCTGCTGTTTGAAGAAGGTGCACTTGCTTCTTTTTAATTTCAACTGATGCTCATCAAGTCTTTGGAGAACCCTTTCCAAGTGAACCATGTGAGAGGAGTGTTGATCACTATAAATTAGAATGTCAAAGAAGACTAGGACAAATCTTCTAAGATAATCTTTGAATATATGGTTCATGAGTGACTAAAATATAGGAGCATTAGTAAGCCCAAAGGGCATAACTAAAAACTCATAGTGGCCTTCATGGGTTCTAATGGCAGTTTTGTGAGTGTCATTTGCATTCATTCTCACTTGATGATAACCTACTCTAAGGTCCAACTTGGAGAAGTACTAGGCTCCATTTAACTCATCAAAGAGTTCTTCTATAAAGGGAATTGTAATTGAGTGATTTTATTGATTGAGTCTCATAGGCTTTATATAGCCTTTACATGATGGAATATCAAATGGAATATCCTGTGGCATATTCTGGCATCCCAAATATGTCCTCAGGATATTCCCATACTAATACAACATACTCCCATATATACTAAATATACCAACACTCCCCCTCAAGATGGGCGAAAGATATTCACTAAGCCCATCTTGTCACATCCTCTGATCATGCTCACAGAGCTAAGTCCTTTGGTCAGTCCGTCTGCTACCTGATGCTTTGTTGGAACATGGCCTAGCTCCAGTAGTCCACTAACCAACTTCTCTTTTATGAAGAACCTATTGATCTCGATGTGTTTGGTCCTGTCATGCTGTACTGGATTGTTGGCAATACTAATAGCTGACAGGTTATCGCACCGCAGCTTCATCTTGGCTCCTTGATCCAGCTTCAGCTCCACCAGCATATTCTTCAACCAAAGCAGCTCTGCAACTCCCAAGGCCATAGCTCTGTACTCCGCTTCAGCTGTCGATCTAGCTACTACTGACTGCTTCTTACTCCTCCAAGAGACCAAGTTGCCTCCTAAAAAGATGCAGTATCCCGAGGTAGATCTCCTGTCATCAGCACAACTAGCCCAGTCAGAATCACAGTAGCCCTCGATGTCCATATGATTATTCTTCCTGAACATCAGTCCCTTCCTGGGGCACCTTTCAAATATTTAAGAATCTGGTATATTGCATCCATATGACCCTTTCGAGGGTCATGCATGTAACGGCTCACCACACTAACTACAAAGTATATATCTGGACGTGTGTGGCTCAAATAGATTAGCTTGTCCACCAATCTCTGATATCTATTCCGGTCAACTGGTTCTCCAGCTTCAGCATCCAGCTTGAACTTCTGGTCTATCGGTGTCGTAGCTAGTTTGCATCCCATTATCCCTGTTTCCGTGAGCAGGTCTAGTGCGTACTTCCTCTGAGAAAGAATAATTCTTTCTATATCTCGAGCGATCTCAATCCCAAGGAAGTATCAAAGAGGTCCAAGATCCTTCACCTCGAACTCCTTGCCAAGCTTTCCTTTGAGTTGGGCGATCTCCTGCTCGTCATCGCCTGTGATAATCATATCATCCATATACACCGCAAGCATGGTGATGTGTCCTCCACTTCGTCTGAAGAACACAGTATGATCAGCATTGATCTGCTGATATCCCATCCCTATCATTACTCTCCGGAACATGTCAAACCACGCTCGAGGAGACTGCTTCAGTCCATAGAGGGACTTCTTCAGCCTGTAGACCTTGCCTTCTGTCTGATTGGTACCGAATCCTGGTGGTATCTCCATGTACACCTCCTCCACTAGATCCTCATGAAGAAATGCATTCTTCACATCCAGTTGGTGTAGTTTCCATCCTCCATTAGCTGCCAGAGAGATCAAGGTCCTGACAGTACTCATCTTTACCACTGGTGCAAAGGTCTCGTCATAGTCGATGTCGTCCGTCTGACTGTATCCTTTTGCCACCAGTCGAGCTTTGTAGCGCTCAACCTGTCCATCTAGGTTCTGCTTCACGGTGAAAATCCACTTGCATCCGACTACTATCTTTCCTTCTGGCAGTCTCACCAGCTCCCAAGTTCGGTTCTTCTCCAGAGCTTCCAACTCCTCATGCATCGCTGCTTTCCACTTTGGATCATTCTTGGCTACCTGCCAATTGTTAGGTACAGTAACACTATCCAATAATGTAATAAAATCTCCATGAGAAGAAGAGATATGATCATATGAGACAAATTTAGCAAGGTTCCAACCATATCAATCAGGAGATTTTCCCCGCATTGCTGCGAGTGGACCTCCATACTGATGATGGTTGGGAAGAACGAGAAGGAAGGATATCACCTGAAGGGGAAGATGGTGGTGTAGGTGTCTCAGGAGTCAAGACGGGCATAGGCAAGGGACTTAGCACTGGCACTGTAGGAACTGGTCCTGCAAGTTGCTTATCTCGCCTGCTGTAGGTAAGTATCTTCTCCTGAGCTGTCGGCCTAACACCTCTTATTTCTTCCCCTTGTCCCTTTTCACCTTCATGTACCCTATTTGTTCCTCCAAGCCATACTCCTAGATCAGTCGAAATGCTTCCCAATAACTCCTCCTCTCGCCTCATACTTGCAGTATCAGGCGAGATATTTGGGTTTCCCTCCTGACTGTAGTATGGCTCATGTTCTCTGAAGTGAACATCCATACATACAAATTTCTTTTCTTCCACTGGACTCCAGCATACGTAGCCCTTCTGAGTTCCCGAGTATCCCACAAAGATACACTTGATTGCTCGAGGATCAAGCTTCCCTACCAACGGTTTGTTGTCCTTTACGAAGCACACACAGCCAAACACCTTTAGTGGGAGCATCCCACTATTATTTCCCTGTAGCATCACGTATAGAGACCTCCATCCCAACACCTTTGAAGGCATCCTGTTGATCAGTTGAAGTTGCTGTCAACACTGCATATCCCCATAGACTCTGTGGGACATTCATATCTATCATCTTACTTCTCACCATTTCCAGGAGGTGTCTGTTCTTTCTTTCTGCTACTCTGTTCTGTTCTGGTGTATATGCACAGGTGGTCTGATGCTGTATCCCTTGGGCGGACAAGTATTATGCAAGTGTCTTGTTGGTGTGCTTCGTTCATTATCAGACCTCAGTACCTTCACCACTGCCTTGTACTGAGCCTGGACATGTTTGTGAAAGTCCCTAAAATAGGAGGGGACCTCACTCTTATTTTTCATCAAATACAGCCAAGTAGTATAAGAAAAGCAATCTATGTAACAAAATATTCATAACCATTCATAGGTGTAGTACAAGGCCCCCAGATATCAGAGTGTACCACATCAAAAACGGACGAGCTTCTATGACCGCTACTCACATATCAACTCATAGTAAGTTTGCCTAACTTACAAGTATCACAAACTAGTTTCTCTTTATTAACTTCTTCATAAGTTGTAGGATATAATTTGCTTAAAATACCAAATAAAGAGTGTCCCAACCTTCTATAGTGGAGTCGCAATGTATCTTCGGCACTCATCTTCTTCAGTCCTTCCATCCCTGCCTTTTCTGCCATAGATACTAATGCTGATTCCAGCCCTTCTCGATCTAGGTACCACAGTCTATTATGCCAAGTGCTAGTCCCAAGTCTTCGTCCCGTCTTTTTCTCTTGGAAGATCACCTTAGGAATGTCAAAGCAGACAATGCATTTTAATTGGAGGATTATAAAACTAATGGACAAAAGACTGATTGAAAAAGGAGCATGCAAAATATTGGATAATTTTACTGAACCTGTACAATCGACAATACCCTTACTGACCACTGGCTGGAAAGTACCATCAGCTGTTTGAATGTTGTCCAGTGATGCTAGGTGAGTGTACGAAGAAAACTCACTAGTATTTCCTGTCACGTGCCGAGACGCACCCGAATCGATAATCCAATCCGACGATCTGAGGGAAGACATAGATGCAAGGGCGAGCGAGTCATTAGTGCCTTCCGCCGACGGATGAGCATACATGGCAGCGTTACCTCTAGCGAAGAATGAGGTGGACGTCTACCTGGTCCCACTCCTTCTGTCTCCATCGTTCGACGCTCTCTGCCTCCTCGTGAGTACTTCCAATATGTCCTGCAGTGCTTGATCCTCCTCAGTATAGGGACCGTCAGCTGTCTCCTCGCCTTCTGCTACCAGTCGGTTCGTACGACAACCTCCTCGACCGCCCCATCGACCCTTACAACCACGGTCACATCCTCCAAACTGTCCATGTCTTTCGCCTGAATCTTCCTTGGGTGGTTTGGTACAAGCATACCTCAGATGACCCACCTCTCCGCAGTTGAAGCACTGCCGGGGCTCTCCCTTAAGTCCTGATGGTGCTCTCATCCTGTCGAGCCCTCATTCGGCTTTGCCTTCTCTTCCTGGGTTCTCCTTTTCCGTCGTGGCCAACTTAGGTAGGTAGTCAGTCCATCAAGCTTCAGATCGATGGAGGGAAAGCTCCAACTTCGACGATGTTCGTATCGTGCTCTTACCAGTCGACATCTTCATCAACTTCATCAATGTCGCAACCTCTACAGGATCCAGCTTCTTGATGATCTCCTCTATCGATGCTTCTCCTCTCCGATCAGGTCACGTCCGCTCCACGACTCACGCTCGTCCTCGTCGTCCGATCCTAGATCTGAACATGTCTCTCTCCCATCAGATCTAGGCCCTCGATGTCACATTTGGATTGCCCCCTATTTTTGTGATGACGGTGATGTCGACGGTAGTGACAGTGATGTCGACAGTGATGTCGACGGTAGGGACGACAGAGGTGGCGGTGATGTCGGCGGTGGTGTGGCAGCGTGGTGACGGTAGTGTGGTGGTATCAGGAGTGGTGGCGGTGACGGTGGTGATGGTGGTGGTGGCGGCGTTGATGACCGCTATGGTTAGGGTTTTGGGGAGGGGTGACGGCTAGGGTTTTTTATGGCTCTGATACCATGTTGTAATTGAGTGATTTTATTGATTGAGTCTCATAGGCTTTATATAGCCTTTACATGATGGAATATCCAATGGAATATCCTGTGACATGTTCTGGCATCCCATATATGTCCTCAGGATATTCCCATACTAAATATAACATTTTCCCATACTAAATATACCAACAAAGGGTATAGGAATTTATCTTTAATAGTATTTTGGTTCAAAGCCCTATAGTCCACACACAATCTCCAGCTTCCATCAGACTTTTTAACTAGGATGACAGGTAAGGAATAGGAGCTATTACTAGGTTTGATTATACCAGTTTCTAACATCTCCCTAACTTGTTTCTCAATTTTATATTTTATGCAGGTATGGTTGCTTATAGGGTCTGCAACATACATAGAGTGTACCTGGTAGAAGAGGTATTTGATGATAAAAGCTCATGGGAGGTGGAAGACCTCTAGGTTCCTCAAAATTTGATTGTATCTCCCCAATAGCTCAGTCACTCCTGGCTAGCTGTCTTCATCCCTTGTTCTTCTTGTATCAGTGAACATAGCTATATGATGAAAACTTGGGGTCTTTGTCTCAGTCTTTATGATCTGGCTCCTGCAGTATATCTTTGGGTGGTTGTATGCGTCTGAATTGATGTTCATCCCCTTTCTTCCCAAATTTCATGATAAGGTCTTGAAAGTTCCAGATGATATCCCCTAGTGTGCTTAGCCAACTAGCTCCCAAGATAATTTGACATCTTGTCAGAGGTGGTGAAGGTGATCAACTACTATATTTTCTCCTTGACAGTGAATTGTCACTCCTCTACTCACTCCTTAGCTTAAAAGCTTGTCCCCATTTTCCATAATTACTTCAAACGAATTTCGCTCCTCCTTGGACATGCCCATTCTTTTACAGAAATATCTATCAATGAGGCTAAGAATTGATCCTGAGTCAATAAGGATCATGAAAGGTTTGCTGTTGAGGGTCCTCTTGAGTTCCATTGTAGAGTTGTGTGTAATACCTGACAGAACTTGTAAGTGCTAGATATTTATTGTACCCTGTCGATTCATGAGATGAAGAACATAAATTAAATTGTGAAAGCGTACCTGAATCGATTGCTAGGCTTGATGGATCTTAAAATGGTCGTCCTTTTATAGAGTTCGATCTTCCAACTTGCTACAACCCTTAATGACAAAGAAGAATCCGAATTCTTTGTCCCTCTTTCTGTTGATGGGGATGCAGAAGAGAAAAAGAGAAAACCTCTCTTTTGGTGGCCGTATAAGTTGGGAACTATAACCCTAATGAATACATAATATATATATATATATATATATATATATTTATATATATATATATATATATATATATATATATATATATATATATATGTGTGTGTGTGTGTGTGTGTGTGTGTGTGTGTGTGTGTGTGTATTCATTAGGGTTATAGTCCCCAACTTATACGACCACCAAAAGAGAGGTTTCTCTTTTTCTCTTCTGCATCCCCATCAACAGAAAGAGGGACAAAGAATATATATATATATATATATATATATATATATATATATATATATATATATATATATATAATATATATATATATATATGTGTGTGTGTGTGTGTGTGTGTGTGTGTGTGTGTGTGTGTGATTTGATATTTCTATTTTGGCCCCTCATCAAATTAGAATTATCTCCAGTATCTACACATTAATTCCATGACAATTATACCCTTAAGTCAATTTCCAAATAGATCACTTTAATTTGGCTTAATTATTTAGATAGCCCAAACACAATTAATTTTACATGTGTGGTCCCTTAATTATTGAATAATTCTAACAATCTCCCACAAGGCCACATATGTAACCTTATAATTGTGTTAACCTTAGTGAGCTCATAAATTGCTATCTTAATCCTTAGGGTATATCCGGACAATCTCGTCCATTAACTATATCAATATAGGATCAAAGCGGCATTCGTCATCTATAGTGTAACTAAACCATCAATGGTCACATATACCAATATAGCTAAACGACATAGATCAATCATGGATGTGTAGCATAGAAATTACACGCAATGTGATCAATACATGTTTATTTCCAACTGATCCTCCTTAACTTTAGTGAGATCAAATACTTTAACATAATGAAAACAGAATGAATTGAATTTTTCATATATCTGACCAGATAAATATCAAAAATACTTTAATACATAAATATGCCCAAAACCAAATAGCACCAAAATACATAAAATACAAACTCCCACTGTATTGCCATATTCTTAATTAAGAAAACACTCTTATGAGCAGTATGCTCATGAAAGACCCTGGGTGATAATGCTTTTGTGAGCGGATCCGCTAACATGGAGTTTGTCCTAATATGCTATATGGATACTTTTACTATTCTGAATTCTTTCCTTCACAACTAGAAATTTTATGTCAACATCTTTTGACTTATACAAGTTCTTGTTGTTATTAGAATACATTACTGCCGATGTATTGTCACACCATAATTTTATGTGGTCTTTCAACATCGTACTGTAGGCGCAGCCTTGTGATAAAATTTTGCAACCATATTCCCTGAATAGATGCCACACAGCATGTTATAAACCCTACTGTCATGGTGGAAAAAATTATGAGTGCATGTTCGACACTCATCCAAAATATATCTCTATTAGCCAGCATAACCTGATGTGGATCTCCTACTGTATTGACATCCAACAAAATCGGAGTCGGAATACCTTATGATCTCTAAAATTATCCGACCTCCTACAAAGAGCATATAATTTCTTGTTCTCAATTAATTACTTAAGTAGTTTGGCTGCTACCCAATGATCCATCCATATTTGCTTAAATATCTGCCTAACATCCTAATATGTACGCAATATCCTGACGCGTACATACTTGAGCATACATTAGACTCCCTACAACTGATCATGAAAGAAAAATCTATTGTATTTTCTTAATTTTAAGGCTAACCTTTGGACACTTGATTGAGACCGAATTTGTCTCATTTAATGAGAGGTGTCACCTGATTTGCATTGAATACTTTAATCAGTATACAAAATCAAAAAATTATTTCTACTCCCACTGAACTTGTGATACACACAATTTTCAATAGTGTTCATCTCAAAACCAAACGAGATAATTACTTGAAGTACCTTTGACGAGAAGCTTGCTTGAGTTCATAAATAGATTTTGTTAATTTGCAAACCATATTCTTTAGGTCTTTCGACATAAAGTTTTCTGGTTGCACCATATAAACTGTTTCATCAATGTTACCATTGAAAAATTTCGTTTTGACATCCATTTAATGTAATTCAAGATCAAAATGTGCAACACGTGCTATAATTGTTTTAAAGGAGTTTTTCAAAGATACCGAAGAGAAAAAACTCTTTAAAATCAATCCCAAAATTTTGAGTAAAGTCACTAGCTACAAGATGTACTTTATACCTCTCCACATGACCCTTCGAATCATTCTTGGTTCTAAATGTCCATTTGCAACCAATGGACTTCATACCTTTGGTAATGGAACAATTTCTTAAACTTTATTGTCTTGCATGGACTTATACTCCTTATTTATTATATTAATCCACTTTGAGAACTGGAACTTTTCATGGCCTGACGGAAGTTGATTAGATCATCTTCCAGTATCCACAGTCTTCCTCACGTTCCTAGAGAATATGACAAATATTATCCGAAATTATATTTCTCCTTTCTATGGTGGTGTGAGACTCGTCTCACAGTATCGGTATTTATATACGGATACGTATTTTGTAGTATATTTCGTATTTCTTGGTTTTCGGAACACTTTAAATTTTTCGAAAACTATAGGTTTTCTTCTTGATCGGCATACCGCCAGTATACCGGTGTATATCGACAGCATACCGTCCGGACATGTTTTCTACACTTTAGATATTTTCGGTTTCTGATATTTTCGTGAATAGTATTTCGGATATTTTCATGAATAGTGTTTAGATATTTTCATGAATATTATTTAGATATTTTCGTGAATAGTATTTAGATATTTCGTGAAAAGTGTAGATGCACCCTATTATCCAATGGATATTTGATTTTCTTTGGATGGCCACGATTGACTTAGATTTTGACATGGATCATGATCCAACGTCTAAGATTAATTTCCCCTTCTATATATACCATTTTATTTTCTCTCTCCTATCTCTTTTCATTCTCTTCACTCTCTCTTCATTTCTTCTTCCCTTCTCTTCCCTTGGAGCTTGCCAAGAGCTTGGCCTTGAGGTCTAGAGTGTGGTTTCGTACCCCTCTTGGTGGTGGAGTAGAAGATTTGGCTTGGAGCTCAACCTAGGCAAGTACATCTTGCCAAATTCTTAAACAATAGTATTTTATTGTCATTTTTGTTTTCCTTGGTATTAAATGCTTAGAATTTTTCGAAACTCGTTTTGTTAAATATGTTTTCCTTATGATTCTCGTATATAAGCATGTTTCTAAAATTTGTTTAAGCAAGATTTTGATTTTCTGTTAAAACCCAATAGTGACTTAGTAAAAAACTTGGTATCAAGAATGATACTAGTGTTACCATCATGGATCTTGGTCATATATACATATATGTGGTCCTTACCTAGCTAGTATACATGGATTTTGAGTTTGGTGGCAATCGGAACCCGTTTTGGTGTCCCGAGAACCTCTGTTTCGAGTATTTTGTGGTATTGATCTATCAAATCTTTGTATTTGTGAAATCTAATAGTCCCTTGTTGTAGGAAATTCAATTCTATGCAATTTTGACTTTTGAAAATCTAAATTTTAATTTAAAATAAAGTTTTTATGGCCGAAACAAGTTTTGGCAAAATCTAAATTTTGTTGTTGTTTGGAAAATCGGTATATACCGACGGTATATCGTAGTATACTGATGGTATGCCAATTTTTGCACCAGAAAATTTCTGTCTTTAGGCCGGAATACCGCCGGTATGCCGTCGTATACCGCCGGTATGCCGTTTTATGCCATTTTATGTCGTTTTAGTCTGTTATTGCTCGTTTCTGTCCGTTTTTGTCCCTTTTTGATATTTTCTTTGACTATAATGATTGCTTAACATAATAAGATGATCTTGCATAGTTAGAAAATGATTGTACACCCTATATATGCTTGACACTAGTACATGTTTAATCATTTTTCTATGAAATGTACTTAGCTTTAATTATTCTTTCCCACATGTCCTGATATGTCTTTTGATAGATTCTTTCTTACAAGCTATGATAAATGTTTCCATGCCTTCCTTGCCTACTTGATAGTGACCTCTCGTGGTACACTCTTGAACATATCTTTTCTTTGCTTACATGATAGTGGCCTGTCATGCCGCACTCTTGATTTTAGTACATGTCTAGCTCCTTGATAGTGGCTCGTCGTAGCGCACTCTTGTCTTGATATTGTCATGTCTTGTTGTGGCTTGTTGTAGTGCACAATCTTGCTTGTCTTGTCCATTCTTGCATGCCTCATGTCTAGGATGGATTCTGCGGAATGCCACACCCAGAATCCAACAAGAAAATGTTAAGGACTAAACAACACGCTTGATTACCTAGATCATTGGAGACTTTCCCGGTTACCTGTTGCCCTTTGGTCTTGGTCTTATATATATATATATGGGATTTGGAGCTATCTGTCATGATGAGCACTCTTCCAGCACACCGTCGAGTGAGGCACTTCTCTAGGACACATGTATCTTACTACAGTGTGTCTGCTATACTTGTTTTTCTTTTGGCTTGGATCATTCAGGTAGCAGCAGGCAGGTAACTGGAATTGAATTTCTCAAACTTGCATGTGTTAGTAATTAGGATTGTGCCAACCCTAGTTAGCTAAAATCAAGCCGTACTCATTGCTTGGCCGTGATTGATGGATGGAGTCCATTCCTGTCTAGTCTAGTCTTGTTCCAGTTTATCTTATTGCAGTACTTAGCTTCTTGTCATTACTTACATGCTATTCTTCCTACTACATTCTCGGCTTCACCATATGCTCACATGTCCAGTTTATTCTATGTATTCACTTGCTATCCTTCTTGCATGTTCCAGTTTTCTTTCGTAAATATTGTGGTACCAATTTACTATTCTAGTCTCGTTTACTGCTTTATCTTAGAGATGTTATAAATTACATGCTGGTTTTAGTTCATAGTTTGGCTTCCTTTGTGGTTCTGACTCCACTGGTTTTGTATTGACCAGATTTAGTTGAGGAGCCCGAGAATCTTCCGGACCTTCCACTCGATGGTGACCACCCGGAGCACCAGGGGACTTGAGTGGGTATTCTTTCTCTTACCCACTCTTTTTCTGTACATATTTTTTTGAGGCGTTTAGCCATCGAGCACGTGTTTAGCTCATGTTTTGGACTTGACATTTGGCCTACGGGCTTAGACATGATGTTATATTTCTAGACTGCAGCTAGAGCTGATCATGTATTACTTAGTCTTGCTAGTTCTTCATTTTGTATTACTAGCTTTATGATCATCTATATATTATAGTTTGGGATGCTTTACTATCTTATATGCATGATGATCATATTCTTGTACCTTACTTCTTGTCTGAGACTGAGATATCCACGATTATGTAACCTAGGATTGACTGTTGGTTTGTAGTAGTGATCCCCATCTATACAGCTTATACGTTATTTTGGAGTATCGGAGTACTTTGGTATACGTAGCTGGCCTAGTCCGTCCCTACTTGCCAATATTCTGGTTCTGGGGCATGACAGGTGGACCATCTTAATATTACCGGTTCTTGAGGTTGTTGAGTTTGTTCCTTAGGAATAATTACCTTATCTTGAATGGGGTTCCACTACGTTGTTGTTGTTAAGGTATCTCGACAATGACTTATAGAGGTAATTCGACATTGTCTTATTAAGACTCCGAATTTACTTTTTGATCATGACAGGTATAGAATCCTGCACATCGTCAAATGTAATAGTAGGAATCGTAATTGGTTCCTTCTCAAAGACAATGATCCTGACTTTATTTCTCCTCCAAACTCAACATCCTCAAAAAATATTATAGTTCTCGTCTAAAAAAATTTTCATAGTATCGGATCGTATAATTATCAATCCCTTGATATATAGCATAACCAATAAAGTAGCTGCTTATAATTTAACTTTGGTCTGTCTTCCCATACACATTCAATATACAAATTAAAATCTATAAAGTCAATGGAATCCAAATCTCATCAAACACAAATCGTTCAACTATATTTCTAGAGAAGTAACCTAATGCTTACATCATAATGAGGCTAAAAAAATATTGTTAATTTTGTGTTTAGTACCACATGACTCCACTTGTAAGGTTTCAGTTAAGCTGCAATAATTTCAACTGAATATAGGTGATCATAAACCTTAAAGGAACCGCTACCAATAATATCTGGATTTAAAGATAGACTAAACATATTATTTTCAAATGAACAATGATAACCAGATTTGTCCATTAAGGAAACTAAAACTAAATTTCGTCAAAAAAATGGTACATTAAAAGTGTCTATCAAATACAAATAATAATCGGTTTCTAATAATAACCTAAAATGTCATATTGCTTCAACTTCTACCGATTTGCCGTCACCCACATAGATGTATCTTACACCATCAATTGGATTTCGGTAGCTCAAACAACCTTGTCTGTAAACACTAATGTGGGTAGTAGCACCAGAATCTAACTACCATGTGTTTCTAGGTACTAAATCTAAATTAACCTCAGAAACCGACCAAATTTAGAAATGTACTTTTCTTTATACGCCATACATGGTACTTTATACATTTCTTCCTTATGTGTCCTACTTATCACAAAAGAACAACCCTTAGTTTTATATTGTTGTTTCTTTTGAGCTAGACCCTTAGCAGCTACTGTATTTATTTTCTTTTTGCCCTTAAAGTTTATCCCATTAAACATAAAATTAATATCTTATTGACAGATATTTTAACAACATAACTGTAAAGAGAACATAGCAACAAAACAGACATGCTCTAATTATAACAAAAAATAAAATATAGTCAAACAAATTTAAATAATGGTGAACCCCATCTCAAGATACCTAGTTCATCATTAATATCAAGTCTTTGGATAGTGATATTAACTACAAGTAGTACTCTTGGTATAATGATCAAACGTTGACAATAAGTCATGTCAATAATAAGCCTATCTTTGGATCGGGTTATTATTTTTATGTAAACTTTATAATTGTCACACATTTATCATCACAGGTATGTGTGCAATTCGGCCAAGTATTAACCTTCCTTTATGCCGATTAATACTCGTATGAATTTACAGACACAAACATCTGACATCCCTTATAGACCATCTACGCAAGAGAGGTCACTTTGGGGACATCTTGTTTCAATGAGTCTATTTAGAATGTTAGACAACTTTTGCAAGTCACAAAGAATCACCAAAAATTTGAATGTTGACTAAATCCTTATGCACATACATATTTACAAAATTATTACTCAATTAATCATAAGTCAATAGATTACAGTAACAAATTTTACTGAATATATTCATGAAAAGATTACATCAAAAAATCTACTAAAAATATAATACAAAGAGGATAATATCTTCTAATAAACCATACAGAAGATAATCATCCAATATTTTTATGGTATTGCATATAATATTAAAAGCTTGCCTAGTAGACTTCTAATATTTTAAAATATATAGTAGGTGGCCGACAATAAAATATAGTATGTACATGCACCATTTCATAATTTATGAGTTCACAACAGAGAATACTCAGAAATTCCAACTTTGTTGACTCCATCAGAGATCAAAACAAATATCACTAACATACTAAAGTTTTATGGAATATTACTCATGCGGCAAATCTCATACAATATTCCTTTATAAGAATTTGAGTAAATCCCAAGTTGACATGTTAAAGTAATCTTCTTCCTTTTGTGTGTCCATTGTAAAATCAAACCTTCACAAATTATTTGTCGAACAAAAAAAAATCAACAGAACCATTATTTGGTTCTTGAAACCAAGTTAAGAAGCTGTATCCATGTGAACAAACATAAAAGAAACTAGTAGTTCATGGCTTGTTGCTTAGCGCTTAGTGCACAACAATGGAAGAAATAAAAAAATTGGAGAACCCAAACCTATTATAACCATCGTGATACACTAAACAATGGAAGAAATTAAAAAAAAGAACCAAAAAATATATATACATAATCTTACATTCTAAGATTGTAAAAGCACAACAAACCAACATATATTCCTCCATCATGACCTGAATCAATTAAAGGTTTGAGGCTATAGCTTGTTTTCTATAACCAAAAAAATTCGTAGAGTGGCATCTCGGTCCGAGAAATGCAAACTCTCATCATCAGAATATGAACATTTTGTTAACAAATATTTTCATGCCAATATTCGAAGGACCGAAACTGTAACCAGTGCAATACAATATATGTACATAAGAACACATCAACAACTACGTTATATAAATGTATGCATATCTCAATTTTGATGGAAAAATAGGAACCATAAATTAAATTAGATCAAACAATCTAGGGTTTTCGAACAATAACAAAAAATTAAACCTGACAACTTCAAACTCATGAATCAAACAGAGGCTCTGATACCACTTGTTAGATATTTATTGTACCCTGTCGATTCATGAGACAAAGAACATAAATTAAATTGCGGAAGCGTACCTGAATCCATTGCTAGGCTTGGTGGATCTTGAAACGGTCGTCCTTTTATGGGGTTCGATCTTCCAACTTGCTACGACCCTTAATAAAGAAAGAATCCGAATTCTTTGTCCCTCTCTTTCTGTTGATGGGGATGTAGAAGAGAAAAGAGAAAACCTCTCTTTTGGTGGCTGTATAAGTTGGGGACCATAACCCTAATGAATACACACACACACACACACACACACACACACACTATGTGTGTGTGTGTGTGGTGTGTGTGTGTGTGTGTGTGTGTGTGTTGATATTTCTATTTTGGCCCTTCATCAAAATAGAATTATCTTCGGTATCTACACATTAATTCCACGACAATTATACCCTTAAGCCAATTTCCAAATAGATCACTTTAATTTGGCTTAATTATTTAGATAGCCCAAACACAATTAATTTTACATGTGTGGTCCCTTAATTATTGAATAATTTCAACAGTAAGGAGATAGCAAAGATACTGGCAAGTCTTCCTGCCTTGTTACCTCCCTCCCCTCCTCCACTTCGCTCTTCTTCTTCTGTTGCCTCCTCATCTGCAATCAGCATATATAACTTCTTTTTCTTAGACTTATGGCCCTTGTACCATTTGTCATCACACATAAAGCACAAGCCCAAATTCTTCCTCCTAACAATTGTTAAGGATAGAGTCATGCACTTACATAATTTCCTTTTTAGTATTTTCCTTCTTTATAATATTACCGTTGTACTTTCATTCTTTGTAATATTACCATTGTACTTACTATATTTGCTTTCTTTGTAATATCTATAAATTGATGTTTTTCTTTAATGAATATACACAAAAAATTATTCCATTCTCCATTGCTAACATGGTATCAGAGCTTTGGCTCTAACTGCAAGGATCTTCCACTAAGCCTCAACCCAGGCGCCTGCTTTCGCCACCCAGTCGTGGCCTCCGGACGACCTCTTACTGCCTGCTTCCACGACTGCTATCCGAACCTGTCGGTGACTACGAAACTAGCTGTGGATGCTGCAACAGTCCATTCATTGGCCATCCATGTGGCTTCGCAACCTACTATAGTAGCTCCTTCCTCTGATTACACATTAGCCACTACTTCATCTTCATCGCTCTTCGCGGGTCCATCGTACGCCATAGCTCGACACCCCTCAGGCTGGTATGTCAGATCTCAAGCCTGAAGTCACCACCTTCGACTTCCATCTGATTACACTCCTGAAGGTTTGGTTTTCGTTGTTCAAAAAATATTTGCTATAACTATACTACCATATAGCCCATCAGTTTCTTTCCTTTTGAAAGGAAGAAGAGTGGTTCCTTTTTTCCTCTCTCTTACCATCATGTGGGGATCTGACACATTCATAGATTTTTTTTCAAAAGTTCTTTCCATCACACGTACATCTGTACAGATAGATTCTTTACTCTATTTTTTTGTTTTCTATTTTACGCATAAGACTTTCCATAGACTTAGTTGATTTTTTTACACGTCAACTTATCACTTGTTGACCATCCCGTTGCTCAATCTATTTATTATTTGTTACTCTAGATTTTTTATATGTTCTCTCTTTTTAATTTTTGTAGTTCTTTTTAGCTTTTTTAAAAAAAAGAAGAAAGTCTATTTACCTCTTATGGCAGTCTCTACGTCACCATCCGTCGAACATGGTCTACTTGTTGCTGATATTCAGGAAATGGGCAAACATGCTATTTCTACTGCTAACAACTCCACTACCATCTCTGCATTATCAGCCTCTTCAGGTATATACTCTACTAGCTGGTTTCTTGACTCTGGTGCATCAAACCATATGACCTGTAATTCTAATTTCATTGAGAATTTAATTCCTCTTCTCTCATTTCCTATAATTCATACTACTAATGGTACTACCATTAATGCAAGTCATATTGGATCTATTAAAACATCTAATAAACTAACTATTTCAGATGTTTATCGTGTAGCAAAACTATCAATGAATCTTATGTCTGTTGGACAATTATCTGATCAAGGATTTGATACTAACTTCTCATCTTCTGGTTGTGTAATTCAGGACCGCTCAACGGGAAAGCAAGTTGGAACATTCCGTAAAATTGGTCGCCTCTTTGTTCTGGACAAACATCATATCCCGTCCGCCATTGGTACCTCATTTATTGCTCCAACAATTTCTTCATCTCTATTTATGTTTTGGCACTCCAAATTAGGTCATGTCTCTTTTTTCGACTTCAGTACATGAAATAAATGATTGTTAGGCTCTATCCATTTAGATAAAGAACCTTATTGTGCTGCTTGTAAATTAGTTAAACAACTAGCTCTTCCTTATAATAATAGTATAACTTTTTCTTCATCACCGTTTGATATTGTGCATTCTGATGTTTGGGGAAAAGCTCCAATAAAGTCCACGGGAGGTGCCCAATATATGTACTTTTTGTTGATGACTATTCTCGCTATACATGGACATATTTATTGCACCCTCGTTCAGATTTTCTTAAAGTCTATATTGAATTTTACATGATGGTCAAAACATAGTTTTCAAAAACAATCAAAAAATTTAGGTCAAACTCTGGAGGCGAATATATCCAAACCATTCCTTGATTATTTGAAATCTCAAGGGACCCTTCCTCAATTATCATGCACTAAAACACCTGAACAAAATGGTGTAGCAGAACGCAAACACTGTCATATTGTGGAAACTACTCGTACTTTACTTCTCTCCTTCTCGTTTCCTCGTACTTTTTGGGAGGAGTCTGTTCATACTTCTACTTATATCATTAATCGTATTCCTTCTTTAGTCACTGACGGGATATCCCCCTTTGAACGTCTTTATCATATCCCTCCCGATTACTCAGAACTTCGAGTCTTTGGCTCCACCTGCTTTGTCTTTCTTCCCAAAAGAGAACGAGATAAACTCAGCAAGAAAAAACCATGTGTGTTTTTTAGGCTACGGTATGCAACAAAAAGGTTACAGATGTTATGATCCCTCTTCTCAAAAACTTTATGTCTCTCGACATGTTACTTTTTGAGAAAAGATACCCTTTTACTCCCTCCCAAAATATCAAACAGATGTCTCTAAATCACATCAATTTCATGACCCTTTTGTTGATTCACCACCTGAAAGTTTTAAACAACCACCACCACAATGTCATCCTATACAACATACCGAGCATGTCATAGCTCCACCATCGGACCATCCTGTCCAATGTTCTAACATTATCTCTCCTGAGAATAATCTAATCATTGTTGAACTTGTCTCTCCAGAAACTTATCCAGTACCTTCAAATTCAACTCGTCCTGTTCGTGATAAACACCAACCTGCTTATCTGATAGATTATCACTGCTATTTGTCTGCTCTTTTATCACTTCAAGAACCAACAACCTATCGTGAGGCCTCCTCTGACCCACTTTGGCAATAAGCCCTGACAGAAGAACTAACTGCTCTACAAGATACTCACACATAGGATCTTGTGGATCTCCCTCTGGGTAAATCCATTGTACGATGTAAATGGATTTATAAAATAAAAACAAGTTTGATGGTTCTGTTGATCGATATAAGGCCCGTCTAGTTGCAAAAGGTTTCACCCAAGAATACGGTATTGACTATGAAGAAATGTTTGCCCTAGTTGCTCGTATGACTACTATACGAACTTTCATTGCAGTTGCTTCTATTCGTTAATGAAACTGCATCAAATGGATGTCAAAAATACATTTCTTCATGGAGATCTACAAGAGGAAGTTTATATGAAACCACCCCTGGTCTCCCACACTCTCCTCATCAGGTTTGCAAATTTCATCGGGCTCTATACGGTCTCAAGCAAGCACCTAGAGCTTGGTTTGAAAAGTTCTGCACTGCTTGTAACGCCCCAGTCCCAAAATACTTAGGACTAGGTACGTATCCATGCCAGCTGCATACATACGAAGTATACTACAATATATGGAACCCTCGTATGAATACATAAGCTGTAAAATGCAATAAACCAAGAGTAATCTAATCTCATCCACAAATGAAGAATAAAAGATATCATATAATCAATTATAATTAGTCTTTGTACAATACGTTGGGCGGAGACAAAGTCCACTACCAACTATCTCAAGTAAAAGGTACAAGGAGGAATAGATGAAATAACAAGACTAGCCAAGTGCAATCATCTTTGAAATGATGGAGAAGATCACGGCCTCGACTAGAACACCTGCAATATCACAGAAGCACACACACCTGGAGAGATAACCAGGTCCTCAGAGGGACGTAACAAGATACAGGAAGAACATGTCATATGAACTGAATATAAATGCACCATAAAATAAAGATAAAGTAGAAGTGTCCAAACCATAACACGGCTCAATATCCCATCATCGAAACAGTAGGCTACCCCTACAACCAAATAAGGACAAGGGGTAACTTACTATTCCGCTATGTGACATTTTTCCATGCCATGATTGAAACATGAAATTTGCTAAGGTCTCCTAACCTTTCTAGTAGGCAATTTAGAAGACATATCGATGTATGGGCAGGTGAAGGCTGACTCCCCCAGGACAATATAACAACTCTCAACATGCACACGTCAAGTACCAATACTATTAGCCGGCATAACTCGAGGCTAGCGGCCCACGTGACCCATCAGTCCACATAGCTCGAGGCTAGTAACCCTCGCGACTCGACTACCGTAGTACGCAGTTACTACGGCTTTTGGATTAGGGTGGCAGATACATTTAACTGTCTTCTCCCTCCCAAGGGCACTAACAAAAGGTAGTTCGCTAAGACTAGGTCCATATGCATAAAAAATGCAAGAAAGAAAAATAACCAAAAGCAAAATAAAGTAAACAAAAAATAGCAAGTAATGGATCCAACTGAGAACAGAAAATAAATATGCAGTAAATAAATAAATAAAGATGCATATAATTATAAACAATAAATAAGGCAAGGTATCTTGCCTGCGGGTGGTGCGAGAAGCAGCAAAATCCAACAATCAGAATCGTCAATACGAAAGTCAAAATCCACAAGAAGTTCCTGATACTGAAACAAACATCACGAACGAGTTTGGAATAAAAGAAATGCCTAGGAAACGCCTGTTCAAAAGTCAAATTCTAGAACAGGGGCAATTTCGTAATTTTGGGTCAAAATGATGTCCACCGTTGGACCCGCTTTGCACTGAAATGCATGCCAATATCTACGATCTCTAAAGTCGTCAAACTATATGTCTACAGATTTGTTTTGATGAGATGAACCCAACGGTATGTCCAATTTTGGATTCCGGTGGGCTGTGCACAAAATTGCCCGTTGAGTAGGATTGTGGGCCCGCCAAAATAGCGTCCCGATCAACGGTCTCAGAATCGGACCAAACTTGGCTCACAGGACCAGAAAAATATTTTGAGTCCAATGGCGCAAGTTTCATCGCGATATGATGAGTGTGCACAAAGTTGTGAATTAATTAGCAAAGGGTCGATACGGGGTATCCCGACGGATACGCACTGATTTCGTCGCACACATGCAACAAAATCGGGTTCCGTCCGTTCCCACACGTCGACAACATCCATATGCGCCTTTTGATGCATATAGTGCGCGACCACGTCGTCCGGTTTGTCGGGACGGACGCCGTATCGGAGTATTTTTCAAATTTTCGAAAACATAATTTATAAATTTTTGTGAAACTTTAACAACGTGTAACTTTCTACATACTAGATGAAAAGTGATTCCAGAAGGTATGTTACAATCTCGGTTATGTTGTCTTTGACTGTCTTCAATTAGTTTCTACAAAATCCTATTGTGCAGAAAGAAAAGTGGCCGACAAGTTGGTGTTTTGAAACAGTTTTTAATATTCCAGAAAAGTGGTTTTTCTCCAACTTCGCCTTGATTTTTCGAGCAAGTTTGATGGCCATGTCGAAATCCACCTGGGGGATCTCGAAGAGGGTCATGTGGGCTTTCTACACGAATTTACGGATCTAAAAACGGATTTAAATTGACAAAGAAATTGATCGGGGAAGTGGGATACCTTAAAGTGGGAATCTGTTGTTGTTGTCGTCGTGACGACCGGGAGACGGGACTGTTGTCGCTCCGGCGAGGTTGGGCATGCACGCCGAGAAGAGGGAAGAGGATGGAGGAGGAAAGAGAAGAAATTTAGGGGTTTTTTTTTTCTTTTGAGAGTTATATATATATATATATATATATATATATATATATATATATATATAATATATATATATATATATATATATATATATATATATATACAGATAAAGGGTTGGGGGGAGGTTCGGCCAATACTAAGTTGCTACAATGAAAGGGGCGGCCACATTGCATGCCAGCTGCTGTGCTTTCCTTTTATTGCTGCTTGCAAGTGGTCGGCTCCCACATGGTGGGGCCGACCACTTAGGGTACCTTTTTTTTTTAATCTTTCCTTTTATTTTCTTAAAACTTTAATATATATATATATATATATATATATATATATATATATATATATATATATATATATATATATATACACCAAAAAATCTATTTAAAATCTAAATACCATATAAAAGTCAACTATCCAATTATTTAATATATTTGAGCATATCTTCATATATATAAATTCAATCATTAATAAATCAACTCAACATAGTAATAATATTTAAATAGGAAAACATATTTATTAAATCTACACAAAATAAAATAATAATAATCATCCCAATGGGTGAACTTTATCGCTCACCCATGTATGGGTCCCAAAAATTGTACCATCTTATAAAATATTATTTTATTAATAAAATATAAATTTTGTACCAAAAGTCAATAAATATTCAACAAGTCTCAAAATTATTTAAAAATATTTGTACACACATGAAATGCTCCTACATAGCCATCTTAGTCACCCCACATGCTCACATGTGCTTAAATTTTGTTCGGACCATGTTCGGGCTGAATTGGCCAAACCGGGTCATCAAATAAAATAAATAAAACCATAAATTGTATAAATTCATTTTTAAGTCTAATAAAATAATTTAAAAATAATTTAAAAAATAGGGGTTTTACATCCTACCCAACTTACAAGAATTTCGTCCTCGAAATTTAGGATTAATAGGGTAGATAGGGTTGAGGGATAGGAAGATTTCGTCAATACCAAAATACAATTAAATTTTGAAGGAGGCGATCAAACGGCGTTCAACACCACCGTGCAATAGAAAATTTTGGAGTCGATATATACAAAAATATATCATGATTATGGAATTGAATAAGGGTTTCTAATGAAGGTAGCAAATTTTTGAATATCCAATTTTAGAGAACAGTAAGGAATTGAGTAGGCCAAAGAGAATAAATTAAATATTTAGGAGATGTGATTCCTTAAGGGAGAAATGGACACTAATCGTCTTGGTCGAGGGTTTGACTAAGTGATGATTAGAATCACTCTCGTGCGTTCAAGTGGGATTGGAAGGGCACAATAAAATTTCTAGTATTTGGGAGAAGAAGAGTTTAAGGTGAGGATATAGCCACATGAGTTGGTCGGTGGCTATCTAAATTCGTTTTGAAATAACTGATAGAAAAACTGTCACGACCCGCACCCACCGTGAGGGTACGAGTACGTAACAACGCCCAGCCTACGCCGCAGTGTCGGCGGTAGAACGTTGTTCTAGGTCATGAACTATAACTAGCATAATATGAATACTCTCTATAAGGAGGCCAACACAGAGGTACAACTCAATCACAATCTAAGATAGAATGATAAAGATAGATAAACATAAAATCCAAAAGAGATACAGGAGATAGAAGTCTAAGTGTCTAAGATACATAATCCCATAATACATCTCAAAACTCAAATACAGTAATCCACAAGTAAATACAACTCCAGACAAAATGAAATAACTATCTAAACAACCTCTACTGTGTCTCCTCTAGGCTAGCAGGCAATCCCAGGCTATCTGTAAAATTTATCAACAGGTCCAGTCAGGACAGGAGCGAGCACATTACATCTCAACAGTTCATAGCAGGTTAGAAAATATAATCATGCAGTAAAGTAAGATACAAGATCTGAAGAAATACAGTATGTAAACAGAGAGAACAGTAATAGAAATATCTACTATAAATAGAGAACTAATAGTGGCTAGTGATGTAGAGTACAGGATAGCACATGTGAACAGAACAGATTGGTACATGATCTACACTAAAGAGTTGTACATGATCTACACTACTAAAGAATTATTCACATGACTACTAGCACTCTCCCGTTTTTTCCAATCAGTACACAAGGATCTAAGCAGGTTATGTTATTGTACATGATATCACATGGGACCCTTAAAAGGGTGCACATGATAGTATCCATGAAGGCTCTGTGAACATGAGAGTACATGATTCACAAGAGTGTATATGTATGGTGAAAGCACAGGAGTACATGATGAAAGTGAAACGCACATGACATAATGTACCCGATGCTTCCGAGGAGGATAACATCGCATGAAGAGATCCGTATAGTACTAATCCGTGATAATGTCGTGACAGCATCAAGTATAGTAATCTAAAGCAGGAATATAATTCTAAGCAGGATATGAATGATCAAAGAATGTACTCGCCTGATATCTGAATGTTCAAGGTAAAGATACTGTCCGAGAAGATGTGTCTGGCTCCTAATTAGAACAGCACAAGTCACAACATGTCCAGAAGGGTAATATAAAGCACTACAATGCATTCTACATGAATCTAGGTCAAACTAGGCCAAAGTCAACCCTTGGTCAATTCTGGTCAACTGTACTAGTCAAACTAGGTCAAACTAGGTCATGTCCTAACCCAGCAAGTCTTACTAGGCCTAACCAAGACTATCCTAGCAAGCACACATCAATACAAGGCTATACAAGCCAACATACACCCAACTTTATATAGCATACAATTATTCAATACTCAAATAGGCAAGAATTTATATTGGATATACACTAGGTAATCTATTACTTTAAACTATATATGTCTACACATATATACACATGCATATATTGGTATTCAACATTAGGTCTATAATCATGGCATTTCAAATGGTTATATAAACTTATATATTACAACACAATATGCTAACATATATATAATATACATACATAGCTAAGTTAACTGTATTCATAAATACTTATTTAAGAGGCTATGTGTGTGTATGTGAATATGGCAAAGGGGCAAGTGAGGGTTGAATGGGCATACATAGTGTATACATATCAAAGAGTGTCAAAGTGTAAGTGAACAAAGTGTCAAGTGTGATAGTGTCAACATAGTGTAAGGGGTACATGAGGTAATATAGGATTTGTGTTAACATAGAACATTACATCTCATTAACTTGTATATTATATATATTACATCTATTATTATATTACATTCATGCTTGCATTCATTCATCATTCATTTATTCTCTTGCACTACTATATGCACCATACATTACATACTATGGAACCTACATATTCATTACAAGCCATACTTATACATGCTTACATTAGATAGGATACTTACACCTCGTACATCATTTCTTTAACCATTTACTCATGCTTACATTCTCTATTTAGTTGCATAATGTATATATATTAACATGGGTTAAAATCAAATAGAACATTATATTACACACAAGGGTGCACAAAATGCATATGCCGAATAGTAACTCCTACTAATAATCAATACTGTATCAACTCAGCATGAATTAAATTCTAGAATTAAAGTATGTTATAGATCTATGTGTTAGCTTTCCGAAACTTCAAACGGATCGCATTTTCGTTTCCGAGAACTCCCGGAATCGCTAAAATACTGAGAACGCGTTTATCTTTCATACAGCTGACACTTAAATAATTCTCCAGAAAGTTACAGAAAGAATTAGGCCTAATAATACATGTTTTTGGAAAGCTAACTTCAATATGCTTCTTTAAAAAAACGAAAGATTAAACCGAGCTTTGAGCTAGAAGTTATGACATTTCTAAGTTAGGGCTGAAATTAAAAACGTGGATAAAAATCATGACGGATTTAGATAGTTTGAGCCAAAAGAATATACAATATATATCCTAATTATCCACAACAATAATAGCAACAATAATATGAGGAACCACACTCACAAACTTGATTATATAATCATCATGAACCATTTATTACATATATAAATATAGATACACTCTCATTACAATATATATATATATATATATATATATATATATATATATATATATATATATATATATATATATAAATCTATATATGTAACATGAACACATCCACAACACAAAGGACACTCCTATGACCTCCAAAGGGACACAAAATGGACACAAATGGAGATACAACCATGGGGATCATTCCTATGGGTTTAAAATATTCCTATATGCATGTAGGGTGGTTTAGAGGAGAGATTATACCTTCCGGGAGAGAGATTCAAAGGAAAAGCCTTCCTATACGGCACCGACACGTAGAGATTCCAAAAGGACACGAACGAGTTCCGAATCTTCCAAACTTGGCTAGCACCCTCTAACCATGGAGTAGAAAAGAAATAAAGAAGATTTGGTGGAAGAAGGGGTTGATTTGGAGATGAAATCAATGGAGGTTCATCTCTAAATTAATTTGGGGAAGAACAAGAGAGAGAAAGTGGATAAAAACAAATGAATGAAGGAGTGACTCATTCCTTATCCCCCCATAGGTGGCTGCCAAAAAAGTGTGAGGTGTCCCTATTTTGAATGTCTAAAATGCCCTCCACTAATCTATTTGATTTAAATTAGGAATGGGTTAAAGGTTGAGGTCAATTTAGTCTAGTTTTAAGTATCTAATTAAACTAAACCTATCCATAAATAATTAGTCTAACTACTAACTAAAATTAATATCATGTGGACTAAAATTAATATCAAGTGGACTAAAATTAATATCATGTGGGCCATGTCTAACTAGTGTGTGGGTCCCACTAGAGTCAAACTACCCCCCGGGTCCCCGTTTCAAGTCGGATTGAGTTGAAATTCGAACCCGACTCAAATAACCCCAAAACAATATCATAAATAATAAAATAAATCTCAACCCCAAAATAATATCATAAATAATAAAATAAATTTTAAAAATATTCAAAAATGTAAAATGATTAAAAATACTCCTGTTTCTGAAAACTGGGGGTGACAAATCTATCCACCTAAAAAAAATTTCGTCCTCGAAATTAAAACAAAGCAATCACAGGAAACATATGCAGAAATAATCTCATTCAAATACTTTTCAAAAAAAAATCAGCAATAAAAAAATCTCTTTGAGGTACATCAAACATTTGTAAATAAAAACTGATACGTGTCCGATACGGACACAAAACTATCACAAAATCCCACCTATCAAAGGTCAAAATCAACAATCACCAACGTAATAAATATCAAAATAATTCAAAGAGGTCAAATACAAAATATCCTTAGGCCAGAAATGACATTAAAATATCCTAATCACATGGTTAGGCTCTAGGTCAAACAGTCTCTAGGGTTTTACTAGCAAAACATCAAAATCATAAGTCATGATTTTAAATAGTTTTAAAATGATTTTAAAATTACCAAAAATTATATCATGATTTAAATGTCAAATCAATAAATGATTAAAATTACAAAATTTCAAAATTACCCTCATTTTAGAGAACTGGGTGTTACAAGTCTACCCACCTTAGAAAAATTTTATCCTCAAAATTAAAATGTTCATACTCCTTCTAGGTCAAACCCCCCACAATCAAAGTCTCAGAACTTAAACAATCATACGATTTAAAAGGATGACATACAGGGTCATGGCATACGGTGGTAGTGAAAGTCTCATCTAGGTATACTAGTCATGCTAAACCAAAACGGTCATATGGTATCAAAACACACAAGCAATCTAGGGTGCTAAACTAGAAAAGATACAGAAATAACAATCATCAAGACTGTAAGGCAGTCTACCATCCTATATGAAAACTGGTACTTATCAAAATAAAATAAAGTTAACTACCATTTATCTAATAAGGGGTACTATTCAAGAAAATCAAAATCAAAAGTTAAAGAATGAAAGCCAATTGCATGGAAATCCAATCACAATATATTTATATATATAGCGTTAGAGAGGGAAAAGCTAGCATTATGTACAAGTTATGTAGTTCGTGTGTGTATGGGTGTATGTGGACATGTTCATATGGTTAGATAATAGGCGTGTGTGTATGTAAAATATACATGAAAGTACATAGGAGGATTTGGGGTTTCAAACAATAACTATCAAGTTACACTAATCATGGCATATTGGTTAAACAATCTACAATACACAACTCATTTGCTCATAACGTGCATGGCTAACCATGTATATATGTATATATAAAGAGGTAGAGATTTAGTTATGTATGTATATACATTATAACATGTATGCCTAAGCTCTATATATATCTATATAGATATATAATCATGACATAGAGAGGAAGAGTTAGGTTACATGACAGAGGATATACTAAGTTAGGGTGTGTGTGTGTCCTTGTACATGGTTATAGCTTAGTATTGAAAGGTTAAATCCAGTTTTAGTTCAGCATTTACATACAAAATCTGAAAATAAGCTAACATTTAAACCAGTACAATATTAACATAATGCAATTTCAAAATTTAGGAGTTTGAAACATCACAACTAATCTCAATGCTCCCAATACATCCTAACATGATAGAAATAAAACCCTAATATACTATCAATATATTTATCTACGCATACAGTTCAATATTACATGTTAAATCTGAAATTGAACTAAACATGGAAATCAATGTAAAAATGTTAACATGTATTCAGTTTTCAGGATTTTGGAGAATTTGCACATCAAAACCAACTCAATGTTTATCACAACCTAACATGTAAGAATATGGAACCTAAATTTATATCCCTACAACAACAATGTACACAGCTCTAAATATTACATTTAAAACAATCAATTTGAACTAACATTTAAAATCCCGTATTAAGGGTTAATATGCACACAGTCTCAAATTTGACAAATTTAAACACAAAACTCAACCAAAAAAAAATTTTGAATTGAAACCCTACGTATAACATACATGTGCAGTGATGTAAACAAAACTATTATCATGAAATTTATATTTGAATTACGAATTTAAACTAGAAAAGAAGAAAACCAGAAATAGTGGGATTTTGAAAAATTTAAACATTAACGACATATTAATATGTATTCAGATAGGTGAAAATCAAGTATAGCATGCATAAGTGTCAGGAAAGTGTCCACTATATATATTCATATATATATTCTCTTGTCCCAATATAAAATTTTAATTTTACGTTAAGACCAACAATTAGATTCCTACCAAGGTTACAAGCAGGTGATTGACGTAATCAAGACAGTATTATTATTATTATTATTATTTAATACAAGAATAATAGCAAGAAAGAAATAACGATAAAATCTGTTTTTGCTTATCTGTTTAAAAGAAAAACCTATTTTGAAACCCAGAGCTAAATTTTTAAATCCAAGATAAAGTCTAGCAAAATTATCGATTCATTGTATTAAGAAGAATTTCATAGTAAGAAGTTACACAAAGTTTATAAAAACAGCTAAAGCTACTCCTAAGCTAAATAAATGAGAAACAAAACAAAACAAACAAATAACAATTCTCTCTTTCTTTCTTGTTTTTTTTTGAAGGACTGAAACAAAAATAGAGAAAACATGTTCAAAAATATTTTAGGTACAATCTGATAATCATATGCGTCTTCTTGAAATTATGTTGTCAGAATTCTGTCACGCCAATAAGCATAGCTGCAATAAACGATAGAGTCCATAATAAGGCATACACCCTATAATCATGTTATCTAGAATTCTTACCACGCCACCCGGTATGGCTGCAAGAAAATCTAGATTTCATAACTAAGATAAGTATAGCTATATCAGGCTCTACGTCCTTGTCATGCTAGCAAATATGACTGCAATAAATTCTAAATTCCATAATAAGTAGACTTTTACCTTTCTCACTGTCCTTATCAAGTATAATATCAGGTTGTACCTTAATTCCAAAAAAATGTACATATACATATAAATACAAACTCAAATTCAACAACTAACATCAAGATTCAAAATTCAACAATAATCCATCAAAAATCATAAAAATACAGACTCAAATTCAACCACTAACATCAAGATTCAAAATTCAACAATAATCCATCAAAATCAAGTTCAATAACAGGAAGTAAAGGTAAATCAAATCAGGGAAAAACAGATTTCAAATCAAAGTTAAAATAAGATTCTCAAGGGTTGTCCCAGGAATCTCTCAAGGAATCCTAACCGTGATTGAGTACCTTCAAAATATATCCTATTCTTACTGCAGGCTGTAGTGACACTCTAGTTCGAATACCACTACATAAACTCGACCTGCATGGGCCACCACTAAAAACGTGTCACGACCCGTACCCACCGTGAGGGTACGAGTACGTAACAACGCCCAGCCTACGCCGCAGTGTCGGCGGTAGAACGCTGTTCTAGGTCATGAACTATAACTAGCATAATATGAATACTCTCCATAAGGAGGCCAACACAGAGGTACAACTCAATCACAATCTAAGGTAGAATGATAAAGATAGATAAACATAAAATCCAAAAGAGATACAGGAGTTAGAAGTCTAAGTGTCTAAGATACATAATCCCAGAAATACATCTCAAAACTCAAATACAGTAATCCACAAGTAAATACAACTCCAGACAAAATGAAATAATTATCTAAACAACCTCTACTGTGTCTCCTCTAGGCTAGCAGGCAATCCCAGGCTATCTGTAAAATTTATCAACAGGTCCAGTCAGGACAGGAGCGAGCACATTACATCTCAACAGTTCATAGCAGGTTAGAAAATATAATCATACAGTAAAGTAAGATACAAGATCTGAAGAAATACAGTATGTAAATAGAGAGAGAACAGTAATAGAAATATTTACTATAAATAGAGAACTAACAGTGGCTAGTGATGTAGAGTACATGATAGCACATGTAAACGGAACAGATTGGTACATGATCTACACTAAAGAGTTGTACATGATCTACACTACTAAAGAATTGTTCACATGACTACTAGCACTCTCCCGTTTTCCCCAATCAGTACACAAGGATCTAAGCAGGTTATGTTATTGTACATGATATCACATTGGGCCCTTAAAAGTGTGTACATGATAGTATACATGAAGGCTTTGTGAACATGAGAGTACATGATTCACAAGAGTGTACATGTATGGTGAAAGCACAGGAGTACACAATGAAAGTGAAACGCACATGACATAATGTACCCGATGCTCCCGAGGGGGATAACATCGCATGAAGAGATCCGTATAGTACTAATCCGTGATAATGTCGTGACAGCATCAAGTATAGTAATCTAAAGCAGGAATATAATTCTAAGCAGGATATAAAATGATCAGAGAATGTACTCGTCTGATATCTGAATGTCCAAGGTAAAGATACTGTCCGAGGAGAGGTGTCTAGCTCCTAATTAGAACAGCACAAGTCACAACATGTCCAGAAGGATAATATAAAGCACTACAATGTATTCTACATGAATCTAGGTCAAACTAGGCCAAAGTCAACCCTTGGTCAACTCTTGTCAACTGCACTAGTCAAACTAGGTCATGTCCTAACCCAGCAAGTCTTACTAGGCCTAACCAAGAATATCCTAGCAAGCACACATCAATATAAGGCTATACAAGCCAACATACACCCAACTCTATATAGCATGCAATTATTCAATACTCAAATAGGCAAGAATTCATATTGGATATACACTAGGTAATCTATTACTTTAAACTGTATATGTCTACACATATATACACATACATATATTGGTATTCAACATTAGGTCTATAATCATGGCATTTCAAATGGTTATATAAACTTATATATTACAACACAATATGCTAACATATATATAATATATATACATAGCTAAGTTAACTGTATTCATAAATACTTATTTAAGAGGCTATGTGTGTGTATGTGAACATGGCAAAGGGGCAAGTGAGGGTTAAATGGGCATATATAGTATATACATATCAAAGAGTGTCAAAGTGTAAGTGAACAAAGTGTCAAGTGTGATAGTGTCAACATAGTGTAAGGGGTACATGAGGTAATATAAGATTTGTGTTAACATAGAACATTACATCTCATTAACTTGTATATTGCATACATTACATCTATTATTACATTACATTCATGCTTGCATTTATTTATCATTCATTTATTCTCTTGCACTACTATATGCATCATACATTACATACTATGGAACCTACATATTCATTACAAGCCATACTTATACATGCTTATATTAGATAGGATACTTACACCTCGTACATCATTTATTTAACCATTTACTCATGCTTGCATTCTCTATTTAGTTACATAATGTATATACATTAACATGGATTAAAATCAAATAGAATATTATATTACACACAAGGGTGCACAAAATGCATATGCCAAATAGTAACTCCTACTAATAATCAATACTGTACCAACTCAGCATGAATTAAATTCTAGAATTAAAGTATGTTATAGATCTATGTGTTAGCTTTCCGAAACTTCAAACGGATCGCATTTTCGTTTCCGGAAACTCCCGGAATCGCGAAAATACTGAGAACGCATTTGTCTTTCGTACAGCTGACACTCAAATAATTCTCTAGAAAGTTATAGAAAGAATTAGGCCTATTAATACATGTTTTTAGAAAACTAACTTCAATACGCTTCTTTTAAAAAAAACAGAAGATTAAACCGAGCTTTGAGCTAGAAGTTATGACATTTCTAATTTAGGGCTGAAATTAAAAACGTGGATAAAAATCATGACGGATTTAGATAGTTTGAGCCAAAAGAATACACAATATATATCCTAATTATCCACAACAATAATAGCAATAATAATATGAGGAACCACACTCACAAACTTGATTATATAATCATCATGAACCATTTATTACATATATAAATATAGATACACTCTCATTACAATATATATATATATATATAAATCTATATATGTAACATGAACACATCCACAACACAAAGGACACTCCTATGACCTCCAAATGGACACAAATGGACACAAATGGAGATACAACCATGGAGATCATTCCTATGGGTTTAAAATATTTCTATATGCATGTACGATGGTTTAGAGGAGAGATTATACCTTCCGGGAGAGAGATTCAAAGGAAAAACCTTCCTATACGGCACCGACACGTAGAGATTCCAAAAGGACACGAACGAGCTCCGAATCCTCCCAAACTTAGCTATCACCCTCTAACCATGGAGTAGAAAAGAAATAAAGAAGATTTGGTGGAAGAAGGGGTTGATTTGGAGATGAAATCAATAGAGGTTCATCTCTAAATTAATTTGGGGAAGAACAAGTGAGAGAAAGTGGATAAAACAAATGAATGAAGGAGTGACTCATTCCTTATCCCCCCATAGGTGGCTGCCCAAAAAGTATGAGGTGTCCATATTTTGAATGTCTAAAATGCCCTCCACTAATCTATTTGATTTAAATTAGGAATGGGTTAAAGGTTGAGGTCAATTTAGTCTAGTTTTAAGTATCTAATTAAACTAAACCTATCCATAAATAATTAGTCTAACTACTAACTAAAATTAATATCATGTGGACTAAAATTAATATCAAGTGGACTAAAATTAATATCATGTGGGCCATGTCTAACTAGTGTGTGGGTCCCACTAGAGTCAAAGTACCCCCCGGGTCCCCGTTTCAAGTCGGATTGAGTTGAAATTCGAACCCGACTCAAATAACCCCAAAATAATATCATAAATAATAAAATAAATTTCAACCCCAAAATAATATCATAAATAATAAAATAAATTTTAAAAATATTCAAAAATATAAAATGACAAAAATACCCCTGTTTCTGAAAACTGGGGGTGACAAAAACGAAAGGTGATATCTTGAGTCTATCTAGCAAGTACAGCGCCTTGTCTTTCCAAATAAGTAAAAGACAGAAACAACAAGGGTTTCAAAGACGGTGTTATATATTGAGCACGAATTGCGGGGTTCATAGGCGGCAAAAATAATTTCAAAAGAGAATTGTCAAGGCTGTCGCGGATGAGACTCTAAGGCAAGTTTACTATGTCTCCATCCACGTAGAATAATATGTGATAAGCGAACCAAAGTGCAATAGGTTGATCAGACCATCATGCACTGGTTCTGATTAGACAATATGTTAGTGGGTGCACATAATAAAATATATCATGATCAAGCTTGATAACGAAATAAGCTTGCAAAACTGAAGCTACATTAGCAGCGTGAGATAGTCGAAATATGAGCAAGTAAGGTACTGATGAAGGAAATTTTAAATAGTCCCAGATCTTTTAAAATCAAGGCACACCCGAAGTTTGGGCCTATACAGTTGTCCTAGTGTTTCCTCATTTATGGCTTGGTAGACTAGATAAGGTAGGGTCCTCCGAATTTATAGTCTAAGTGAACTTACCAATGTGGTTCACAAGGAAAAAGGTTTGTTAGGTGGTGAGGTATTCTACCCAACTTACAAGAGTTAAACTATTAGTGTGATGGGACAACGGGTCAAGCAATCAGGATAAAGCACAAGGTTAGCATTTTAAGGAGACAAATAGAACACAATCACATATCGGGTCGAAAGAATTTAGTCAAGGTTGGACCTTTAATTTATGTCCGAAAGTATCTTGGTATCATGGTAGAGATTTTGGTTTAGACATTTCGACCAGAAAGTCATATTAAGAAAATGGTGTATAAGGAGACGTGTTTTGGTGGGACATGATATATCTACATGAAGGTGGACTTGTTTAGGTCTTACATATGAAATTTGTTGGAAGAAAAAGTCTAGTGTTGTGCTCCAAATATCCAAGTCATGGTAAGGGACGCCAAAAGATCTAAAATAGAAAGTGGGAGTTCACAAGGTGATAATTAATGCACAAAAATAAAGAAGATCAAGTTAAAGCATGAAGTAAAATTAATTAGAGAATCCAGTAAAAATAATTTAGGAACACAATTCCGGAGAGAAGATAGTCTCCTAGATGAATACAGTTAAGGAACCATTAACTCATTATTCAAATTGCAAATGGGTTAGAAGGTCGTAATTAAAAGATCTAGAATTGAATGAAGGTCGAGTAAGTCGAGGTGGAAATATAGTCACATAGCTGGGTAGATGACTAACAACACTTGTGTATACACTACTATCATAGTCATGAGCGACATGGCATTTTGTATGGAATACTTCTAACTTATTAGGGCTATCTTGGTGGCCTACGTTTTAAAATTTTAACTCAAGTTTCCTCCAAAAGTTTCAAAAAATAAACTTTCAAAAATAAACCACCAAAATTTGTATTAACTCCAAGCCGTTCATATTTATCATAAAAAAATTTTAAATCACTCTCATAAATCTCAAAGCAAAATTTTATCACGTTACTACTAACCTTTTCCAAAATTAACGTTTAAATTCAACTATTTAACTCAAGAGTTCATAATTTATGAATCTATAAAAATTTCACAATTAATCGAAAATTTAACACTCTAAAATTTTCAAATAACTCATAATAAAACTCTTAGCATATTAAAAGCAATCTCAAAAATTAAAATTAATGCTCTCATCAATTTTAACTTCTATTCATGCTAAGTTATTCCAACAAAATCACAACTTTTAAATGGTAACTTCCTTTAATCAATCAAAATAACTTTCCATCACATCCTTCGAAATTCTTCCAAAAAATTTAATATTAGCAATTCCATATTAAACTAAATTTTCAAATAATCTTATCAGTCAAAATCCCTTCCTTTATTTTTACCAAAAATCTAAATAGATTTGTAAATCCTCAATCATAGGACACAATTTAAAATAAAAAATTCTCAAAATCGTTTTCAATTATTGTAAACCAAAATTTAACACCATTACTTCCACTTAAAATTCAAAATTTACTAAACACGAAAATCGCAAGTTGTACGACGCAAATTTAAATAATTTCTACAACCACATTTGAAATCTAAGATCATTTTCAAACCAAATTTATAACTGTTCAAAGGCATATAACTATAATCCAATAAATCATAAATATCACAAATCAAAATCAAATCAATTTTATATTTGTTCCAAGACGTATAGCTATAACCCAATACATTATAAACATCAAATCTCAATCAATTTCTTAAATCAAAGATATAAAGAATATATATATATATATATATATATATATATATATATATATATATATATATATATATATATATATATCAATTTCTTAAATCAAAGGTATAAAGAATCTAGCTATATATATATATATATATATATATATATATATATATATATATATATATATATATATATATATATATATATATATTTTCTCCTTCCTGCAATATCAATCCTATGGTGTTTACTATTTAGAAATCTCAAGATTAAAACCTTCCTTGGTAGTATCCTACTTTACAAATTACTAATCATTAATTCACACAAAAAGCCTTTTTAACTCAATTTGAGTCTTGAATGTATTTCAATTGTCAATATTACCATTCTAGCCATATGTGTGACCTATGAGCATATACTAATGTAGTCATCTTCCTAGTTGATACTAAGCACGAAAATAAGAATCGACGGTAGAAAGGAATCAAGCAAGGTGCAATTCAAGGAAGTCGGACGAGAGTTCGAAATTTGAAGCCAAGGAAAGAGGTCAAGCTGTATGGATGAGATTCCTATATTCTAATCCTATGTTGCAGGCTCACATCGGTACAATTACGTAACCGAAGTGACAAACTCGACCTGCATGGGCCACCACAAAAATATGTAACGTCCCAGTCCCAAAATACTTAGGACTAGGTACGTATCCATGCCAGCTGCATACATACGAAGTATACTCCAATATGTGGAACCCCCGTATGAATACATAAGCTGTAAAATGCAGTAAACCAAGAGTAATCTAATCTCATCCACAAATGAAGAATAAAAGATATCATATAATCAACTATAATTAGTCTTTATACAATACATTGGGCAGAGACAAAGTCCACTACCAACTATCTCAAGTAGAAGGTACAAGGAGGAATAGATGAAATAACAAGACTAGCCAAGTGCAATCATCTTCGAAATGATGGAGAAGATCACGGCCTCGACTAGAACACCTGTAATATCACAGAAGCACATACACCTGGAGAGATAACCAGGTCCTCAGAGGGACGTAACAAGATACAAGAAGAACATGTCATATGAACTGAATATAAATGCACCATAAAATAAAGATAAAGTAGAAGTGTCCAAACCATAACACGGCTCAATATTCCATCATCGAAACAGTAGGCTACCCCTACAACCAAACAAGGACAAGGGGTAACTTGCTATTCCGCTATGTGACATTTTTCCATGCCATGATTGGAATATGAAATTTGCTAAAGTCTCCTAACCTTCTAGTAGGCAATTTAGAAGACATATCGATATATGGGAAGGTGAAGGCTGACTCCCCCAGGACAATGTAACAACTCTCAACATGCACACGTCAATTACCAATACTGTCAGCCGGCATAACTCGACGCTAGCGGCCCACGTGACCTATCAGTCCACATAGCTCGAGGCTAGTGACCCTCGCGACTCGACTACCGTAGTACGCAGTTACTACGGCTTTTGGATTGGGGTGGCCCATACATTTAACTGTCTTCTCCCTCCCAAGGGCACTAACAAAAGGTAGTTCGTTAAGACTAGGTCCATATGCATAAAAAAGGCAAGAAGGAAAAATAACCGAAAGCAAAATAAAGTGAACAAAAAATAGCAAGTAATGGATCCAACTGAGAACAGAAAATAAATATACAGTAAATAAATAAATAAAGATGCATATAATTATAAACGGTAAATAAGGCAAGGTATCTTGCCTGCGGGTGGTGCGAGAAGCAGCAAAATCCAACAATCAGAATCGTCAACACGAAAGTCAAAATCCACAAGAAGTTCCTGATGCTGAAACAAACATCACGAACGAGTTTGGAATAAAAGATATGCCTAGAAAATGCCCGTTCAAAAGTCAAATTCTGGAACAGGGGCAATTTCATAATTTTGGGTCAAAATGATGTCCGCCGTTGGGCCCGCTTTATACCGAAATGTGTGCCAATATCTACGGTCTCTAAAGTCGTCAAACTACATGTCTATATATTTGTTTTGATGAGACGAACCCAACGGTATGTCCAATTTTAGATTCCGGTGAGCTGTGCACAAAATTGCCCATTGAGTAGGATTGTGGGCCCGCCAAAATAGCGTCCCGATCAACGGTCTCAGAATCGGACCAACCTTGGCTCACAGGACCAAAAAACTATTTCGAGTCCAATGGCGTAAGTTTCATCGCGATATGATGAGTGTGCACAAAGTTGTGAATTAATTAGCAAAGGGTCGATACGGGGTATCTCGACGGATATGCACTGATTTCGTCGCACACATGCAACGAAATCGGGTTCCGTCAGTTTCCACACGTCGACAACATCCATACGCGCCTTTTGATGCATATAGTATGCGACCACGTCGTCCGGTTTGTCGGGACGGACGCTGTATCGGAGTATTTTTCTAATTTTTGAAAACATAATTTATAAATTTTTGTGAAACTTTAACAACGTGTAACTTTCTACATACTTGATGAAAAGTAATTCCAGAAGGTACGTTACAATCTCGGTTATGTTGTCTTTGACTGTCTTCAATTAGTTTCTACAAAATCCTATTGTGCAGAAAGAAAAGTGGCCGACAAGTTGGTATTTTGAAACAGTTTTTAATATTCCAGAAAAGTGGTTTTTCTCCAACTTTGCCTCGATTTTTTGAGCAAGTTTGAGGGCCATGTCGAAATCCACCTAGGAGATCTCGAAGAGGGTCATGTGGGCTTTCTACACGAATTTACGGATCTAAAAACGGATTTAAATTGACAAAGAAATTGATCGGGGAAGTGGGATACCTTAAAGTGGGAATCTGTTGTTGTCGTCGTGACGACCGGGAGACGGGACTGCTGTCGCTCCGGCGAGGTTGGGCATGCACGCCGAGAAGAGGGAAGAGGATGGAGGAGAAAAGAGGAGAAATTTAGGGTTTTTTTTCTTTTTCTTTTTTTTTTTCTTTTGAGAGTTATATATATATATATATATATATATATATATATATATATATATATATATATATGTGTGTGTGTGTGTGTGTGTGTGTGTGTGTGTGTGTGTATACAGATAAAGGGTTGGGGGGAGGTTCGGCCAATACTAAGTTGCTACAATGAAAGGGGCGGCCACATTGCATGCTAGCTGCTGTGCTTTCCTTTTATTGCTGCTTGCAAGTGGTCGGCTCCCACATGGTGGGGCCGACCCCTTAGGGTACTTTTTTTTTCAATCTTTCCTTTTCTTTTCTTAAAACTTTAATATATATATATATATATATATATATATATATATATATATATATATATATATATATATATATATATATATATATACACCAAAAAATCTATTTAAAATCTAAATACCATTTAAAAGTCAACTATCCAATTATTTAATATATTTGAGCATATCTTCATATATATAAATTCAATCATTAATAAATCAACTCAACATAGTAATAATATTTAAATAGGAAAACATATTTATTAAATCTCCACAAAATAAAATAATAATAATCATCCCAATGGGTGAACTTTACCGCTCACCCATGTATGGGTCCCAAAAATTGTACCATCTTGTAAAATATTATTTTATTAATATAACATAAATTTTGTACCAAAAGTCAATAAATATTCAACAAGTCTCAAAATTATTTAAAAATATTTGTACACCCATGAAATGCTCCTACATGGCCATCTTAGTCACCCCACATGCTCACATGTGCTTAAATTTTGTTCGGACCATGTCCGGGCTGAATTGGCCAAACCGGGTCATCAAATAAAATAAATAAAACCATAAATTGTATAAATTCATTTTTAAGTCTAATAAAATAATTTAAAAATAATTTAAAAAATAGGAGTTTTACACTGCTATTACTAATTATGGTTTTACACAAAGTACACATGATTCTGCTATGTTTTTTTGCTCATCTAGCAAAGGTATTGTCATTCTGGTCATATACGTATATGATATGGTCATTACAGGTAATGATTTACAAGGTATTCATGCTTTAAAGTTACATTTAAGCACGTGTTTTGAGATAAAAGATCTAGGTATTTTTTGTTACTTTCTTGGGATAGAGTTTGATCATACTTCCGATGGTTATTTTCTTTCTCAAGTAAAGTATGCATCTGAAATACTTCTTCGAGCAGTTTTAACCGATACTAAGACTGCAGATACTCCACTTGAATTGAATGCAAAACTTCATGCATCTGACGGCACCTTACTCTCTGATCCTACTATGTACCGCCAGGTTATAGGCAGTCTTAATTATCTCACTATTACTAGACCAGATATCAGTCATGCGGTTCATATTGTAAGTCAATTTATGTCTTCACCTTGCTCTGTTCATTATGCAGCTGTTACTCGAATCTTGCGCTACTTGAAGGGCACTTTATATCAAGGACTACACTTATCTTCTACCTCCACGCTCACTCTCCGTGCCTATTTTGATTCTGATTGGACGGGAGATGTCACAGATCGTCGCTCTACCACTGGCTTCTGTATATTTCTTGGATTCTCTCATTTCTTGGAAAAGTAAGAAGCAAACAACAGTTGCACATTCAAGTGCTGAAGCTGAATATAGGGCCCTTGCTCACACTAAGTCTGAGATTATATGGTTACGCTGGCTACTTCATGACATGGGCGTTGAACATTCATCGCCAACTCCTCTGTTTTGTGACAGTAAGAGTGTTATTCAAATAGCTCACAATGATGTCTTCCATGAGCGCACCAAACACATTGAAGTTGACAGTCATTTTGTGAGGGATCATTTTACAAAAGGAATAATTCACCTGCCCTACATTACTTCGAAAGCTCAAGTTACAGATTTTTTTACAAAGACACACCCCTTAGCTCGATTCAACTTTTTTGTATCCAAAATCAATATGTTTTATAAACCATCTTGAGTTTAAGGGGGGATGTTAAGGATAGAGTCATGCACTTACATAATTTTCTTTTTAGCATTTTCCTTCTTTATAATATTACTGTTGTACTTTCCTTCTTTGTAATATTATCGTTGTACTTACTATATTTGTTTTCTTTGTAATATCTATAAATTGAGGTTTTCCTCTAATGAATATACACAGAAAATTATTCCATTCTCCGTTGCTAACAACAATCTCACAGGGGGATATTGAAAGAGGTCTTCTGTGACTGGTGGGTGGCTCTTCTGTAACAGGTGATGTGGCCTTCTTGGAACTATCAAGGTTGGATTGCAGGTGTTGGTTAGGAAGAGATGTTTTCAGGAAATAGGAACCTTGTTTGAAAGTTTTATTGTGGGCTAGGAATTTGGCCTCATAAAGCCTATCCAACTTCATGGATGCAGGTAGGGATGTCGGGCTTGAAATATGTACTTCAAACCTAATTTCTTCCCTCAACCCTTCCATTTTTTGGCTGACCAAGCAGTCTTCATTAATTCTATGAATTCTTTTGGGCAAATTTTGGAACTGAGCGTCATACTCTTGTACAGTTCCATCTTGCTTCAAGAGTTTCAAATCTATGACGTGATTTGTAAACCGTGAGGGCCCAAATTCCATTTTGATTGCCTGCACAAACTCCTCCCAACTCAGATGTCCTCCTCTAACCTTCATTAACTAGTCAAACCAGTAGGCAGCTGTCCCCTCCATCTGAACAAAACACACCCTCTCTATCTTTGTCAGGTACTCCATAGAAGTTGAAGTAGTGTGTAGCCCCGAGGAGCCATTCTTCTACATCTGTGAGTCCATCAAATTCTGGCAGTTTCAATCTTAAAGAAGGTTGTTCCCATCCAGAAGTCTGTTAATTTGGTCCTGTCTATGCCCAAGGGTTCCCTTGATGAGTGGGGGTTGTTACTAGGGAGTTGAGATTTGGGGCATATGCTAGGTTGTTCACAGGTTGATAGGGAGGCCTCATTACAGATCTGGGCTTGAGTTCTGCATGTGAGATCACCCAAATGGAATGTTTTGGTTTTAGGAAGGGTAATAGCCAATTAGAGAGGGTGGAATCGAACTCCCAGGTGGATTATATGTTGGCTTGGGGTTTGTAGCATGGATTTGGGGATTTGGATGGTGACTAACATTTTCTATACCCACAGAAACTACAGGTAATTCAGAATCCCTCTTGGATCTGGCCAATTCTTCTAAAACTCTATCAAATTTACCATTGACTCTACCAAATTTCTTATCCAATTCCAGGCGAAGTTGAAGCAATTTACCCTCTATGGACTAAAAATGCAATTATGTAGGCGATCTTGTGCCTTCGAGAGGTAAACCATGGCGAGATCCTTAGCAGCTCGACTCCTCGTCGGCGTCGATGATCGAATCTGTTGGCTCTGATACCAAGTTGTTAGGTCCCTTACCGAACTGAGTAAATGCCATAGACACTCGAGCTGGGTTAGTCATCACTACCAATGGAAATAACGGTAAACAAGCAATTCAAAAACTGAAAGCAGATATGTACTAGTGAATATAGGTTTTCTTGAGCAATGGCTATGGAGCTAACTACAAGAAGAAGATGGAACTTGCTGGAAAAGAAAATGATAATTGAAAGAGTCATAATTCTCCATGCCTCTTCTCTGTATCATTCATCTATATATATATATGAAGAATTTCATGTGCAGATAACTGATTAGCTGACGTGGCTCTACTTGCTGCCAATTAGCTGACTGGTTGGCAATTTGATGAGGTGGCACTCTATTTTATTTAGTGATTCAACAAAGTGGTTATTCGAAGAGGAAAAACACAGTTGGCCCATGAACAGAAATAGAGTGCAAAGGAGGAGGATCCTGGCTACTCACTCCTTCACTCCCCCGACCAACTAGACTCACAACAGCACAGTCGATGAGGATTTAAGGTGAGGCTGGTAAGAGGTAGCCTGGTCGGCTCTAACGGGGGAGGACGAAAAGACATCTCTGACTGGCTGTGAGTCAAAGGTGGATATTTCGAGCATGATCGGTGGGGTGGTTTATTGGTTGGAAATAGGATGACGGAGCGTAAGCTGTGTTTGGTAGGAAGGATAGAAAAGTGGAAGGAAGAAAAAGGAGCAGGATTTATTTTTTTTCTAATGGAAAGGAAAAATTATTTCATTCCTTTGTGTTTTGTAACAAGGATGGAAAAGATATGGGATGCATTTTCTTTGTTTGGTATGGAAGAAGAAGTGGAAGGAAAGAAAGTAAAAAATATAGTGTTTACCAATTCTATCCTTATAATATCACTTATTTACCATTTGACTTAATGAATAATTTTTAAATAATGCATTCATATGTGGGTATAATTGTTAATTACTACAAACTTCCACTTTTTCTTCCACTTTTCCTCCCACTTTTGGGGGATTATATTTCTTAGGTTATGAGGGAAAAGTAATCCCTCCACTTTTCCTTCCTTCCTATTTTCCTTCCATACCAAACAAGAGAAAATGAGTCTTTTCCTCCAATTTTCTCTCCTTTATTTTCCTTCCTTCCACTTTTTCCTTCTACCAAACACACCCTAAGTAACAAGGAGGGTTCCTAAAGGTATATATGATAGGTGGCTGTAGCTTGCTAAGAGCATCTCCAACTCTATTGTCTTATTTTATGTTGTGAATCTTAGGTGGCATGGGATACAAGACAATGTCTTGTATAGGTGGCAAGATTATATTCATAAATGACAATGAGTTTAAAAAGTCATGTCAAATGCAAAAGTATTGAGAAGACAATACAAAGTAATTTTTTACAACTTCCAAGACAACTTTTACTCTTCTACTTCTTTTATAAACATTTTTATTCACAAATGATGATATGGACATAAAGACATTGTGAAGTGCATTGTCTAGATCTAGACAACCAACTTCACATTGTCTTTGTCATTTCATTGTCATGTCAACTCCACACTTTATTTCACATTTGCATTGGAGAAGTACTTTTGGAAAAAAAAAATGGTTGTCATTCCTATGTGGCAACCATTTTTTTCAAACTCACAATAAGGTTGGAGATGCTCTAAGTTTAGGATTTAGAGCATCTCCAACCCTATTGTCTTGTTTTATGTTGTGATTCCTATGTGACATGAGACACAAGACAATGTCTTTCCTATGTGGCATGATGATATTCACACAAGACAATGAGATAAAAAATGTTCTCCAATGCAAAAGTATTGAGAAGACAATAAAAAGTATTTTTACAACTTCTAAGACAACTCCTCAACTTCTTCATTTTTTTAATAAATATTTCTATTCATAATTGATGATGTGGAGACAAAGTCATTGTGAAGTGCATTGTCTAGATCTAGACAACCAGCTTCACATTGTCCTTGCCATGTCATTGACATGTCAACTTCATGATATATTCTACATTTGCATTGGAGAAGGATTTTTGAAATAAAAGCTTGTCATTCCTATGTGGCAACCATTTTTTCTAAACTCATAATAGGGTTGGAGATGCTCTTAGATATGAAGATACAGATGGGAAAATTTTAGAATTTCTATGATTTATATATTCGAGGAGAGGAGGAAGGAGAGTACACATGGGAATAAATAAAGGATATTATTGGGTAGGGTGAGCATCGGTTCGGCTCGAACTATACCGTTTTCTAGAAAATCGAACTGAACCGTAAACCGTAACTGCTAAACCGAAAACCAAACATTTACCAACCAAATCGAGTCGAGCCGAGCCGAGCCGGACTAAAATAAAATGGTTAGGTTTTCAGTTAATTCGATTTAATGGGCCACTGGGTAGGGCCGAATTTTCTTAAGCATTAATGTATGGTTAACTTAATTTAATGGGCCAGTCTGCAATAAAAAAAACTCAAATATATGACAATATATATATAAGTATTTACTTGGATAAATATAATCAATCCAGTTTCCAGCCAGATATATTATAAATCCAGATAACGACAAATCCGTAGCAATAACGTCCCAGAATAGCTGAATACATATAACAATATATGCAATTATACATAAAACTCTATATATATTACAAATCTATATAACATACAATATATACTTTACAACTTAAAAAATCCCCAGAATCCCAATTCTCCAGTCACTTACATATTACAATCAAGAAGAATTTGCTTCTGGGGGTATGCAAATTGCTTCACTACAAAATTACAATAATTTTTTTTTTTCAATCTCATGGCTACTGCAGAAACTGATCCAATATCCAATTCCAGACTCAAGTCAAACCTGCATTATACAAAATAATGTGCATCATTAAAGATGCAGTGTATGCATCATCAGTGGCCGCAACAAATGTTATGCCACTGGCGGCAACAATGTCAAATAAATCGTCCATTCTTATGAAAAATTTTAGTAAAATTTATGAATATTATAAATGAAAATATGAATCATAGTACCTTGTCGCTGGCTATAACAAGTGCGTCGCTACTGGCTACTACAAGTGCCACACCACTAGCTGCAATAAGTGCCACACAACTGGCTGCAATAAGTGCCTCGCCAAACCATAATAGAATAATCTAGTAGATATACAAGGCAAGTCGTATAAGACACTATATCTAGATTTTGTACATATTCTATAGAAGACAATTCAATGATGTATCCCGACTGCTATATTTAGACACATCACACCAGAATGTATCCCACAACAAGCATCATACAGGTAGTATAATTTAATGATCAGAACATGTAAGTCACAATAAAAAAAAGAACAAACATCCACAACAAGAGTATAATTAAAACATATCATAACATGATGTATCCACAACAAGCATCTAGAATGTATCTAGCAGTATCAAAAGTGAACTATCCATCTAAATTTTTCCAGAAGTATCAAAAGAGGAGTATCCATCAGAAGTTAGACAACACTACCAAAAGAGGAGTATCCATCAGAATGTAGCCAACGGTATCAAAAGAGTAATATTACAAAATGTATCCATCAGAATGTAGCCATCAATATAAGTCACACTAATTTAAAAGAGTAAAAATAATCAAACCTCGCTTGTTGATGTTGATCCCAACGTCAATTTCATCAAATCTAAATGATAAGAATAAATCACAAGTAAAAACACCTCTACTATCAAATTGAAACAATGTAATATAATTTAAAACGTTTAAATTAACCATTTCAATTTTGTACCTGTCTTCAAAATTCTCTTTTATAATAGATACAATAGGTCGATCGGAAGGCCCCCTAAACCAATTTTGACAACATATAAGTGCTTGAAGAATTTTTGGAGTCAAAGAGCTCCTATAAGCATCTAGGACAAGACCAGCTGTACTAAAAGTGAACTCAGAAGCCACGATAGATATGGGAACGGCCAAAATATCCTTAGACATCTTTAAAAGGACCAAAAAACAAGGAAAATTAAGCTTCCACCATACCAAAGATTAAAATTCTCACTTTTATCATCCTAATTATCATCTACGGTACTCTCATCTAGATAACGATCAATTTCAGATTTAGTATCACCACAACCTAATTCCATCTTATGTTTCTTGAATTTGGCCTTCATAAATTTTTTCAATTGCAAGGTGTGCACTGGTTAATTTTTACTAGAAGATTGGACTCTATCATTATTACTAGGGCCACCATTTTGAGAAGTGCTTGTCTTTGTACTCATTGAACATAGAGTATGCAACACTTTTTTACTTTCTTTTCGTGGAATCGTTCTTTTCGGCGTCATATAGTTGACCAAGAGCATATTCCACGTAATCCAACTTATGTCATGGACCAAGACTGCTGCAATAAATATAACCATATTTATTTTCTCAATGTCCCCCTAATACTTGCCATATTTTTCTCTCATTTTATTGGTCATGATAGCCAAGTCAAAGTCACTACTCACTTTTGAAGTGTGCAAATGAATGTCAATTAGACCTGTCATAGGATAGTCGAAAATTCGTATCTGGTTCGATTCCGTATCCAAATTTTTGGATATTATTCAAATTTTCGGATATTGAATTCAGATATCCGAGTCTTTTTTCGGATATTATTTTTTCGGATACGAATTCGGATATTAAGGTATACGAATCCGTTAATATCCATCCGATTTTAAATTTCAAATTTCGAAGATTAGATTTGGATATTCAAAATTTTATATTATATTATATTATATATATATTTTTATATATTATATTTTACATTATATATTATTATATTATATATATATATACAATTATATTACATATATATATATATATATATATATATATATATATATATATATATATCTATATATCTATATATATATATATGTATATTATATATGTCAATAAATAATATATATATATATATATATATATATATATATATATATATATATATATATATATATATATATATATAATTTTATATATAAAATTATATATATATATATATATATATATATATATATATATATATATATCTATATATATATATATATATATATATATATATATATATATATATATATAATTTTATATATAAATATATATATATATATATATATATATATATCTATATATATATATATATATATATATATATATATATATATATATATATATATATTTGAGAAAAAAAAATATATATATATATATATATATATATATATATATATATATATATATATATATATATATATATATATATTTGAGAGAGTTGGATTGACATCATCTTCAGATCCATAAGCAACTCTTGGTTCTCCACAGTCATCAACGGGCAAGCCGCTGGCTCCTTCAAATCTTGCCGGGGAGTCCGACAGGGAGACCCACTATCATCCACCGCCTTTATCATTGCAGCCGAGGCGCTCAGCAGAAACTTGAATAGCATGGCCAGCATCCCCAGATTCCACCACTACCACACCACCATCGGCTTTCCTTTAATCACCCACCTAGCCTACGTCGACGACATCATCATCTTCTCTTCCGGTGACATCTGGTCGGTGGAGGTGGTCAGCAGAACGCTCGCGAGATACACTAAATGCTCGGGCCAAAGGGTCAACACCGACAAAAGTGTTATATATACACATCACAAAGCCGACATGATCCACTCTACAACCCTCGCCAACCTGACCTCCTTCTCCATCGCACACCCGCCGTTCTCTTACCTGGGGTTCACCCTAATCTATGGTAAATCAAATTCGGGCATCTTTGATGGGCTGGTGACCAAAATCAGAAAAAAAATTGAAGGATGGCACAATGCAACCCTCTTCCCGGGCGAAAAAAATAATTCTCATCAAACACGTCCTATCCTCCATCCCCATATACACACTACAACAAAAATCCTTTTAATGATGGCTAAAAAGCGTCATTAATGACAAACCATGACGCTTTTTTTTCAAAGCAACCGTTATGAAAACGGGTGTTATAAATATTTTTTAAAAGCGTTATAAAAAACCGTCATGAATAGTTTCTATAAAAGCGTTATGAATATTTAATATATAGTGCACAATTCGGGACTTTTGTAAAACGTTATGAATAGATAATATGTATAGGCTCAATGCAACACATTTATAACACTTTATACTATTCAAATTAGCATATCCAAATCACTCCATATAATTGTCAGGCCTAAAAATCAAATTAATATTATATATCACCATCTTTATTACATTTCTCAAAATAGAGCACATATCAACATCTTCATTATATTCTCAAAATAGAATATCCAAATACATATATATATATTTACAACTACCAAAATTGTCCACATCAAAACTTGGCCACATAACCAATAATCATGAAAGATCAATGACAGCCGGAACACTAGTGAAATCCTGAGAAAAAGAGAAGACAACCAAATCAGTCCATATAATTGTCAGGCCTAAAAATCAAATCTAATCATGAAATATCAAGAGAAAGGAGTAAAACAAACTAGGTCATGATAGGGATCAGGTATTTGTCCCATATCTGGAGCAAGCTTGACAGAATAATCCCTTAGAAAAGAGTTTTCATGAAAATGGAAACAATCATAACATTATATAAAAACCATAAAAAACTATTGTAGAGATTTTGCAAGAAAAAAAACCAATTCCAACGACGACAATGCTTTAAAAGGGAAGAAATAGAATAGTATCCTGAAGGAATGAGGACGTTTCAATTTCCTTCACCGTCTATCAAAACAAACACAATATAAAGGTATAGTTGGGGAAAGAAGCTAGCAACAGAATAGTTATCCTACGTCCCAGCAACAACCACAATATAAAGGTACATTTTACAGATGATTACGTTTCATGTGTTCAAAGTTTTGATTCCATGAGTGTGTTGAGCGTAGCCTGAGGTTGGAAGGTTTCCATGTTTCAATCTTTTATATCATGTTACTAGATAAATTCATCTTGCAAATGCATATATAGAAAGATAAATGTATCTTTTAAATACGTTTCCAGAATATCATTAATCCAGTAATATATTAAACTAATTTTCTCACCTTCTGCAAAATATGTGTGTGTGAGATATAGAAAACCTAACTTTATAAACACACAGATAGTCAGTAGTGTGTTCCAGATACCAGGAAAAGAAGGATCTCGAGTTTTTTTTTTTTTTTCTCTCTTCTTGTGTAAAAAATATACCAAGCCAATAATTGTATACCATTTCAATTCTTCTCATCCTAGGAAATTTCTTTTTCAGAACCTACATGTTCAATTTTCAAAGAGCAATTTGCTAAGAAAACATATAAACCAATGGAAATAGTATCTCAAGCTTTGTAGAGAATTTTTTGTTAGGTTTTATTTTAAGACAACTGCAATAAATAACTAAATACTAGATGCATACACATGACCAGAGTTTTCAAGTAGAAGGCTCACGTGTTCTTTGGATCGCTGCCAGTTATTATACGCCATTCTTCATACTCCAAAGCTGGATAACATATTTTGATAGGCATATTTCCCATAAAGCCTGTGGAAATTACTTTGTTATATAGAGAATAGACCAAAGTTGTTTTTTATGAAGAAACCATCAAAGAAACAATTATCATCATAAAAATTGTGGAAAGCTCAAGAAAATAAAGAAAAACACAACAGTGACAAGTCCACATAAATACAGTTACAGAAGCAAGTCACGTGCACAAGGAACTCATATTTATCCCTTTATATATATCCAATTTTGTACCCTTTCAATTGCTCCCTCCTTCCATCCGTTTTCTCCATTATTAAATATTAGACTTTATCAAGCCATGTTCGTCTCATGTTATTTATTTTGCTTCTCCATACCTATTACCATCAAAATCATTTTTTAGTTGACCTTGTGATTGTTATAATTTATATCATGTGTAAGGCCTGGTTATTTGATCTGCCTAATCTCCCTTCAAGGATCTCAGACTTTATAAATCACAATTAATCAGAACAAGGTATTATTAAAATTTGTATTACAAAGGATCTTTTACTTACATCTCTCTCTACTTTGCACTGAATGCAACAACAATCATTGCTAAAGCCAATTTCCATTTAGAAGCATTTGGGAAAATGAGATCCAGTTAGTAAGTCACCCCAAGTTTTTAGTCCAAATGGTAAGTGGATCATCCATTACCCCCAGTTTCTATCCATCCACATCACCCTATGCAATCGGGGTGTAGACGGACGGACAGCTGGTCATAAGAACTATGTCGATTCTGAAGGTCTCGTGTGCTCTTTTACTTAAATTGGAAAGTTATGAGAAAAGCCAAAAATAAATATTTGCATTCATAGACACGAGGTTAAGTTTGAAATACCATAAGGCTGTCCGAGAAGAGCAGGGTGTGGTGCATCGACTGCTCGTCGAACGTCAAAGCTTCCATCCGCACTGGTGACGGAGGAGACATAGTTCCCCCTTTCCTTCTCTCTGCAGACAAATCAACAACAACAAAAATTACACACCCAAAAAAATAATCATTCTAATAAGAGATTAATTTTTATTCTTAACGTGTATGATTGTTTTCTCCAATTATATTTATACAGCACTTTTCCATCCCTAAAACTCAAACAAATATCAAATGGGTTTTCTCCATTTCATTAAAAACCTAAGTACCGAAACCAAAAAAAATAAAAAATTTTGGACATTTAAATACCAATGAAGAATGAGTGAATGTTCAGAATAGAAGGGGGAAAAAGAAGTGAAGAAAAAGGAATGAACCCCCCCCTCCGAGCATGTTGAAGATGAGGTAGATGAAGAGGGAGCAGATGGTGACCCAGCCGAGGATGATGCAGAAGTGGAGCTTCCCGACGAGCAGCTGGAAGAGGCCGAAGGCCGCGAGGAGGAGGAAGGGGCCGGAGAGGTCGGCGTCGGAGTGTAGGCTGGGATTTTGCCGGAAGGGGTTGAGGATGGAGGTGGTCTTGCTCCAGATCTAGCGGGTGTTGATGCCGAGCTCCTCGAGGAGCGGCGGCCCGTCGTCGAAGAAGGCGACGCCGGAGGAGTTGATGTTGGAGGAGGTGAAAGAGGAGGAGGAGGAAGCGGGTCCGGATTGAAGAACAGTTGACACCTCTAGAGGGGGGTGAATAGAGTTAAAGCAATAATACCCAATTAAAAAATCAACTCTTTCACAATCTAAAATTAATCAGAGTAAATGCGGAAAATAAATAAGGAACAAGAGAGCATACGCAAATACAGCCGATTTTAACCTGGTTTCCCTCGTGGAGGACTAGTCCAGGCCTGAGAACTCTAGCTCAGGATTAAATCCACTATTTGTGAAATAGTAGTTACACCCCGTGCCTTTTCTTCAGAAGAGCACGTCAACTTCTTACAAAGGATCGCAGTGGCGATGCTTAGAATTTTCCAAGCGACTTCTTGAACTCTTGTACAAGACTCCTAACTGAGAGATGCTGAGCACTCGAGACTTAGGAAACTTGTGGCTAGTAGATGAAGAAGGGTATGGCTTATATTGAGCTTAAGAGAGAAGAGAAGAGAAGATTGGATAATTGAAAATGAGAGAATTCTTGGCCTATTAATAGGGTTTTAACAGGCAGAATTCGGCCAGAATTCTGGTAGAAATTTTTAAAAAATTTGGCCGTTGGACAACTAGCAACCAGCCAGCCCTAAAAATTAGGGTGCTGATTTTTAGGCGACAGAGTTCGGCCCGAACTCTGTGTGGAGACAGAGTTCGGCCCGAACTCTGTCTCCAGAGCACAGAATGGGTCCAAGGGTCCAGTGGGCTGATTTTGGATGTGGAGCTTTATGGAGTTGGATAGGTTTATGGGTTGAGTCTTAAGAGCCCAGCATAATTCAGCTTACAATCATTCTAGACTCAATAAAATATAAAAGTACAGACTCGAAAAACGACTCGCATCTGCAAAATTGAGCTGTCGTCTGGCTTGAACTGGGTGTAGTCGTCGTGTATCGTATTGAATTATCACAAGTATTATTTAGTCAATGTTATCAATATTTGGTTGACTGTGACTTTGTGTCAACAATCTCCCCCATATTGATAATTGACAAAATAATAATTGTATATTCAATATCCATACCTGGACACATATAACGACATAGCTCCCCAATAATTAGTGCCGAGCTAAAGAATAGCTCCCCCATAAACAATGTTGTGAATCTTGTTGGCCTGTTAATAATATTCTTCCAAAAGCACATATAAACCAAACAGAACAGAATATACACATATCTTCCCCTTTTGGCATTTAGCAATATGAGATATATAAATAATAACTGGCAAACACACCAAAAAGAGAAGAAACTGCATATAAACTAAGATAATAACCAAGAGTCATAATAACATAGAAACTGATAATAGTACTGCCAAAGTCTCAAAAGCATAACTCATAATAAGTCTACTACAAATCAAGTACATAAAAGTAACTAAAGCAAAATGCATAAACCATAATCTAAGATCCTCAGTAGCATCATCAAAAGTAGTCCATATCCATCATCGAGCATGAGATGGCTGGCGCCGTCCGATGGATCAGAAAAGGAGCGACGTGGATCCACAAATGCCGCATCCGGATCCATGTAGCGACGAACCCAAGGGTCATCAATACGAAATCCCTCACGATCTGGGTCTCGCTCCATAGGAATGGGCATGGTAGGATGGCGAGACATGGAATACCGAATATCATGCAGCGAGTTGCTGATAGCACTCATCTGCAAAGTAGTCCGATAATCCAGCTGAGTCCATCGATCGTCCTCCAAAGTGAAACGATCTCGGAGCATGGCCTGAAGAGACTCGAGAGTAGCAGGAGGAGAAGGAGGATCCTGTCTGAGAGGAGGGGCATCTGGCTCATCATCAGAATGCTCAGACACTACTGGTGAGCTAATGGCCGCCTGAAGCCTCCTTGCCTTAGAGAGAAAGGCAGGGGCAGGTAAGAATGGACACTCATCAAGGGGTACATGAAACGCACGAAAGATCATAGGAAGGTATAATGCATAAACCAAAGATCTTGGTTTCTTCCTACAGTTGATCATCCAATCCATCATTGTGCGTGGAAGGTTAAAGGGAACATGGAAGTGGAGATGGTACAATGCTGAGATCTCAGAATAAGTGGCTTCATCGGTAGAACCCGCTTTGGGTAGAATGGTGTTGAAAATGATCCGATGAAGCTCATAGAAATAAGGATTGAGGAATTTTTCCAAAAGCTTACGAGGACGCGTGTTAGGGCAACACAGGTCGTCCTTGAAGCTTTCTAGTGAAATCCCTTCGGGAAAGATAAAGGATCTAGCTTCTACAAGCTTTTCCCAAGAGTTTGGCTCTTGAAGTTCAAGATATTCGGCCAATTCAAAATCATCAAAGGATATATCAATTCCCGTAACTCGTGAATAAATATGAGTGTCATCATGGGTCAAGTTGCAGTAAAATATTTGAATAGCACTACGATAAATGACCGAATTTGAGGTAACGAGTTCATCAAGACAAAGGTCATAAAATAGTGCATCATATTGTGAGAATATGGTAAAGTTGATGGGGTGTCCCGCAAATACTGGACGTGTCCGAAAATTACTAAACCAATCATTTGAGGCGTCTAGTGATACAAAAATTCGGTCGTCGTAAGTGTTTGGATCATTGGGACGTGGAGGATTGAACAACGGATGGATTTGTTGTTCAATGGCCGGTGCAACGAGTGGTGCAACGGGCGGTTCAACGCGTGGAGGAGCATTCGACGAGGATGATCCCTCTGTCCGAAGTCTTTTTTCGCGGTTGAACAGACGAGGAGCCATAACACAATAGATAATGAAATAAATTGAGATATAGAAAAGTAAGGAATTATACCTCAAACTAGTGATGAACTATGGAAGAGAATTGAAAAATAAGCATTCTCCTTGAGTTTGGGGAAGAATGGAGCACAAAAGAGGAGAAAGTAGGGTTAGGGTTTTGAGAGAATTGTGTTTGAGAAGGTGGAAAGGTGGTAAGAAGGAAGGAGAGGGAAGAGAAACCGAATATAGGGGAAGGGTTTCTCTTGGTCGGGTCAATTAATGACCATTGGATCAACATTTTGATCAACGGCTGGGGCTGTTCCCGGTTCTGGAACAGTCGGGCCGAATTCGGCCCAAACTCTGGTAGGAGCAGAGTTCGGCCCGAATTTCAGATCCTGGTCACAGAATAGGAATCAGGCAGAAATAGAAAAAATATTGGTTAAGTAATAGACAAACCAATATAAGATATGAGTATAAAGATAGGAAAGACCCAAATAGTAAACAAAAGAATAACAGAAAGTGAGTTTGAAGCAGCAATATAAAATTGAAATCATAGTATTTTAGCATGTGATAAATGAAAATGAACCATATAATAAACAAGGAATTATATCATAATTCAATATTTTGAAGCTGCCATGGCTTAGCTGCAGGGGCCGGATCCCAGCTAGCGGTAGTCCTGAGGACTAGTGCACCATGTCGCTTAGGCTTTTACGCCTTGTTGTCAGAAGGACCCTTTCGGCTTGTACCCATAGCAAGTTCATCATAATAGAATCAAGATATACTCGATATTTATGCAGGTTTATCTTAATTTACAACAGCTTCATCTAAGATTCCATGTTTACGACAAAGAAAATTGAAGCGCTCTTCGGATAATAGTTTTGTGAAGAAGTCTGCTAACTGATGATCAGTGTCAATAAATTCTAAGTTAATCATGCCATTTTGCTAATGATCACGCAAAAAGTGATGACGAATTTCAATGTGCTTCGTGCGTGAGTGACAAATGGGGTTCTTAGTCATATTTATAGCACTAGTATTGTCACAAAAGATTGGAATATGCATGAAAGATAAATTATAGTCTTCAAGGGTTTGCTTCATCCACAGAATTTGTGCACAACAATGCCCAGCTGCGATGTATTCAGCTTATGTTGTGGATAGTACGATAGAATTCTGCTTCTTGCTAAACCAAGAGACTAAAGCTTTTCTTAATAAATGACACGTACCGCTCGTACTTTTATGATCGACCTTGCATCCGGCGAAGTCAGCATCAGAGTAACCAATGAGGTCAAATGATGTTGACTTGGGATACCATAGGCCCACTGTAAACGTACCCTTAAGGTATCGAAAGATATGCTTAACCGCGGTCATGTGTGATTCCTTAGAATTTGCTTGATATCTAGCACACAGGCAAACGCTAAACATAATACCAGGGCGACTTGCAGTAAGATAAAGTAGACTGCCTATCATACCTCGATACTTACGTTGATCTACGGGTTTGCCACTATCATCTGGTTCAAGTTTGGTTGAAGTAGCCATAGGAGTGCTGATTGGTTTGACGTTGTCAAGGTCAAATTTCTTCAGCATGTCCTTTGTATACTTCGACTGACAGATGAAGGTTTCAATTGACATTTGTTTGACTTGCAGCCCAAGAAAGTAGTTGAGCTCCCCCATCATGCTCATCTCAAACTCGGTCTGCATACACTTGGCAAAATCTTGACAAAGGGTTTTATCAGTGGAACCAAATATAATATCATCTACATATATTTGTACTAAAAGAATAGTGTCTTTGAAAGATTTTTTTGAAAAGTGTAGTGTCAATTTTCCCTTTTGAAAAATCTTTCTCAAGCAAGAAATTGCTTAGCCGTTCATACCAAGCTCTAGGGGCTTGTTTGAGGCCATACAACGCTTTCTTTAGCTTGAACACGTGGTCGAGAAATTTGTGATTTTCAAAGCCAGGGGGTTGTTTTACATAAACTTCCTCCTTAATAAAACCATTCAAGAAAGCACTTTTAACATCCATTTGAAATAATTTGAAATTTTGAAAATTTGCAAATGCACAAAGCATCCGAATGGATTCTAATCTAGCAACAGGAGCATACGTCTCATCGTAGTCGATACCTTCCTCTTGGTTGTATCCTTGGACTACTAGACGAGCTTTGTTGCGTGTGACTGAACCATCTTCATTCACTTTGTTTCTAAAAACCCATTTAGTATCAATAATCGAGTGATTAGCCGGTCTAGGAACGAGTTCCCATACTTGGCTCCTCTCGAATTGGTTGAGTTCCTCTTGCATAGCAGAAATCCAAAATTCATCATTGAAAGCTTCTAAAATATTTTTCGGCTCAATTTGTGAAATAAAGGCAGTGCTGGCAATAGAGTCTCTTAATGATGATCTAGTAGTTACTCCACGTGAAACCTTGCCGATTACCAAATTTTCTAGATGTGATGGCTTGAAAGAGAATTTCTTTGGCAAGCCCTCCAGATAATTGGTTTTGGTTGTGGTATTCATTGGAGTAGAAGTTGATAGCTCAACATCATCATCAAGAGTAGCTGCTGCACTGTTATCTTCATCAAAAGTCATATTTGTAGACTCTTCCACAATTAATGAGCGTTTGTTAAAAACTCTATATCCCTTACTCTTGGCAGCATAGCCAAGGAAAATACCATCGTCAGCTTTGGCATCAAATTTGCCTAAGTTGTCTTTGGTGTTAAGGATAAAATATCTACAGCCAAAAACTCTAAAATAAGAAACATTTAGGGTTCTCCCAAACCAAAGCTCATAGGGTGTTTTCTTCGTAATAGGACGAATAAGTACCCTATTTAAAATGTGGCATGCTGTACTGACAGCTTCAGCCCAAAAGTATTTTGGAAGTGAAAACTTGTTCAACATGACTCTAGCCATATCGCCAAGAGTCCTATTCTTCCGCTCCACAACACCATTTTGTTGAGGAGTTCTTGGACAAGAAAACTCATGATCAAAACTATTGGAATCACAAAATTTTTCAAAATCAGAATTTTCGAACTCGCCTCCATGATCACTTCAGATTCGAGTAATCATGTAGCCTTTTTCGTTTTGAACTTTCTTAACAAAAATCTTAAAAACCGAAATAGCATCACTTTTATTTGTAAGAAAAAAACCCAAGTAAATCTTGAAAAGTCATCAACAATAACAAAGGCATAGAGTTTTCTACCAAGACTGGCTACTCTACTAGGGCCAAATAAATCCATATGGAGTAGTTGTAAGGGTCTAGTAGTGCTTACAGAGTTTATGGAATGAAAAGATGACTTGGTTGCCTTATTCAACTCACATTCAGCACATACGGTGTCCTTTTTGAATGTGATGTCGGGCAAGCCTCTAACTAGCTTCTTGGTCGATAGCCTGGATATAGTATCCATATTGGCATGACCAAGACGCTGGTGCCATAGTAACCGTTCATCTTTATGAGCATATAGGCATCTACCTGCATTGTTAATATCTATAGACAAATAGAAAATATAAATATTATCCTCTCTTACCCCTTCAAAAACAATGTCTCCTGTTGACCTATCATAAATAAGGCATTTGTTTTGTCCAAAGTTAATGTCATATCCATGGTCAGCAAGATGACTGATGCTGTGCAGGTTATGCTTTAACTCGGTCACTAGGCAGACATCCTTTATTACGGAAGAGGGAGGATGACCAATATTACCATTACCTATAATATAACCTTTTAGGTTATTGCCGAAGGATACATATCCTTCTCTCTTCATCGATAGTGATGCAAAAAGATTTGCGTCTCCCGTCATATGCCGCGAGCATCCACTATCGAGAATCCACTTACTCTTAGTTGAGGAGGGAAGGTCCACCTACATCAAGAGTAGATGTGATCTTTGGTACCCAAGTTCTTGAGGGTCCTGAAGAGTTAGTTTTTGGAAACCATGCATATATCTTTCTATCTACTAATCTTCTAATTCTATATTATGGTAAAATGTGTCCATGTAAACCACAATAAGTACATGTAGCATTCCTATTTATATTAGGAGCATGCTGATGATGTCTATAAGCAGAGTAATGAGGAGAAATGTGATGATATGTAGATTCAGCATGGTGATGATGACTATGTGGAGTGGCATGGTGATATTGTCTATATGGTATGGCATGATGATATTGTCTATATGGCATGACATGATGATTTCTATATGTAGAGTGATATTGATTGTGTCTTTGTGCAACATGGTGATGATTGTATCTATGTGTAGCATGATGATTTTGTGACATATGATGATTATTTCTACGTGCATGTGGTTTGTGTCCTTTGTGAAAGTGTGTGTACATGTAAGCATGATTATGAGCAGCATGAGGATGACGTGGTTGACTAGTATGAGTGGTGTCATGCTTTGTGTATGTTTCATGTGATTGGGTTTGAGGTTGAGCAACCTGTTTTCCCAATTTAGTCTCTAGTTTCTTAGAGACAGCTTGCAATTCAGTAATCTTAGCATTCAAACCATGCATCTTAGTAATAGAAATCTTGTGTCTACTCTTTTCTTCTGCAAGCTCCGTGTTGAGTGTTATGATTTTTTGTGTTTGTTGCTCAATGCGTGCCTCGGCATCATGTAAGCTTATTTTAAGCTTAGATACCTCATCAGTGACATCCGTGGGTGTAGTGTCTCTAATGTTATCAAGTAATAGAGAAAGTCTTTGTATTTCGACTTCATGACTTTTGATTTTGTCCTTGGCATGTTTGTATTTACCAATGACCTTTTTGTGATCACTAAGTAAATCGGTAAAAGCATCGCCAAGTTCATCAAAAGTGAAGTCGTCAAGAGTTTCGTTTGATACCTTGTCGGACGTCGCCATTAGGCACACATTAGCCGTATCTTGAGAAGAGTTCTTTTCTTCCTCGGAGTCACTAGCTTCGCTTTCATGCCAAATGCTTGTGTTGGCATATTTCTTTGAAGAGGTCTTCTTGTATGGCTTCTTATAGCGGTTGCTCTTCTTCAATAATGAACAGTCTTTTCGGACGTGTCCAGTCTTCTTGCAACCGTAGCAGGTTGGCTCTTCTTCGTCATCTTCTTGTGGTTCCTTCTTTCTTCGATTGAAGCGAAGGAATCTCTTGAAGTTGCGGACCATGAGGGCTTGATCATCATCTTCTGAGTTGTCGTCATCCGTCTCTTCGGGTTCAGCCCTCCGTCGGTGAGCTTTGAGTATGATCTCCTTAGCCTTAGGAGCAGGCTCTTCGAAGTCCTTGAGGTCAAGCTCATGAGTCATTAGCTTTTCCATCAAGGTCTCCATGGACATGGTTGTGAGATCATTTCCTTCTATGATGGCTGTCACCTTAGGGTTCCAAATTTTTGGTAGCCCCCTAAGTAGCTTACGAATCTTCTTGTGATTTGAATATTGCTTACCAAGCGAAGACAGGGGGTTGATGATGTCGAGGAATCTTGTGAACATTTGCGTGATCGTCTCGTTTGGCTTCATCTTGAAAGCCTCGTATTCTTGGGTGAGACGGCTTATCTTTGATTCCTTGACTTGGGTGGTTCCTTCATGCGTCACTTCTAGAAGTTTCCATACTTCGTGAGATGTGGTGCATGTAGATACCCTGTTGAACTCATTCCTGTCTATAGCACAGAATAAAGCATTAATAGCTCTCGCGTCTAGACTTGCCTGTTTCTTTTCCTCGTCAGAATATTTATCATGTGATTTCTCAACGAGATCACCATTGACAACTATCCTGGCGGGCTTTTTGTAACCGTTAGTGACGATAGTCCACAGGTCAAAGTCTAGCGACTTGAGATAAAAGCTCATCCTTGTTTTCCAATACGTGTAGTTAGTTCCATCAAATAGGGGAGGCCTATGAGTGGACTGTCCTTCACCGTGATTGGAAATCAAGGATTATGCGGTTGCCATGGATCAGCTCTAGGATGTAAGTCCTTGTAAAGAGAACAGAGCTCTGATACCAATTGAAGAATAGATGGCAACTCTAGAGGGGGTGAATAGAGTTATAGCAATAATAGCCAATTAAAAAATCAACTCTTTCACAATCTAAAATTAATCAGAGTAAATACGAAAAATAAATAAGGAGCAAGAGAGCATACGTAAACACAGTCGATTTTAACCTGGTTTCTCTCGTGGAGGACTAGTTCCGGCCTGAGAACTCTAGCTCAGGATTAAATCCACTATTTGTGAAATAGTAGTTACACCCCGTGCCTTTTCTTCAGAAGAGCACGTCAACTTCTTACAAAGGATCGCAGTGGCGATGCTTGGAATTTTCCAAGCGACTTCTTGAACTCTTGCACAAGACTCCTAACTGAGAGATGCTGAGCACTCGAGACTTAGAAAACTTGTGGCTAGTAGATGAAGAAGGGTATGGCTTATATTGAGCTTAAGAGAGAAGAAGAGAAGATTGGATGATTGAAAATGAGAGAATTCTTGGCCTATTTATAGGGTTTTAACAGGCAGAATTCGGCCAGAATTCTGGTAGAAATTTTCAAAAATTTGGCCGTTAGACAACTAGCAACCAGCCAGCCCTAAAAATTAGGGTGCTGATTTTTAGGGGACAGAGTTCGGCCCGAACTCTGTGTGGAGGCAGAGTTCGGCCCGAACTCTGTCTCCAGAGCACAGAATGGGTCCAAGGGTCCAGTGGGCTGATTTTAGATGTGGAACTTTATGAAGTTGGATAGGTTTATGGGTTGAGTCTCAAGAGCCCAGCATAACTCAGCTTACAATCATTCTAGACTCAATAAAATATAAAAGTACAGACTCAAAAAATGACTCGCATCTGCAAAATTGAGCTATCGTCTGGCTTGAACTGGGTGTAGTCGTCGTGTGTCATATTGAAGTATCACAAGTATTATTTAGTCAATGTTATCAATATTTGGTTGACTGTGACTTTGTGTTAACACGGATCCGGGTCCGCCGATGTCAAAGGACATGAAGGGGAGGTTGGGGTTGGGGCTGAAGGAGGGGTGGGGAACGGCGGGAATGGAGCTGGAGCCGCCGACGGTGGAGGGGAATATCACTGGAGGGACATTAAACCTAACCCTAATTCTGAGCATGGGAGCAAAGGAAGAGGAAAATAGAAGGAGAAGAAGTATTTCGAACGCTTAATATTAATAAGTTTGCAAAATATTACAAGTTTGCCACCGCTCTAAAATATTAATAACGCTTTATTTTATAAACGTTATAAAAAGTCCAGAATTATCCTAAACCGTCGTAGGAAAAAGGTATTTCGAACTTTGATAACGCTTAGGTATCAGGCGTCATCAATACGTCTTATCGAGCGTTATTAATAGGCTTTTTTGTTGTAGTAACACCCTAGCCGTTTGCTCCCCCCCTAAGAAGGTATTATTTTTTATTGAATCCCTCTTCGCCAACTTCTTCTAGGGCCACATTGGCGGCAAGGACAAGCACCATTGGGCCAGCTGAAAATCGATGGCCAACCCTACCGATGTGTGAGGATAGGGGTTCTGCAGACTTGGCCCACATCGTGGACGCCTGTTCCATGAAGCTGTGGTGGAAGCTCCGATCGGAGAACTCCATTTGGTAACGGTTCAAGAAGGCGAGATACTTCCAACATTCACACCTCGTGACTGCGGCAGCCAACAATCGATCCTAGGCATCCTGGCGCCGCATCCTCCACGGTCGGCACCTCACAGAACCCTTAATCCGCTTGCAGATTGGCAACGTTTGCTCGTCCCCGTCCCACGAGCATTTGATTGGTAATGAGGTTATCCTGCTATCCCCGTCCGCCCCCCAAAATTGCATGATTCGCGATCTAGGGACAACGTATACCGGGTGGAGATGGGATCGAATCAGTGACTGGCTAGGGCCGAGGGCGACGGCCGGCCTTGCCACTGCCGACTTGCAGCTCAACGATTCCCCTGACACCTTGAGATGGCCTCCCACCTCCGGAGGCACTTTCACGCTGACATCTGCCAGATCCGTCGTGCGAGGCACCGGCGTGCCGTCCCCTCTGATCGTCCCTTTTCTGGCATTCCTGCATCCCCAACAAGTGGTCTTTTCTAATATGGAGAGCCTACCGCCGGAAGCTTCCTACCGATGATTCTCTCACCTCCGTCGGCTTCAGCCTGGCTTCTTGTTGTCACTGCTGCACCTCGCCCAGCGCGGAAACCACCGAACACATCCAACTCTCCGGAGACCTCGCCAAGCAGACGTGGTCCAGTCTTTCTCACCGTTGTGGCCAGGTTCATCGGGTCGGGAGCTTCAACGATCTCCTCGCCGGCTGGGGCGTCTCCCACGGCCTTCAGATCGTCGCAGCCGCCGCCATCTGGGCACTCAGGAAGAACCGGAACATGTTTCGGTACGAAGGACGCCAATACAACCACATGCAACTGATCAGGGAAGTCCTCCGACAAGTTCTCAAAATCAAAAGGAGATGCTCTCACTCTCCGGACCACTTTTGATTTGCGCTCGCCTAGCCGCTGGTGCGGGGATACTGCCACTTTTTGGATTTTTCGTCCATTTTGTTTTCTGCTTTCTCTCCGCGCTTGGCACGTTTACTTGTATAGGTTTCGGCATTTTACGTCTGATACATCAATAAAGTTCCTTTCTCCAATATATATATATATATATATATATATATATATATATATATATATATATATATATATATATATATATATATAATGGTTTACTTTCAAATGATTTCTCTATGATTCAATATGACTGTGACATTTTTCATATTCTACTTTCTACATCTATAATATAATATAATGTATATACAATATACAATATACAATAGTAATCTATTCTACTATATAATAGAAAAACTTGGTGGTAAAATTTTTGAATTCCTAAAATGCCCTTGAGTATTTTATAAACATGATGTCATTATGTCAATTTACATGTCATTTATGTTTAAGAGTCAAATCAATAAAGTTTTCATGCCATGAAGTTTGTTTTTTCCATACAACTCTTCATGTTCCAATGGTAACAAATTTTTATGGCCTTACCATTTTCCAAAGGTAATAATTCTCAATAGAAAATTAGAAAAAAAAAAAAGAAAATCGTACTTCAATCTCTTGGCATTGTAAAAAGAAAGTATATACACATGAATAATCACCTGGAAAAGACGAAAAGACGACGACAGCTGACCTTATAAAATTTTAATCAAAATGTAGACTAGTATATATTAATTATAATTTATAAAGAAGATGAAAGGACCGGCTAGCCAGTTGTTTAATACTTTATATTAAATAATCTTTATTATTCTTTTTGTACTCCATTTTATATTAAGTAATATTTATTATCCTCCAAGTTTCAACTCCATTCTCTTCTCCAAATGTGCTCTGCAGGCTGCAGCGGCCATTCATTTCCTCGAGATGGACCGTTGGCATTTATAAATGCAACAATCCTCTTCTCCAAGCATGATATTCACATTAGCATGATACTCTTCGTACTACACAACATACAAACAATTAAACGTTTCCCCTTCAAGTCTCTACATAGCTACCATTTTCATCCTCTCGTGTCCCCAGCATGCAATTAAGCAAACAAGCGGCTCTCCTCGCATTCAAGAGCTCCTTCCCGTCCAAATACTTCGATGGGTGGACCAAAGCGAACGACTACGTGCTTCTGGTCCTACATACAATGCGACCCAACCGGCCTCGTCTCATCTCTCTCTCAATCTCTGAGAAGACACGACGATATCATGTGTCCTTTGCCTCTATCGATCTCCACGGCTCGATCCCACGTCCATCGGAGACTTCAACTCTCAAGGAGATCATCTTCGATGACCTGCCTAACCTGGTAGTGTTTATCCCTCCCCAGTTGTCGAAGGTGTACAGTTGAAGCAGCTGGCACTCTCTAACGATATCTACAACACTAGTGCCTCCCGTCCGATCCCTTCGTTGCGCATCCAGTTCAGGAATTTGTGCCACTTGGACTTGACCAATAAATAAACTGTGCAAAAAGATACCGACGGGAGCAAATTTTGCCGAGTTAGAAGCTTTTCCTACTATAATAAACAAGTGTATGTGGAACTCATGCATGGAATGGAAGCTTTGTACTCTTATTTGGATAAAGGAAATGTGCATGAAATGGAAGCTTAGTACTCCACGATGCAAATAGAAAACGTTATATAATAGTCTTTTCCCACTTTCTTGTTTTTTTTTTCTATTGCTCTACGTGCTTGAAATTGTATTATTAATAAAGGAAAGATAGATGTCTTGTTATGTTGAATTTTAATTTGGTTATCTTTATTTTTATGACTATTCATGTTAATAGTTCGTAGAAATTATCACACTTCATCAAATTTTAAATATTTTGGATTTCAGATATTCGAATAATAATTAAATTTTTAATAATTTAGATTTCAGATATTCGGATAATACCAAGAGCTAGTTAGATTCGAATTTCATTCGGATAGAATCATATTTTATCTGATATCCGTTAAACTAGACGGATACGAATTCGAAGTGTCAAAAGAAATATCTGTTCGACTATCGGATCATATTCGCATATTACAAAAATATCGGATATGGATATTCCCCTATCCGTACAGATATGCATCCATTGACCCTATTGTCAATTGATGTGATTTCATCAAAAAAGTTATTGCAAGTGACGTACAAAGAACCTGAGATAATACGGATTGTCAGTTTATAGAAGTGTTCTAGAAAAGTGTACAATTTTCTTGCATTAGACCAATCTTTCTCACTCGGATACCCACCATTCTACGCTAGCTCTAGTTTAAACCACGGATCAATTGATATATATCAAAAGCACTTTCAAACCTTTGAGCAATGTCTAACGTAATAAATGTAGAATTTCAACGGGTGCTCACATCAAGACACAACAACCTTTTGCTTTGTATCTTTTCGGCTTCAACACACTCCTTAAATTTTAGGAACCTTCTAGTAGAGTGTCTCACATATCTTATCGCGTTCCTAACGTGAGAAACCGATTGGGACATCAATTTCAAATCATCAACCACAACGAGATTGATGATGTGTACAAAACTTCTCATGTGTAAATACTTGCAATTAAGAATGCTTTTTGCCTAATGTTGGATCTTCTTGCTCAAATAAGAAATAACAATATCGTTAGAACTAGGATTATCAACTGTAATGGTGAATATTCTGTCAATACCCCACTCAAGCAAATATTTTTCCACCTCTTTTCCGATGGCCTCCCCTTTGTGACTAGAAATTGGACAAAAATTTATAATTTTTTTCTTCAAGTTCCAATCTGTGACGCCAAACGACATTGCTAAACAACATATTCACCATAATATCTCATATTAGCGACGCCAAACGACGTCGCTAAACAGCAATAAAATGTCGCTAACTGAAAACAACGACGTATTTAGCGACGTTTCGGGCATGTCGCGTTATTCATGGTCGCTATTAGCAAAAAATGTCGCTATTCGTCGCCATAGCGACGGAGATCGGTGACGCGCTACGTCGCTAGTATTAGCGACATTTACCGATAACAATGTTACTAATTAACGACGCCTTTCGTTGCGGATTGTCGCTGTCCGTTCAGATTTTAGCGACGTTAAATTAGTGATTAGCGACGTTGTCCGACTCCATATCTAAGAATTTTTTGGTTGCCACGTCATCATTTTTTCGACATTTAGCGACGTTACGATACTTGAATATCGACATCCGGATACTAGATTAGCTGACCTGTACAGTTTGCCACGTCAACGCATCTGCGACGATTAGCGACGTTTGATTCTCAGGTTTGCGACGTTCTAGCGACGTATTTATGCATCGCTAATCGTCGCTGACCGTCGCTAAACGTCGCTAATTCCAAAAAAATTATAAAAAAGCAGACAGTATGCATTTCACATAAATAACAATTACATTAAAAATATTGTACCTATATTTAGAGTTTCAGTTTGCAAATAATAGACCCGGAGCAACCCTTCATAGAATTCTCTAGGTTTGTCGACCCCTTTGGTGGAACACTCAACACCGATAAACCAATATAGAGACAAATAATAATAATGCACTACCAATAATCAAATAAATAGAATTGAACGGTCAGAAAGACAAGAAATAGCCGAGTGGATACAAATCTACTACCAAACGGCTATAAAAACTGTGTCTGATAATATTTAACATAACATAACACAAATAGTCATACCCGGGATAAAATAAATACATAAACCAACAAATACATAAAGACCCAACAATGGGTCACCAACACAACAAATGAAAACAAGTCCAATAAAAGACTACGCCTGGACAGGATGAGGAGGAGGAGGAGTAGGCAGTGCCTGCACCTGGGACAGCAGGAACCTATACTACTCCGGGGTCAGCATCACCGTTAATGACCCATCAGTAGGAGGAAGAGGACGCAGTGGAGCTGCTGCAGTCGGTGTAGATGCCAAAGCATGACCAGAAAGTGTCCGCACCATGGCCAGCAGTCTGGAGTTGGTAGAAGCTATAATAGCAGCCAGCCTCGAAACCTGCTCGCCAATGGCCGCCCTACATCCCCTGTACCACCTGAATGGCATGATCCATCCTCTCGCTCGTCTCCCTAATGGTGCGCTCGAGCATATCAAATCGTGCGGTGGGGGCCACATCGTCCGTCTGCGGCTGAGACTGGGGCTGTTCCATCCTCCGAAATAGCCCGTCACGCAGCTCAGTAAGCTGGCGACAAAGTTCTCCCACTCGGACCGATTCCTCTGAGGGCTGTGGGGAATGTACACTGGTAGAGGAGGCTCTGGATGACTACGTCACCACAAAGGTGCCGTAGGATCCCGTACCGTAGTACATACCCCTCTGAAGACCAACGACGGTCATCCAGAGCTCGTCCATCGTCCGAGCCGGAGGGGGCCGCGCGGAAGTACCAGCCCCTCCTTCCACAGATGCACTAGTAAGCTCATGCTCTAGCCTAAGATACTCATCCTAGAAAAATACGCATCTCGATAAACATAATATTTACTACCAACCTAGTTGTTCCACATCTATGGATATATTTGCATATTTCTTAAGTTATAATAAAGTTAGTGACACGTAAAGTAATAATTACATAGCTCTGCGTGGTCCGATCATCGATGAGCTTTTCGTCCTTCCGATGGGTAGCCAGGAAGACCATCATCATGTTGGGGTTCGCACCCATCTTTACCTATTATAATAAAATATGTCATTAAAATTAAACATTTTATTACTACTTCATTAAAATAATATATTACAGTAAAATACTTACCAGGCGACAGAAACGTTTCGTCATGAGAATCGAGCCACCACACCACTTCCCTGCCTTCGTCCTAGCCACCTTCGCCTTCTCCGACCATTCCTTGTACCTAGGAACGTCGAATCTAGCCTTCATGGCAGTCCATTGTTCGGGCGTAATCCAACCTTGGATCCCTTTTTCGAAACGGTCTCAAACCTTCTGGTCGTCGATCGCATCCCGGATCAACTTGGCGGCAACGGCAGAAAATTGCTTCTCAATCGTCTCAACCCGGTGTGGTGGATAAAAATATGTTTTCTATAAGAATTAAATTAGTTAGATATATAATATACATAAAGTATGATTTATACTAAAAGTAATATACTTTAGTTACCTTGAAGTGGACAAACCAGAATGCCTTCCTCTCATTCGAGGCATCCAAGGAGTTGATCCAAGGCCCGCCGTAGTTGGACCTCAGAAATAGCCCCAATGCCCTCTGAACTGACGGGGGACGATATCTACACAACGATAATTAAATTTATTAATATATTGATATAAGTATAAATAAATGTTAACTAATTAACTTACTTTGTAGGCCCGTCGAACCAAATCTCCATCCTCGTCTCGTCCGGAGGGGCACATAGGGGATCGTTCGGATCATGTGTAGACGGCGTAGGTGCGACCTCCTCCACCCGCACCTCCGTCTCCATAGTACCATCAGCAGGAGGAATTCTACTGGACGGACTAGGATCAGGCCTGGAACTGTCTGTCCCAGGAGTGCTGTCACGTACCGTCGACGCAGACGGAGATCCGAGTGGCTGGTACATTGGAGTACTATGAGACGAGGGACCAGAACCGTCATCCACTAACGGAGTATCACTCCATCCACCGGTAGAACCTCTACCTCTGCGGGATACTCCTCTACTGCTACGGGGGTACGATCCTCTGCGTACTGCCATACCTGATAGAAATAGATATCTAGAAGATAATATTCATGCATTTAATATATCACAGGTTATAAAGATAGACCCGTAGCAACTCTTTGTTGAATTTGTAGATAATAAATATATATTTAATATATCACAGTTTATAAAAATAGACCCGGAGCAACCCTCCATTGAATTTTTAGATAATAACCAAGTCTAGATATTAAACTCCATAAACATCCAGAAACATCCAGAAAGTAAAATAAACATCCAGAAACATCCAGAAAGTAAAATAAACATCCAAGTCTAGATAATAACATCCAAAAACATCCAAGTCTAAACCAGAAATAAGTCTACCAGAAACAAAGCCAGTCAAAAATTATATCATATATATCTACTATCCTCTACGCAGGCGCAGAGAGGTCTCCCTCCCCAGCTACTACGCATAATTAGGATCCACGCCAGCAAGATCAATATCTAGAGTAGATGGATGACTGAAACTCCCGGTGCAACTGCCCTCTGGTGCCACCTCCTCCTTCACAGCAATCTCGGCTTTAGGAATTACTTCCTCCTTAATAGTAGGAGGAAGTTCTTCCTTGAACATCACCTCTGCAGTAGGTACCACTACCGACTCAGCAGCAGGAGGTGCCACTACCTCCTCAGCAGCCTTCTGTGCCTCTCTCAAGCAACGTCCTCGGGTCATGAGTGCCATCTGGTAAGATTGATAAAACATAGGGATTAATTAAGGGTTAAACAAAATGACAATATTAGACGTATAATGTGGAAGATATTTTACATTTTATTTTACTTTCAATCATCTTCTGAAAATTCATCTTCTTCGTCCTCCGCGTCCTCATCTTCCTCTTCCTCCTCATTTTCGCTTTCATCTACTTCATTTTCCTTTTTGAATACGTCTACCTCTTCTACACGATTAGAGGTGTAATATGGAACTTCCGTTGTGTCCACGTCAACTGTATTTGTTACGAAAGGTAGCTCGTCCTTCTGATAAGCTATTTCGTCAATATTATAGGTATTTCTGACTTTAGTCTTGCATACTTTCCACCAGTCCAAACTAGTTGCTTCCCGTCTAGGATAAGTAGTGAAGTAAACTAGTTGAGCATGACTTGCTAGGGCAAATGGTTCGTATCCTTGATATCGACGGCGGTAGTTAATATCCACAAGACCATGATTGTCAATTTTCCAACCTTGATCTTGGATCGGATCAAACCAATCACACCTGAACAACACGATCATAGTCGGCTCTACGCCGTAGTTATATGTCAACTCCACAATCTTCCGTAAGATGCCATAGAAATTATTGCCCGGATCTACATCTTTGTAGTTTATAGTCGGATACACAAACAACTACTTTTGCTCGAATCAAGATCTAGAAAGTTCTTTATGATCGGATCATTTGTTGACTTGAACCTAAACCCATTCACACAATAGCTTGGCCATATTTTGACGGAATAAATGGGCCCTTTGGCTAGAGTTCTAATAGACTCATTCACTAGTATTGTGTCCGGATGATTGATCTAAATACCACAAGATAAGAAATTAAATTCAGCGTTCCGTTAATTACTGTGCAAAGTGCATATACGAGAAGTAATTACTGCATCATCTTACATATGCACTCAACCATAAAGGAAAATAATGTCTCATTTCCTGTTCCAGTTCTTCATCCGTTATGTGCTGTCTACTCAACCTCACCTCATCATTAAATGTGCTGAAAATAACAACACATATACTAATTAGTTTAATAATAATATTGGATACTATTACATGCATAGATAACGTAAATGTGGATGTGTTAGTTACTTACCCCTCGAGCTTCTCCACTTCATCATCATCGCAGTTGAGCAATATATATAACTGAGTAGCCCTTAGTTCCTCGTCATTCAAATTTTTTTTTATTTTCTCGGAAGGCTTTTCGAAAGCATTGAAGACTTTCAGTATTGCATCATTAGATTCAAGACATCCATCGTCATTTCTGGGAGCTTTTGTTCTATTAGTAGCAACATGTGGCTTGAAATACATCGAGCAGAAGTTTGTAATCTTCTCGAGAACATAGGCTTTACAAATAGAACCCTAGACCTGAGCCTTGTTTTTCACCTTTCTTTTCAGGTGGTTCAAATGCTGCTCAAATGGGTACATCCATCGATAATCGACGAGCCCACCAACACGTGCCTCGTAGGATAGATTAATTGGCAAATGCTCCATAGAGTCAAAGAATCCAAGAGGGAACACCCCCGCAAGCTTGTACAGCGTTACTGTAATATCCTTCTCTTGCTTTTCTAGACGATCGACAAGTAACTTAGTAGAACAAAGATCTCTGAAGAATATGCTCAACTCTATCAACGAATCCCAAACAACCAACGGTAATAATTTCTAAAATGCTATCGAAATTAACCTCTCCATAAATACATGACAATCGTGGATCTTTATATCCGTCAGTTTGTTCTCCTTCGGGTCGATACATCTTCTTAAATTCGACACGTATCTGTCATGAAATTTTAGGCCCTGAATCCACCTACAAAGTCATACTTTATCGTCCCTGACTAGTGAGAAAATTGCCTTAGACTGCTTATACTTCCCATTGCCTTCCTTTATCAAATGCAACGCAGGACGTCTGCATATATCTTTCAAGTACAACCTGGCCATGGGATTGTCTTTCGTCTTTCCCTTTACGTCCATCACAGTATTGATTATGTTGTCAAACACATTCTTCTTGATATGCATGACATCAAGGTTATGTCTGATCAGATTGGTGCTCCAATAAGGCAGGTCCTAGAATATACTTCTTTTTGTCCAATTATGAGTGCGGCCAAATTCATCACACTTGTATCCCTTTGTAGGCTCTTCGATAACACTTGGAAAATCCTTGACCTCCTCCCATGTCATGCCTTCGGTCCACCTTGGCGGTGGATTGGCCTTCTTTACAACGCCGGCACGAAATGCATTCCTGTTCCTCCGGAATGGACGGTCTTTCGGCAAGAACTGTCGATGACAATCGAAGAAGCACGGTTTTCCTCCGTGTTTTAAACGGAAAGCCTTCGTGTGGTCCATGCAATACGAATATGAGAGACGACCATGAGTGCTCCATGCAGATAACATTCCATATGCCGGAAAGTCGTTGATGGTCCACATCAGTGCAGCCCTCATCTAAAAATTCTGCTTTCTAGAAATATCATAGGTGTTGGCACCTACTTCCCACAGCTGATTTAACTCATCTATCAATGGCTGTAAATACACATCGATGTTTTTCTTCGGATTGTTTGGACTCGGGATAATAACGGTGATAAACATATACGGAGTCTTCATACACATCCAAGGCGGTAGATTGTACGGAGTGACGATCACAGGCCAACATAAATACTGGAAGTCCAAAAGTACGAATGGGGTTAAACCGTCGAAGAAGAGACCCAATCTGACATTATACGGATCCGAAGCAAAATCTGGATACTCTCGATCAAAGTGCTTCTATACGTCCCCATCAGCTGGGTGATCCAACACTCCTTCGATCTATTTCCGTCTATGCCAGCTCATATTTTCTACAGTCTTCTTCACCATAAACAACCTCTGCAACTGCGATATTAACGGCAAGTAGTGCATCGAATTGGTAGGCTTCCTTGCACCGGGAGTTCTACATGAACTTTTCGCCTTGTAGCGATCATTAACACAAAACTGTACACGTCTTCATCCTTGTCGTCCTTGTAGTACAACATGCACCCATTGCGACATGCATCAATTTTCTCGTATCCTATCCAAAGAGATCTCACCATCCTCTTAGACCGGTAGAAGTCTGTAGGTAACTTTGCACCTACAGACAAGATCTCTATAATCAACTTGATGATTCGGTTATAGCATTCTTGAGACATGTTAAAATCGGACTTGATGCTCAGCAGTCTTATAACCACCTCTAACGGTGAATGATCCTCACAACCAGGATACAAAGGAGTCCTTGCATTCTCCAGTAACTCCATAAACTTTGCAGCATTGACATTCGGTGTCTCCTCTGCTGCATTATGATTGTCTGGATCGAAACTAGGCCCCGCGACGTCAAAAACCATGTTCACGCACCCTTCATCGTAACCAACGTGGTCATGGACATCCATATACGGGAAATTAGGCTCCAGCTCCGATGATAAAAGTACAAGTTCTCCGTGTGACGTCCACTGATAGTAATTCGGCATAAAACCTCTCGAGTACAAATAATATGTCACATCCACTTCTGGATGATATTTCATGTTGCGATATCTCACACATGGATACTTAATTTTGGTACGATCCATGTGCTGAAGGAACGCCTTGGTGAACTACAGGAATTGCTCTACTTAATGTATAAATTCATCTCGCACACCGCACATGTCATCAGAATAACGATTATACAACTACGAACGATACCGCAGATAGTAATTCATATCTATTTGACAATAATTCTGCAAAGATAGATCATTATTCGAGTATATTCTAAATTGATGCATATAGATACATGAGTATCAAATGAGTATTGTCACATGTTCAACAAGAAGGCCCCCTCTTTGACCCCCCTTCTGACCTCCCCTCTATTTCCCTGTATCTCATTCGACTCTCTCGGCATCCTATTCAGCATCATATGATATCTACCTCAACCTCACCCTAGAGAAGTGTGAAAATATTAATGTTAACCAAGGTTCACAATATCGGTATCAATATCGGAATCGGTTTCGATATTATGTACGATTGATATCCTGAATCTCATAGCTTCCGCTAGCAGAGCACAATGTAGAGCCAAACGTGAAGCATAGCTTCATATTCAAAATATTAGAAGTAAAAAGTTTTTGATTGGTGGTGGAACGAGTCAGAATCCTTTCTCGTCCCACCACCAATCAAAAACTTTTTTACTTCTAATATTTTGAATATGAAGCTTTGCTTCACGTTTGGCTCTACATTGTGCTCTGCTAGCAAAAGCTATATGATTCATGATATCAACTGTAAATGATACCGATAACGATACCAAAATCGATACTGTGAACCTTAGTTAATATTAATATTTCTATACTTCTCTAGGGTGAGGTTAAGGTAGATATCCTATGATGCGGATAGTCGGCTCAATGACCCGAATGAGAAGAAAAGAAGTAGGAAAGCTCACTCTATATACTCTAGGATACTACGATATACTACTGTCATGATCCGCTAACCAAATTGTTGGGCCGGGACGAGTTATGTCCTGCCTCCGCTTGAGATAAAGCGTAGTAAGCTGTTCTAAAGACAAATAAGATAAGACCAAAGTGTGCTAACAGTTCTATATACAATAATGAGTCAGAAATGCTCCAAACACAAAAGTCATCTTGTATATAAATAAGTTCCAAGTACAAGTCCAAAATGTAAAACTGGATACATGTCTAGTTACAAAATACGTAGTCTAAAGCATGACTACTCTCAGAAGTCCCGGGCAACTACACAAACTAGACGAGTTTTTCCACAGGTACATCCTCGTAAAGTAAAGCCTGATCCTCGATAGCAACCCCATAATAAGAATCACAAAGCAACTCCTCCTCGGTAAGTATACCTAAAACGTTATCCAGTCAGGACGGAAGCAAGTACTGATTCTAAAAAACTAAATATACGAAACTTAAACTGAACAAAAGAGTAGGAATCATGGCATATCATAATCTATCATGGCATTATATGTTTGTTTTAAAGTTTAAAACTGTAGCATGTACGTGATCGATCAATAGGTAAATAGGATGTACAGTGGTACATATCAATTTTTTGATGTGTACATACGTACACATAACGGCATCGGTGTATATCCATACACAAACACGGGACCAGAACATACGACAATGTTATATATAGAATGTAACAATGCTCGATAAATACATACGGAGAAGGGGGCATGATCACGTACTCTACTAACAGTTTTCCCATAACCCCCGTTGTTTAAGCATGTGAGAGATATAAGAACTGTCCTAAGCATGGTAGGGACTGAAAATAATATAACAAGTGAAGATTTAACTTGCTACCCCAAGGATCAGTATTTAACATGGTTGGATTACAGTTTATTGTTATAACAGTATATAAAGTTTGTAGAGGTACTTGCCTTTAGCAAAGCAAGGTAGTATTAGAAATTCTATAGATGCTTGGTGACTCGTCACTGTAGAAATAATACATAAACTTAGTTTTCATACTAAGTTAAACACTAAGACACTAGTAGTGCGATACGACTTTCTGACTGGACACCTAGCCAAATGATGACTTTAGCATAGGAGACCAATGTGGGGTAACACAATAACCAAACTAACTTTTTAGGGCCTTTACACTAGTGTAGGGTGAAGTCCAAAACTATAATAACTCAAATCAACACAAAACTATGTAAGTCGTAACTACTCAATAATTAAATCAGACTGTACACTTTGTTCCAATAATTTTTGAGATAGACAAAAAGTTGAATTATACATAAAATAAAGTACCATAATGATCCTTGTTAATTATAGAAATTTATACAAATTTTTTTGGAATTTATAAACCCTCATAGATATTTATTAAAAATCGGCAAACATATGTATCCTGAAAATGAGTTCAGTTTTCCTATTTTTATAAAATTCCAAAAGTACTTATTAAATGCTAGAAAAATTATATTAAATTAGCTAAATTAACATAATATTTAAATACTACTTTTCCCAGATTTTTACAGCAGTTAAAAAATATATAAAAATTCAAAACTGCAAGTAATAATTTCTAGAAAATAAATAATTAATTATTTAATATTTTGTCCACGTATTCGAAATTGAACCGAAGTCCAGATACGGGACCCAAATTCATGAATCAAGTCCAATATGACTTGTATAGACTCTGAACGTATTAGACACATTTGGGTCCAAAACCCCATGCTAGGTTTGGACATCAAATGGCCATGATTAATAAATATAGTAATTCAACTATAAATATTAAGTATTTTAATAATATATTTTAAAGTGGTAAAATATACAAGTCATAAAATTATATAATAAAATAACTTGTAATTTTATACATAATAATATTTTGCACAAAAATTGTATTTGAAATATATATATATATATATATATATATATATATATATATATATATATATATATATATATATAACAAATACAATTATATATATACATAAATATATAGATATTTATATATATATATATATATATATATATATATATATATATATATATATAATGAATATACATATATAATAAATATATACATATATATAAAAAATACTAAATATAAAATTATATATATATTAATACAGCATATATATATAACAGTATATATAATAATATATATATATATACATATATATATATATATATATATATATATATATATAATAAATAAAATAAAAACAAAACAAAAAAGAAACGAAAGGGGGCTCGAACTCGGCCCGCTGGGACAGGGGTAGGTTTGAGCGCCACTCGGCTGACCAGGGGGCCAGCTCGAGCTTGCTAGTTGGATTAGGTTTTAGGTTAGTTTTATTATGGTTTTAAGATGATGGGTCTTAAACCCAATAGCAGTTTTGTAAACCTGTTAACCCATAGTCCTTGTAGGAACCCTAGAGGGGGGGGGGGTGAATAGGGTCAAGCTAACTAATCAAGCACTTAGCACAAGCTAATTGACAATTTAAAAATATAAGTGCAAGAGAAGAAGCAAACACAATACCGACACCCGATATATCCTGGTATCCTCCTAAGAGGCAGTCCAGTTCCGGAACTCTCTCCAGCTTTAATCCACTATTTGGGCAAATAGTTACACACGAGTTTGGATCCGAAGAACTCGCCAACTTCTTACACAAGAGCTTTAATCCGAAGGGCTCTCCGACTTCAACCGAGAGTTTGGATACGAAGACTCCCCAACTTCAACCGAGAGTTTGGATACGAAGACTCTCCAACTTCAACCTTTCACAATAGGTTTTGATCTCCTTATATAATAGGATGAAGATCTCACTTTTCAACTCAATAACTCTAACACAATTTGTAGATGGCAAATGAAGGCTTTGTAGAGTTGTATGTGGATAAGCTTTGGTGGTTTGGAAATTTTTAGGCTCAAAGCATCAACCTTGAATGAAGGGGGTTCAAGGCTATTTATAACCAAAGCTTGAAAAGAAGCCAAAGGCAACTTTTCAGTCACGAATCGGCATACCGCCGGTATGATCCGGCATACCGGCGGTATACCGGTCTGGGATTGCAACGGCTAGAAATATAGCCGTTGGGATCATTAACGGCTGGAAATCCGACCGTTGGAATTTCAATGTTTCGGAAGCGGTATACCGTCGGTATGGACCGGTATACCGTCGGTATGCCGGTTTTGTAAACAGAAACTTTCTGTGAACAAAAACCGGTATACCGTCGGTATACACCGGTATACCATCGGTATGCCGTTTTCCACCAAAAATGATCCTGGGCTTATTTCTGCCCTAGCTTTCGATTTTGCCATCCATTTCTTGTGTTTACAATTATTCCTAGGACTCATTATAGACTCCAGATATACTTAAGCAGGTGCAGGCTTCTTCAGAGTCTTGAAATGATGATGGCACGGCTTGGCTTCTTCCTTTGATAGGTGCTGGCTTTTTTCCTTGGCGGCAACTATCCAAAGATATCCAGTTTGTAAAAACTGAATACCTTTCGGAGGCTTCGCCCCCGAACCCCCGACGAGGGGCACTGTCCCCTCGACCCCCGTCCGCTGACCGGGGCAGCGGAATCCCCGGGTGCGTGGTTCCAGAGATGTCGTCGGGTGGTTCAAAGAAATCTTGTGGCATCCGTCGTCTTTGGCCCACCATGATGATTTCTTCATTGCATTGCATATGTCCATATTGATCTTGCTAATTGCTTTTCTGCAAATACATGTTAGACGAACAAAGCAATATACATGTAGCAAGAATGATAAGATAAAAGCACATTAGGACTATGCGAAGTTTAAGTATCAATGCTATAGTGATAGCATAAATATTAGTGATATCATAATGATTAAACTTAATTGAATAACCACAATAAAAAATATAGTTTTGATTTTGGCAACCCGATTAAATTTAAGATAGAAAGCTCATATCACTAATATGTAAACCAATAGGCACATATCACCAAAGGTATAAGTATAAGTAGAAATGCTATAGCGATAGTATAAAGATTAGTGATAATGAAATGCTAAACTTAACATATTAATCATATTCAAAAACATGATACAATCATTGGGCCAACAATCTCCCCCTTTTTGATTATGGCAAATCGGTTAAGTTTAGTATAGACATAATAGATGCATGTATCACTAATATACAAAGGACATAAGCAATATCACTAAAAGCATACTACTTAGATTACTTATAAAAGCATACTTAAACTTACTTCTCCCCCTTTGACATGATCAAAAATAGGCTCCCCCGTACTAAGAGATAAAAAGAAATCAATCTCAAGCATGGAAATCAGAGCATGGGGAAGGCATAGACAATCATGATCAAGATATACTAATTGAGGAACAATAGGAGAAGTGTGTAAAGACAAGTGTATAAAACAACATACCAAATGTAGAGTACTAAAGAAAATTGCTTGTCAAAACACAATATGGTTGGTAAAACTTAAAAGAATTTGAAGAAAAAGAAATAAGTAGTTTACCAACTTGAAATCCAAGGAATAAATCCAAAACACAATAGGATATGAAATATTGCTCCAGTTTTGGAAGAGAACTATGAAATAAAGGATTTCAAACAAAAGCCATGAGGAATAGATAATTGCAACTAATAGATACCAATTGAGATATGAAATTAAATAAACTTGATACCAATTGAACAGATGTAAACTTGAAACATTGATCAAAGAAACCATTAATAATCATAATTGTCCACAAGTAAATAGTGGAACAAAATAAAAGAATGATCAATATAAAATATTGTAATTGATATAAAAGTAATCTCATTATTTGTAAGATCTATATGCTTATCCAAGTTCATGCATTTGAACTCAATTACCTTATCATGCTATATGAATATCCTTTAGATAAACATGAAGGTAAAGGAGAAAAATACTTGAGAAGGAGAAATTCAGTCGACTTGAATGCTCCCCCTCAAAGTACTACCAAAGTAGATAAAAATCATGAATTTTGGATAAGTCCTCAACAAGGAAAGCCAAATCAATTAAGCATGAAAGAAAAGCCAAATCAACGAAAGCATAATATTCATCAAGATAAGATCTGAAAGTTAATATTAGCAAGATGACATATTTAACCCATATGAAAGAGAGAGATAAGATAATAAGGACAATCACATACACTCTCATAAACCCCTCAAAAATAAAAATATCATGACCTTAATCAATAAGATATAAAAATGAAGAAAATATGGGTCCATGATAAACTATGTATACGACATATTAGAGGGTATAAATGAATTGAATCAATTAATTTGCTCCCCATCAAAATATGCGTATCTAGTTCCAAAGCACTTATAGCATAAAATAGATAACTACAAGATCTAGGGGTAAATCAACTATGGATTTCTCCCCCTTGCTCGATGCATATAAGGCTACAATATCGTCAAAAGACGAAAAATATCATCTTTAGTCAAGAAGAGATAACCAATAAATAGCCACTAAAGATGAGAAATCAAGAGAATATTCCAATAAAGCACATATAATCAAAAGATGGCATACATTAGTCTATATAGAAGAATCTCATATTTAAATATGATAGATTAATGTATGTAATCCTTTGAGAAAATGTCATCATGAAAAAGAGTAAAGTCAATTAAGAACAATCATGATAATAGACATAATATAGCTCAAAAATAAAATAAAAATAAAACTCAAACATCATGTCCATGATTATCTAATTGAGAAATAATCAACCAATTTATTGCTTTGCATGGACTAGATATGTTTTATCACATATGTACCCATCAACGGGTAAAATCCAAACCTTGCTAATGGTAAATGATAAACCATAAAGTTCAAATAGCAAAGGCCCATATGTGGCAATCCATGAGTAGTCAAAGTAGAGTAAATAAATTAGTTTGATAATCACATAATAAGATAATATAGGACTACTCAACTAATAGGATCTTTTAACAATAAAAATAAACAAATTAAACATGATCCAACAAATCTCATAAAGAAAATTCCAAATCCATATTTATGATAAGATCTCATAAAATAATAAAAAATATGGAAAAGAGTCATTCTCATTAAATGATTGCAAACATAATAAAGAAGAGATGTAAATGATAATACGATGAAATCATGACTCAAAAGTGAGAGAAATTTAAGAGATACATGCCAATGACTAATAAGGAAGGAGACTTAAAGAAAGGAATCACAAACCTCCAAGAGAAACAAGATCTAATCAAGAATTTGTAAAACTAGTTTTTAGAAAACAAACATATGTATCTAAAATAGGATACAAAATACATTTAGAAGAATCACAGATCTTGTATATGTAAACTAGCATATCATATATAGATTGAAAAGAAAAATAATGGCTAGAGGAGTGAAAGTGAACCAAAATTATATAGCTTAATAATATATCACAAATACGCAAACTATATAATCCAAATAAGATTAATGAGGGAAGCCATTAACAAGATAAATGTGCTCATTAAATCTTAAGTCACTAACACTAAAAATACTTGCTTAAGCAAAGAGTTCTCATATAAGTATAATACATTTTGAATGATCAAAATGATTTTTAGACTCTTTACTAAGCAAGAATAAGAGCATAAGATGACAAATAAATGAATTGATCTCTTATCAAGTATAGACCAAAAGAGATACTCAAGAAAACATAATTAAAATAAATCTCTTTGTCAAGTATTGAGATTAATCCAAGATAATAAAATAATAGATCGATCTAGAGAATGCAAAATATTATAGCCATTATGAAATAAGTGTATTCTCTAGAAATGGAAAAATCTCAACATAAAAGCTCAAACTATAGTAGCTAAAGTCATAAGAAATATGATGTAACAATTACAGGTATTCTCATGTGCTACAAAAACATTATTGGGCAACAATAATTCAAAAAGAAGCATAAACCCAAGGAATGAGCAAAGAAAGATTATTAAGATCAAGAAAGCTAAATGTGCAAAAGATAGAAGAATCATATTTTACGAAAAAGCTGTCATAGTGCACTATAGAAATATATAGATGATATAGATTTAAAAATGTGCACTAAAAACGGAGGTTAATATGAAAACAAGACAAAGCACAAAACCTTGTGATTCTTAAAAGAACTTCCATAAATAGTCAAGTGCAATACATAACACATATTTTCTCTCACCATCCCAACTTAAAGATATAAAATAAATGAATATCAAAAGCTAGGAAACATATATATATATGAAACTATATATATATCACGAATAGGCATACATGAAAAGATCAAAAACCAATTAAGAACATGTATCCATAATTCCAACCAAAAAGTCAAGAAGATATCATCAAAAGAAGACTTTAAGGAAGAAGCTAATTGATTCAAGAAGAATAAATTTGGTCAAGGGAATCAATAGCTAAGGTATGAGAAAAGCACAAGTTTGAAGGTAACAAGTATATTGAAATACTCTTCATGTCAATATAAAACTTTCGCTTAACTCATATGCCCCACATAAAGATATTTATACAAAAAATATCAACATAAGAAATACATGATCTACATAGAGATGAAAATTTTAATGAATATAGTCATGTATCCTTAATGAATGTTTGAAAAGCTATCCCAAATTCAAAACATATATAAATAATCTTTATTAGGCAAAGACATAATTGATTCATAAGAGGTTTAATCAAAATAAAACATGAGAATCAATAATGAATATATTATGTGAGCACAAGTTTAAAGTGAAAGTATAAGTATATACTTGTCAAGTGATAAGAAGCTTGTGCTAAACATATATATTCACAAAAACCGATTAAGATAAATATGACATATTAAAAACAAACCGGCAAGAAGTAACTATTTCAAAAACTTTAAAGACGGAGAGTTAAAATCATATTAACTCAAATCAAAATCAAGCTCCTATAGACTAGAGTGATATGCATGCTTTATAAATAAAGATTAAGAATAACGAGCATGCATAAATTAAATGTGTCACACTTAATAGAAAATAAGTGATAAACTACAAGTGTGAACTAAACATTTAAGCTAAGTAACTAGTCATGCTAGATAAAAGAAAAAAATAAGAGAATTAACTATGCATGCTAGTATTATATCTCACATTGATTAATACAATAAGCAACTAAGGATATCAATGTGAGCCAGTAGCAAAACATCAAGAGAAACATGCTAGATTCTACTAATATAAACCATTAAAAGAGAATCGTTTAGCATGTTACCAATGTGGCTCTAGTGGCCACACTTGTGTTGGTGCAATTGCTTGGAAGATGACCTTTGAGCTTTGCAACCACCAACACGCTCCTCGGTGCTATGTCCCGATATAAGAAGCTCCACCTACAACATTAGGCGAAGACTTTGGTATCCAAATAAACTTGGATCCACATTTGTTAGCTTTAGGGACCCATATACTATTTACTCTAGCATTGGTAGAAAAACTCCTACGAATAGGACAAGTTAAGCTCATGTGTCCAATACGAGAGCAATAGAAGCACCTAATACTAGTGTGTGCATATGTATCAGAATGAGCATGGTTATGAACATGTGACATACTAGAATGATGAATATCTCTAGAATGAGCATGAGAAGATTTGGTTTTAAGAATATTATGTTCTAATAACAAATCATCATGCATACAAGTAAGAGAATCAAATTTAACATTTAAAGCATTATTCTCTTTTTCAAATAAAGCAATTCTAGAGATAAAAGCATCATTTTGTTTCTTTAAAGTGTCAATAGAAGAATCATGCAAATGATTAAGCTCATGTGTTTGCCTCTTAAGATCTTCTATTGATGAGGAAAGAGATTTGATTTTCAAAATTAAAGCCTCACTCAAACTCTTTAAAGAAACACAAGATGAATTTTGAGAATCAAGTCTAGATAATAAAACATTGTTTTCATTTCTCAAAAACTCATTTGCTTCTTCTAAATGAATAACCTTTTCAGAAAATTCTTCATTTGTAGAATGAAGGTTGTCAAGAATCTCTAAGAATTGTTTAGCCATGGCTTTCCACTTAGAGCATTTCTTGCATTTAGAAGAAACATGATTGTCTATGCTACTAGAAATAAAACCCTCTTTATCGGAGGATGAGGAATAGGTTGCCATAGAAAAAAAACAAGGATCTACTCTAAGGATGTTAAGCCTAACAATAGAGTCCTCGCTCTGATACCAATTGTAGGAACCCTAGAGGGGGGGTGAATAGGGTCAAGCTAACTAATCAAGCACTTAGCACAAGCTAATTGGCAATTTAAAAATATAAGTACAAGAGAAGAAGCAAACACAATACCGACACCCGATATATCCTGGTATCCTCCTAAGAGGCAGTCCAGTTCCGGAACTCTCTCCGGCTTTAATCCACTATTTGGGCAAATAGTTACACACGAGTTTGGATCCGAAGAACTCGCCAACTTCTTACACAAGAGCTTTAATCTGAAGGGCTCTCCGACTTCAACCGAGAGTTTGGATACGAAGACTCCCCAACTTCAACCGAGAGTCTGGATACGAAGACTCTCCAACTTCAACCTTCCACAATAGGTTTTGATCTCCTTATATAATAGGATGAAGATCTCACTTTTCAACTCAATAACTCAAACACAATTTGTAGATGGCAAATGAAGGCTTTGTAGAGTTGTATGTGGATAAGCTTTGGTGGTTTGGAAATTTTTAGGCTCAAAGCATCAACCTTGAATGAAGGGGGTTCAAGGCTATTTATAACCAAAGCTTGAAAAGAAGCCAAAGGCAACTTTTTAGTCACGAACCGGCATACCGCCGGTATGATCCGGCATACCGGCGGTATACCGGTCTGGGATTGCAACGGCTAGAAATATAGCCGTTGGGATCATTAACGGCTGAAAATCCGACCGTTAGAATTTCAATGTTTCGGAAGCGGTATACCGTCGGTATGGACCGGTATACCGTCGGTATGCCGATTTTGTAAACAAAAACTTTCTATGAACAAAAATCGGTATACCGTCGGTATACACCGGTATACCATCGGTATGCCGTTTTCCACCAAAAATGATCCTGGGCTTATTTCTGCCCTAGCTTTCGATTTTGCCATCCATTTCTTGTGTTTACAATTATTCCTAGGACTCATTACAGACTCCAGATATACTTAAGCAGGTGCAGGCTTCTTCAGAGTCTTGAAATGATGATGGCATGGCTTGGCTTCTTCCTTTGATAGGTGCTGGCTTTTTTCCTTGGCGGCAACTATCCAAAGATATACAGTTTGTAAAAACTGAATACCTTTCGGAGGCTTCGCCCCCGAACCCCCGACGAGGGGCACTGCCCCCTCGACCCCCGTCCGCTGACCGGGCAGCGGAACCCTCGGGTGCGTGGCTCCAGAGATGTCGTCGGGTGGTTCAAAGAAATCTTGTGGCATCCGTCGTATTTGGCCCACCATGATGATTTCTTCATTGCATTGCATATGTCCATATTGATCTTGCTAATTGCTTTTCTGCAAATACATGTTAGACGAACAAAGCAATATACATGTAGCAAGAATGATAAAATAAAAGCACATTAGGACTATGCGAAGTTTAAGTATCAATGCTATAGTGATAGCATAAATATTAGTGATATCATAATGATTAAACTTAATTGAATAACCACAATCAAAAACATAGTTTTGATTTTGGCAACCCGATTAAATTTAAGATAGAAAGCTCATATCACTAATATGTAAACCAATAGGCACATATCACCAAAGGTATAAGTATAAGTAGAAATGCTATAGCGATAGTATAAAGATTAGTGATAATGAAATGCTAAACTTAACATATTAACCATATTCAAAAACATGATACAATCATTGGGCCAACAGTCCTGTGTCCTCGTGTCCTGACAGTTTGGGACACGAAAACACACGAGTCCAATGTCCTAGGCTTGTACGACTCACACGACACGAGTTTTTCGTGTCCGAGTCCACCATCAAACTCACTGACACGGATCGACCCTCCTACGTGAAAATGAGACACAGTGGCAAAGAAAATATGAATGGACACATATGTGTCCGGCGCGAGGATGCTGTCGGGGGTGCTAGCGGCGGCTGTAGGCGTCAGGGTCGGTGGCGAAGGGTGGCGCTGGCTTCTGCTCGTCGAGGTGAGCAAAATAGCGGTGGTTGTAGGCGTCGACGTGGGCTGTTGGCGTCTTGCTAGCAAGGGTGAACTCCGACGAGGTTGGTCGGAGAAGAAAATGGCTATGGCGGTGGCTAGGGCGGTCGTAGTAAAGTCTAGGGTTAGGGTTTGGGGTCGGGGGACTTTATCGAGTCGGGGATTCGGTGGAATTAGGGCTAGGGTTACGGAAATCTAGGGTTTAGGGTTCGGGTTTTGGCGCTTATCGTCGGAGATGGCGACTGCCAAAGGCGGTGATCGGGTGGCTAATTAGCAGAAACCCCCCCATAGATTTGATAATTACAACCAAGCCCACCGCCTTAGTTAATGCAAAATCTAATTTACATAATATCCCCCCCCGCTGTTGCTCTGTGCAATTTTATTTTGCACAGACAAATCGAATATTACAAACAGTATTTAAAACAATTATAAATTAATATTAAAACAATTTAAATAATTACAAATAATATTTTTTTACTTTAAAAATTATTTAAAAATTCTTAAAAAATTCCTAATAATTATAATAATTCATTTTAAAGATATAAATGTTATTTAAAATTATAAAAATAATATTTTAAAATAAAGGGGCTTACAAATCTTCCCTCCTTGAAAAATTTCGTCCTCGAAATTCATAAGGATAGAAGACTACAAACATTTAATATAGCAAACAATGTAAACAAATGACTAAGGCAACTATTAAGACTAACCTCTAAGGTATCAAGTGGGAACGGGTGGTTCCCTCGCGGCTGTTGGGTCGAACAAGTAAGGATATCTCTTCCTCATGTCCGACTCTCTCTCCCAAGTAGATTCATCCGGAGAGTGACGGCTCCAAGCTACTCGTACTAAGGGTATAACTTTCTTCCTCAGTCTCTTCTCCCTCCTGTCCAATATTTCCACTGGCGGCTCAGTAACTGCAAGACTCGATTCGATCTCCAACTATGAATGATCTAGCACATGGCTGGGGTCTGGAAGGTATCTCCTCAGCTGAGACACATGAAAGACATCGTGAACTCCTGCTAGGTTGGGTGGAAGCGCAACCCTGTAAGCTACCTCTCCGATCCTGCCAAGTATCTCGAACGGCCCAATGTATCTGGGGCTCAACTTGCCTCCTCGTCTGAACCGGATCATCCTTCTAGAAGGTGGTATCTTCACCAGTACCATATCTCCATCAGCAAACTCCATCGATCTTCGACTAGCATCGGCCCAATGTTTTTGCCTATCCTGGACAACTCTGAGCCTGTCTCTGATCATCCCGACCTTCTCTGCTGCATCCGTGATCATCTCTGGCCCAAACATAACTCTATCTCCATTATCATCCTAAAAGAGCGGTGTACGGCATCATCATCCATATAGTGCCTCAAAAGGAGACATATCGATGCTGGCTTGGTAGCTGTTGTTGTATGAAAACTCTACCAAGTGCAGATGGCTCTTCCATGATCCGCCAAAGTCCAGCACACAAGTCCTCAGCATGTCCTCTAGCGTCTGTATCGTCCTCTTGGACTGTCTGTCTGTCTGTAGATGGTACGCTGTACTAAACTTGAGCCGACTGCCCAACTCTTCCTACAAGCTCCTCCAGTAGTGGGACACGAATCTGCTATCCCGGTCCGATACGATGCTTACTGGTACTCCGTACGAGCGAACTATCTGCTGCATGTGTAGCTCCGCCAACTTCTCGGTGGAGAGCCCCACCTTGAAGGGTATGAAGTGCGCACACTTCGTCAGCCTGTCAACGATGACCCAAATGTCATCCTTCCCTCCTTGGAAACGAAGAAGCCCTGAGACAAAGTCCATCGTAATGTGTTCCCACTTCCACTCAGGAATGGGTAACGGCCGCAATAGACCAGCTGGCCTCTGACGCTCTGCCTTGACCTGCTGGCAAACTAGGCATCTCAAAATAAAATGTGATACATCTATCTTCATCTCGTGCCACCAAAGATGTTCCTGCAAGTCACGGTACATCTTATTGGCACCAGGGTGAATAGAATAACGCAATCAGTGCGCCTCCTGTAAGATTGCCTCTATCAGCTCTCCTTTCGGCACGCACAATCGGCTGCCATGCCTCAAGGATCCATCCTCTGCTTCGGTGAAGTCATCCAGCAATCCAGCTAAAGCCTGGGCTCGAATTCTGCGAAGGCTCTCATCTGTAGATTGTGTCTCCTTGATCTGATCCATCAAACCTGACTGAATATCTAGCACCATCATCTGTATTACTGACCCTGGTCGAACCATCTCTATACCGAGCTTCTCCAGGTCTTCCCGCAAATATCGATCTATCATCAGATACCATGCCATCGGATGCCTGCTCAGCGCATCCGCCACCATATTTGCCTTCCTAGGGTGATACTATAAATCAATGTCGAAGTCCTTTATCAACTCCAACCATCATCTTTGCCTCATGTTCAGCTCTTTCTGCGTGAACACATACTTCAAGATCTTGTGGTCAGTAAAGATTTCCACTCGCTCTCCGTATAAGTAGTGTTTCCACAACTTGAGTGCAAAGATCACCGCAGCTAACTCTAGGTCGTGAGTAGGATAGTTCCGCTCATAAGTCCATAATTGCCTAGATGCATAAGCAATCACTTTCCCATGCTGCTGTAGGACACATCCTAGCCCCTTTTCTGAAGCATCACTGTATATGGTGAAACCTCCAGACCCTGAAGGTAATGTCAGAACTGGAGCGATCATCAGCCTCATCTTCAGCTCCTCAAATGCTGCCTGGCAGTCCTCTGACCAGATGTACTCTGTGTCCTTCTGCGTCAGTTTTGTCATGGGTTCAGCTATCGTAGCAAAGTCCTGGACGAACTTCCTATAATAGCCTACTAAACCCAAAAAGCTTCTGATATCTGAAACTGACGTCGGAGCCTTCCATGTCTCAACGACAGCAATCTTCCTGGGATCCACTGAGATTCCCTCTCTAGTGACCACATGACCGAGAAACTCCACTCGGTCCAAAAAGAACTCGTACTTCGATAATTTGGCATACAACCTCTCCTGCCTCAGAATCCCTAAAACTGTCCGCAAGTGCTCTGTGTGCTGCTTCAGCGTCTTTTAGTATATCAGGATGTCATCAATAAATACTACGACAAACTTATCCAGATACTGGTGAAATATCTTATTCATCAAGTTCATAAAGACAGCTGGCACATTTGTGAGACCAAATGGCATCACCAAAAACTCGTACTGCCCGTACTTCGTGTTGAATGCCATCTTCTGGATGTCTGCAGCCCTGACTTTCATCTGGTGGTAACCGGATCTCAAATCTATCCTGGAAAATACTTTCGCCCTACTCAACTGGTCGAACAAATTATCTATCCTGGGCAGAGGATATTTGTTCTTAATGGTAATGGTATTCAACGCCCGGTAGTCAATACATAACCGGACTGTACCATCCTTCTTCGGTACAAAGAGTACTGGCGCTCCCCATGGAGAAGTACTAGATCGAATGAAACCCTTTTTCAACAGGTCATCAATCTGCTCCTTCATCTCTATGGCCTCCCTGGGGTTCACTCTATAGCAAGCCTGGGATAATGGTGATAAAACTGGTACTAAATCTATAGGGAACTCCACATCTCTGTCAAGCAAAAGTCCTAGAAGATCCTCTGGGAATACATCCATAAACTCCCTACTGATAGGGTGTGGCGGTGCTAACTCCCTGACTGTCGCACAACAGTTCGGCTCTAGGCTGATCTCCGGTCCTGTCCTTCTGACACTGAATGGTGCCGTGCCTGGGGGACTAAACAGAATACTACCCTCATGACAGTCTATAGCTGCGTGAGCATAGCTAAGCCAGTCCATCCCTAATATGATATCATACCCGGGGAGTGGCATCACAAATAATCGTCCCCTAAATTCTCTCCCGGCTATAGTAATAGAGCATCTATAGATAGCTCTAATGGGTACTGGTCCACCTCCCGTTATTACTCTACTCATCTTCTCGGTAGGTGTAGCTACTAAGTGGTGTTTATGCATAAACTCTAATGACAGGAAGCTATGTGATGCACCGGAATCAAATAAGCATAGAGCTAGAAAAGTATGCAAATAAATATGACCTATGCTGACGTCAGCCAAATAATCTGGCTCCAAAACCTGCACCAACTCCGCCTCAAGAGCCAGACTATAAGCCCTCCTGGGTCCCTTCTACTGCTGTAGATGTTGCCCAAACCTCTGCTGCTGAGTCAGGAGCGGCGGTCCTCTAGATAGTGGTCTGGCACCTGGTATCCTTGCTACTGGGCAGTCCCGAAGCTGATGGGTGATAGATCCACAAGCTAAATACTGCCCCAACTTCTTCTTACAGATGGAAGCATCGTGGCCTGGCCTTCTACAGAATGAATACACACCGCCCTTCTGTTGTCGGGGGTCCCAGGGCTCTAACTGGCGGGGTCGGGTGATGTGGTGCGGGAGGACGGTAAGTCTGCTGGTGCGGCGCCGATGCTCTCGGCTGGAAAGCCTGACGCTTGGAAGGTCCCTCGTGGTGTACAGAAGCTGTCCTCTTGTAAGACTAAGACGCTCCTCTATGCTCCGGGCCAACTCTAGGCTCTAGTAGTAGTCAGTCGTCCCGTCTGCTGCTATGAGAATACTAATGTCTGGAACTAGACCATGGCAAAACCTACACGTCATCTCTTCTGGGTCTGCAACTAGACTAAGAGCAAAATGGCTCAGACGACTAAACTCTGCTGCATATTCGTCAACAGAACGGTTCCCTTGCTGGATGTTCTGGAATCGTTGCCCCATAGCTACCCTAGCGGTGGTCGAGAAGAATTTTTTCTTGAACTGGATCTTAAACTGATCCCAAGTGGCCTTTCCTCTCGCGAATAGCGGCTCATTCCTGAACCAAATTCCTGTCTCGACCTGGAGGTCACCCGGTAACCTAGCTCCAAGGAGCTTCCTCTCTACCGAGTCTAGCCAGTCATCTGCTACTACGATGCCCTCGGTCCCCAAGAACTCCTTGGGGTTCAGACCCATGAAGTCCTTGATTGTCCCCGCTCTCTGCCGTGGTTCTACAGTGGTGGGACCACGGTACGGTCCTCAGAACGCTCCATGCTCTGACGGAGTAGGGTGGTCTGCTCCTGATGGGTCGTTAGAAACCCCTGGATCAGGGTGAGCAGTTGGTTCCCGTCGAGAGTGACGGAAGCCTGGGCAGGTATAGTAATAGGTGGTAGTAGGAGTATCGGGTCCTGCTGGGACTGTGATGTGGAAGGTGGTGGAGGCATCTGGGTTGGTAAATTTGTGGAGTGAGGGAGTATAGTAGGTGGAGGTGGAGGTGCATCGGTCAACTGGTCAACCGACTGGGTAGGGAGTGTGCCATTTTTCGGTGTGGCATACTGGGATGAGCGGGTGAGCACCATCTAATAAATAAAAGAACTTATAAGGACTCTTTTAAGTAAACAATCATAAACAACTAAAAAAATCCAATTTGTAATAACAAGCATATGATG
>JANAVB010018199.1:11368676-11458676 GCA_029216955.1 Iris pallida
TTTTGATGGTTAACTAGTGTAACCCTAGAATTGCTATGCCTAGAGACTAACCATGACCATGGGAGCCTAGTCATGTGATTAGAATGTCATATTACTACTTTTTAGCCTAAGGATATTTTGGTTATTTTGACAATTTTGTGAAATTGTAAATTGTATTAATTAAATATGTGCTAATTGTTAGGTTGAGACTTGACCTAGAAACTTAGCCTAATCTAGATTAGCCTTGTGCTTAGAGTATTGATTAGGGTAACCTAGTATTGACAAGGTTAATAATATCTAGATATTCTAGGTAAGATATTTACTCTTAAGATATTTGTGATAAAGGAAGCCCTATGACTAGTTGAACCAATAGGAAGACTTAGAATTGGGTGGACAACTCCTACCCACTCATATATACCTAAAACCTAACCCTAATTCATCTAATGGCAGCCACAATAGGATCCCCCCATCCTATAAAGCATCCTTAACAAAGCCTTTGCCTCCTTTTACATTCACTTAGAATCCTAATAGTTCCTCCCCAAATTTCTTCCCCTAATATCCAAATCAAGTCCAAATTGGTCCTAATCAATTGCATCATCACCCTCTACCATAGTGGAAGCTAGTAGGGGCTTGCTAGCTAGGATCGGGAGTGCTTTGGGCAATTGAAGTTCAAGGAAAAACACTCAACCTCACCCTTTTTATTGAGATTCACTCTCAATAGGTAAATTCCATAAAACCCATATAAAATCATGTTTTCTTTTCATTGATGGATGCATATAGGTATACCCTAGCTGTAGAGTTAGTTGGTGCTAGGTAGTATCCATTTCGTGTCCGTATCGGACACGTATCAGTAATTTTAATAAGGTATTCGATAAAATACTTGTGAGAAATGAATTGTGTTAATTTCATAATCTAATTGAACAAAAAATTAGTTTAATATATATATATCAATAATCGAATTGACTGAGTTGAAGATTGGGTATTTTTGTATCCAAAATGGATACGCACACACGCACGCTGACACCATAATAGTGCCCTGCTACCCGAGTGTCACTGTGGACACGACATGCCACGTGGCGGCCTACAACTATACTTGGCACAGACCAAGGGGCAGTGACTGACATCACACCCCTTGAGTCTTGATTCGTCTCGTGTCGTATTGGACACGCAATCCCACGTGCACGCGATTTACACTGTCATTGTGCTTGTGGATTTTTTCTACTGACACGTAGTTCGTATCGACAATAGACACAACGTGGACACGTATTATCTATCTTAATGTGTAGTCCTATAGGTAGGCTACCTAGGTTAGTGTGCACAAGGTGTCCTTGGTTCGGTGTCGTGTCCAATTCTCCAGGAAATGGTCGCACGAGCCTGTGCACGAGCCTGTGCACAACAGGATTCCTGAACCCTATTTTCTTGCATTGGACACTTCGTGTCCACTCTTGTGGACACGAATGACACACCCTAGACACGTATTCATATGGGGGACATTCCTATATGACTGATTGTTAATTTATTGGTTAATTTAGGTTTTCGAAATGGGGGAAAGTTTATGTATCAGTCGGGTTATTCCAGTTGGGTTTCAAACTGTTAGTTAATATAAACCTATTTCCTGAGATTGAATGTTAAAATAGTTTTGAAATTAAGGTTGTGTATATATACGTAAGTTGCTTGTTTAGTTTCATTGGGATTTGGTTTTCGAACATCGGATTTATATACATGTTCATTTTTCCAGTTTCTGTTTAAATAAACTGACAGTTACTATATGTATAAATCTATTTTCCTGAGAATTTAAATTCCAGTGCATATTAATGCCCATGTTTCCAATGAGGTTAGTTAACTGTTAAACCTGAATTTCAATGTTAATGTAGGTTAACTGAGTTTACAGTAAACAGATTGGGGTTGTTAACAGGAAACCGAGATTCCAAGACTGCTATTAGCCTGAATTTGCATCTGTTTGAATTCCTGAGATTCAACTGAAAACATGTGAACCTGAGTTGCATATTACTTAACTGATTCTAAGGTTAAATGATAACTGGATTTTAGTTTTGGCATTGGACTGAAATAGGTAAGTTAAAACCTGAGATTCTAGTGAAGAGTTAACTGAGATTTCAAGTAACAGGAAACCTGATATTGCCTATGTTAAATTCCTGAGTTTCAATCAAAAGAAATGTGTGTAAACTAAGAATGGGTTGTTAAGATTGTAAGTTAAAACCTGAGAATTCAAGTTAACTGAACCATGTTAACCTGTGTACATTTATGGCATTTCCTGAGTTCAAATGTTAGCTGGGATGTTATTGACTATTAAGAGTGTAACCTGAAATCTGTAATTAAATTAACCCTAAACTTGTGTGATGATGTCGTGTTACTCTTTAACCCTTAATTTCAGTCCATAGTTCACACACACACGCACACATTCACTCTTTAAATTCCTTCTTCCTTCTCTCTCTCTCTCTATATATATATATATATAAATATATATGTTCATATATATAACTTCCCTACATAATTATATATATATAGAATATGTGAGTGATACCTATATATGCAATATAGTGTGTATATATATTATAATGGGTATTCTATAAGTAGGGTGGTATTGGTAATGGTGAATAGGCCTAGAGGTAGAGTGTTGAACCTTGTTAACTAACATAGTTAGTTTGACTTACAGTTGACCAAACCCTAAGGTTGACTCAGTTTGACTAGATGTTGACTTGGGTTGACCCAGAGTTGACCTAGTTTGACTTTGACCCAGAGTTGACCAAGTTTGACTTTGACCTAGATTGACCTGGAAATCATGTAGATTGTATTACAAACTTCATTTACCTTATGTTAAACATATTGTGACCTGTGTTGCTCTAAATAGGACTCATCTACTCTGTCTGGACATCTACACTTTCTAGATACTAAGGATATCAGGCGAGTACATTCTCTGACCGTTTTATACTTGCTAGAACTTATATTCTTGCTCTAGATTACGTTACTTGTATGTGTCACGTTGGTAACATGGATTGGTACTATATGGATCTTTTTATGAGATGTTATCCCCCTCGGGAGCATCAAGTACTTCATGTCATGTGTGTTTCACTTACATCATGTATCTTCATGCTTCACTATTTATGTATACTCTGGAGTTTCATGTACTCTCATGTTCACAGAGCTCCCATGAATCAATTTCACTTGTGCTTGTTTATGATACAGTGAGATCATGAATCTTCACACAATATGTCTGGATCCTTGTGTATTGATTGGGGAAGAGGGAGTAGAAATAGTCATGTGAATAATTTCAAAGTAGTATAGCCATGTTCAACCTCTCATGAATTACCTCCAGCTGTTCACATGTCTATCTTGTATTCTGATTCACTAGTTACTGATAGTTCTCTACTTATAGTAGATATTTCCATTACAGTTATCTCTTTTACTTCATGTACATTCCTTCAGTTATTCATATATCGCACTCTATTGCATGTTTATTATCTTCTGACATGAAATGAACTGCGTAAGATTTATTATGCTCGCTCATGTCCTGACTGGACCTGTTGATATATTACAGAGGATGAGGATGAGGCTTTCTGCACTACCTATTATGGAGCAGCCCTAGACGAAACTTGCGAGCTGGACTTTCATGAGGACCCAGCTCTAGCTGTTGTTATCACCCCTACTGCCTAGACTAGTTTAGTTAGGCTTTATCTTACTTATGTTGTCATTTGGAATTTGAGTTGTATTATGTTTTGTTATTGTGTCGTTTAGACCCTTAGACTTATTTCCCTTTCTGTTTGTACTTCCTTTGAGATTTTCATATCTATGATATCGTGCTATTTTTGCCCTAGTTGTGATTGAGACTGTATTCTGTATTGTCACCTCCACTCAGAGTGTATATACTGTACAGGTACCTTATATTGTTAGATGTTGTGACCTAGGACAGTGTTCTACCGCCGACCCAGCAGCATAGGCTGGACGTACCCACTTCTTGTACCTTTACTCTAGGGTGCGGGTCATGACACGTTTTAGTGGTGGCCCATACAGGTCGAGAGTTGCATTAGTACGATGTCGTGGTAGTACAACGATTAGTTGTACTGCTGCACGCCTGCGAAAAGAACTAAGGAATAGGCTTTAGCAGAGGGGTTACTCAATCACAGTTAGGACTACTTGAGAAGATTCCTGGGATGACCCTTGAGAATCTCATTACAAACTATCCCGAAATTCGATTCTGACAGTACCTGTCTATTTTTCTTATTCGTTGAATTTGATTCTTGGTATTCATTATTGACTTGATTTTCTACCAAGATGAACTTTATGGGCTAGGTTGCCTCAGTCATGGAATCTAAATTCTTCTACAGTCATATTAGCTGGCTAGTGATGAGATAAAGTCTGATTTTGGATGTATTTCTCGGGTGTGGGAATTTAACGTTTTTGCAGCCAAGCTAGCGGCAATACGAAAATTTTAAATACCATAATTCTAGAGGTATGTACCTTAGTTGTGGACTCTATGGATTATCGATGTTGTACTTACTGGCGTAACGAAGATTCTGGTAACATGGTTCGGAATATATGGGTATGATTATCAGATTGTAGAATAGATACCATATAGATGGTGCCCTAGTATGGAATAGGATATCAGCATGGATGTTGCTTAAGTTATGGATTAGATAGAGGGAGCTAGGCCACCTGTAGCGTAGAACCATGCCCCGCACCATCAGAGGGATAAACCCTAGAGGGGTAGGGCTTTTGCACTGACAGTTGTGGAGACCGACGCTATGATTGATGAGTTAGCATGTCTGTCCTTCATGTCCTTCTTTTCCATTTTGTTGTGTGATTCCATTAGTACTTGCCAGGGTGCTTTGTGCTGTGATAGATAGTATAGTGACCTGTTCGAGACTATGATATCACGACCAGTAGGAATCATGTTTTGTATGCTTTAGATAGAATTTTCTAGACCTTGATTGTTGGGGGTTTGACCTAGAAGGAGTATCATGATTGGACAGACCATATGATTATCAGATTGTATCTTGGGAGAATTTTTGAACATATCATCTCTACCTTCTATTTCAGTCTTTCAAAATAAATAAATTATTTCCCATCATCAATTAACTTAGGAGTAGGGATAACTTCAGATAACTAGTCTAATTCTTTGTAGAACTTCATTAGTTATAACTCTTTCATAGTATAATGGTTTGATAACTTGTATTATGACTTATTCTTAGGTATGGTAGTGTAGTTGACATTAGACTAGTAACCCTTTATAGTTAAATCTCTGTTGATTTTGACTATTAGTTTTATATAGGATGTTAGTCTGCTCAGGAGGTAGTAACCCCTCCGGCTCACCAGAAGGATAGTAGGATATATTGATGGTTAGAACGGTGATATTTATAGGTGTACTTTAGAAACAACAAGGATATTCAAGGTCAGTTTGTTTTGTGGACTTGAATAATTTTAGGTTATTGATTCTCGATATATTTTACTTAAGATTGTGATGCTGAATTTAGAAATTTAGAAATGGAGAAGAGAATGTAACTATGAAGCGATGATGATACCAAAATTGAATAAGATGTTTGTAAGAAGATAGAGTGAACACAAGGATTTTGGGTTATGGAGAAATTTAAAGATTTTGTGGTGGTTTTGAAATTTAAGAAGAATAATATTTGAAGGTGTATGTGAAGGAAATACATAGGTCGATTTTATAACAAAGAATAAGTTCCTGCATGACATAGTAGTATTAACTTCGAATAAATTCGAGGACAGTGATTTGAACAAGTTCGAGGATTCATAGACTTTGATCTAGAGATTTTGGATCCAAGTTAGGACAAGGTGCAGAAATTTAAATTATTGGGATGATTAAGTGGATAAGGGAGAGTAAGATCAGAAAGAAGGAATGCAAGTTTTAACAAGAGCATGATTAATGAAAAATGGCTTGGGAATTTAGGCCCTGCTTCTAGGAGGGAGTTTTAGTCACCAGACCTAATTTGAGGTGAGTTTTCGACCTAGACTTTAGCATGTCTTTTGTGATATTTTGTTACACCCCTTGCTTGTATGTTTTGATACCTTGTGTAAGCCTTGTGCTGTAGTATGGCTAGTATAGCTAGATGAGACCTCAGACTGATATTGTCCGCCATGACCCTTTATGTTATTCTTTCAAATTGCATGATTTAGATGAGCTTCTAAGACCATAATTGTTGGGGATGAGACTCTAGAAGAAGTACGACCATCTTAATTTCGAGGGCAAAATTCTTCTAAGGAGGGTAGACTTGTAACACCCACTTTTCTAAAATATAGGTAATTTTAAACTTTTATAATTTTGATTAATCAATAATAAGATTTAACTCATGTTATGATTTTTAGTGATTTTTAATTAATTTAAAACTATTTAAATATTGAAATATGATTTTGATGGTTAACTAGTGTAACCCTAGAATTGCTAAGCCTAGAGACTAACCATGACCATAGGAGCCTAGTCATGTGATTAAAATGTCATATTACTACTTTTTAGCCTAAGGGTATTTTGGTTATTTTGACAATTTTGTGAAATTATAAATTGTATTAATTAAATATGTGCTAATTGTTAGGTTGAGACTTGACCTAGAAACTTAGCCTAATCTAGATTAGCCTTGAGCTTAGAGTATTGATTAGGGTAACCTAGTAATGACAAGGTTAATAATATCTAGATATTCTAGGTAAGATATTTATGAAAAAGGAAGCCCTATGACTAGTTGAACCAATAGGAAGGCTAAGAATTGGGTAGACAACTCCTTGCCACTCATCTTGACCTAAAACTTAATCCTAATTCATCTAATGGCAGCCACAATAGGATCCCCCCTTTCCTATAAAGCATCCTTAAATAAACCTTTGCCTCTTTTTACATTCACTTAGAACCCTAATAGTTACTCCCCAAATTTCTTCATCTAATATCAAAATCAAGTCCAAATTGGTCCTAATCAATTGCATCATCACCCTCTACCATAGTGGAAGCTAGTAGGGGCTTGATAGCTAGGATTGGGAGTGCTTTGGGCAATTGAAGTTCAAGGGAAAACACTCAACCTCACTCTTTTCATTGAGATTCTCTCTCAATAGGTAAATCCCACAAAACCCATATAAAATCATGTTTTCTTTTCATTGATGCATGCATATCGGTATACCCTAGCTGTAGAGTTAGTTTGGTGCTAGGTAGTGTCCATTTCGTGTCCGTATCGGACAAGTATCAGTGATTTTAATAAGGTATTCGATGAAATATTTGTGAGAAATAAATTATGTTAATTTCAGAATCTAATTGAACATAAAATTAGTTTAATATATATATATATATATATATATATATATATATATATATATCAATAATCGAATTGACTGAGTTGAAGATTGGGTATTTTTCGTGTCCAAAATGGACACGCACACACACGTGCTAACACCGTAACAGTGCCCTGCTACCCGAGTGTCACTGTAGACACGACACACCACGTGGCGGCCTGCCACTTGGCACAGACCAAGGGTCAGTGACTGACATCACACCCCTTGAGTCTTGAGTCGTCTTGTGTCGTATTGGACACGCAATCCCATGTGGACGCGATTTGCACTTTCACTGTGCGTGTGGATTTTCTCCACTGACACGCAGTTCGTGTCGACAATAGACACAACATGGACACATATTATCTAGCCTAATCGGTAGTCCTAGAGGTAGGCTACCTAGGTTAGTGTGCACGAGGTGTCCCTGGTTCTGTGTCGTGTCCAATTCCCCAGGGAATGGCCGTACGAGCCTGTGCACGAGCATGTACACAACAGGATTCCTGAACCCAGTTTCCTTGCATTGGACACTTCGTGTCCACTCTTGTGGACACGAATGACACACCCTAGACACGTATTCATATGGGGGACATTCCTATATAACTGATTGTTAATTTTATTAGTTAATTTAGGTTTTCGAAATAGGGGAAGTTCATGTATCAGTCGGGTTATTCCAGTTGGGTTTCAAACTATCAGTTAATGTATATAAACCTATTTCTTCAGATTGAATGTTAAATTAGTTTTGAAATTAAGGTTGCGTATATATATTTAAGTTGATGTTTAGTTTCATTAGGTTTTGGTTTTCGAAATTGGGATTCATATACATGTTTATTTTTCCAGTTTCTGTTTAAATAAACTGACAGTTAGTATATGTATAAATCTGTTTTCCTGAGAATTTAAATTCCAGTGCATATTAATGCCCATGTTTCCAATGAGGTTAGTTAACTGTTAAACCTGAATTTGAATGTTAATGTAGGTTAACTGAGTTTACAGTAAATATATTGGGGTTGTTAACAGGAAACCGAGATTCCAAGACTGCTATTAACCTGAATTTGCATCTGTTCGAATTCCTGAGATTCAACTGAAACCATGTGAACCTGAGTTGCATATGACTTAACTGATTCTAAGGTTAAATGATAACTGGATTTAAGTTTTGACATTGGACTGAAATGGGTAAGTTAAAGCCTGATATTCTAGTTAAGAGTTAACTGAGATTTCAAGTAACAGGAAACCTGATATTGCCTATGTTAAATTCCTGAGTTTCAATCAAAAGAAATGTGTGAAAACTGAGAATGGGTTGTTAAGAGTGTAAGTTAAAACCTGAGAATTCAAGTTAACTGAACCATGTTAACGTGTGTACATTTATGGCATTTCCTGAGTTCAAATGTAAGCTGGGATGTTATTGACTGTTAAGAGTGTAACCTGAAATCCGTGATTTATTGAAGCCTAAACTTGTGTGATGATGCCATGTTGCTCTTTAACCCTTAATTTTAGTCCATAGTTCACACACACACACATTCACTCTCTAAATTCCTTCTTCCTTCTCTCTCTCTCTATATATATATATATATATATATATATATATATATATGTATGTTCAGATATATATAACTTCCCTACATAATTATATATATATTGAATATGTGAGTGATACCTATATATGCAATATAGTGTGTATATATATTTTAATGGGTATTGTATAAGTAGGGTGGTGTTGGTAATGGTGAATAGGCCTAGAGGTAGAGTGTTGAACCTTGTTAACTAACATAGTTAGTTTGACTTACAGTTGACCAAACCCTAAAGTTGACTCAGTTTGACTGGATGTTGACTTGGGTTGACCCAGAGTTGACCAAGTTTGACTTTGACCCAGAGTTGACCAAGTTTGACTTTGACCTAGATTGACCTGAAAATCATGTAGATTGCATTACAAACTTTATTTACCTTATGTTAAACATATTGTGACCTGTGTTCCTCTAAATAGGACTCATCTACTCTGTCTGGACATCTACACTTATCAGATATTCAGGATATCAGGCGAGTGCATTCTCTGACTGTTTCATACTTGTTATAACTTATATTCTTGCTCTAGATTACTTTACTTGTATGTGTCACATCGGTAACATGGATTGGTACTATATGGATCTTTTCATGAGATGATATCCCCCTCCGGAGCATCAAGTACTTCATGTCATGTATGTTTCACTTACATCATGTATCTTCATGCTTCACTATTCATGTATACTCTGGAGTTTCATGTACTCTCATGTTCACAGAGCCCCAATGAATCAATTTTACTTGTGTTCGTTTATGAGGCAGTGAGATCATGAATCTTAACATAACATGTCTGGATCCTTGTGTATTAATTGGGGATGAGGGAGTAGAAATAGTCATGTGAATAATTCTAAAGTAGTATAGCCATGTTCAACCTCTCATGAATTACCTCTAGCTGTTCACATGTCTATTTTGTACTCTGATTCACTAGTCACTGATAGTTCTCTACTTATAGTAGATATTTCTATTACAGTTATCTCTTTTACTTCATGTACATTCCTTCAGTTATTCATATATCATGCTCTATTACATGTTTATTATCTTTTGACATGATACGAACTGCGTGAGATGTATTGTGCTCGCTACTGTCCTGACTGGACATGTTGATATATTACAGAGGATGAGGATGAGGCTTTCTGTACTACCTATTATAGAGCAGCCCTAGACGACACTTGCGAGCTGGACTCTCAGGAGGACCCAGCTCTAGCTGATGTTATCACCCCTACTGCCTAGACTAGTTTAGTTAGGCTTTATCTTACTTATGTTGTCATTTAGGATTTGAGTTGTATTATATTTTGTTATTGTGTCGTTTAGACACTTAGACTTATTTCCCTTTCTGTTTGTACTTCCTTTGAGATTTTCATATCCATAATAATGTGCTATTTCTGCCCTAGTTGTGATTGAGACTATATTCTGTATTGTCACCTCCACTCAGAGTGTATATATTGTACATGCACCTTATATTGTTAGATGTTGTGACCTGGGACAGCGTTCTACTATCGACACTACAACGTAGGCTGGTCGTACCCACTTCTTGTGCCCTTACTCTAGGGTGCGGGTCGTGACACATTTTTAGTGGTGGCCCATACAGGTTGAGAGTCGCATTAGTGCGATGTCGTGGTAGTGCAAAGATTAGTTGTACTGCTGCGTGCCTGCAAAAGGAACTAAGGAATAGGCTTTAGCAGAGAGGTTACTCAATCACAGTTAGGACTACTTGAGAAGATTCCTGGGATGACCTTGAGAATCTCATTATAAACTATCTCGAAATTCGATTCTGACAGTATCTGTCTATTTTCTTATTCGTTGAATTTGATTCTTGGTAATCATTATTGACTTGATTTTCTACCAAGATGAACTTTATGGGCTAGGTTGCCTCAGTCATGGAATCTAGAGTCTTCTACAGTCATAGTAGCTGGCTGGCGAAGTCTGATTTTGGATGTATTTCTCGGGTGTGAGAATTTAATGTTTTTGCAGCCAAGCTAGCGGCAATACGAAAATTTTAAATACCATGATTCTCGAGGTATGTACCTTAGTTGTGGACTCTATGGATTATCGCTGTTATACTTACTGGCGTAATGAAGTTTCTGGTAACATGGTTGGGAATAGAAGGGTATGATTATCAGATTGCAGAATAGATACCATATAGATGGTGCCCTAGTATGGAATAGGATATCAGCATGGATGTTGCTTAAGTTATGGATTAGATAGAGGGAGCTAGGCCACCTGTAGCGTAGAACCATGCCCCCATACCATCAGAGGGATAAACCCCAGAGGGGCAGGGCTTTTGCACTGACAGTTGTAGAGACCGACGCTATGATTGACGAGTTAGCATGTCTGTCCTTCATGTCCTTCTATTCCATCTTGTTGTATGATTCCATTAGTACTTATCAGGGTGTTTTATGCTGTGATAGATAGTATAGAGACCTGTTCGAGACTATGATATCACGACCAATAGGAATCATGTTTTGTATGCTTTAGATAGAATTTTATAGACCTTGATTGTTGGGGGTTTGACCTAGAAGGAGTATCATGATTGGACAGACCATATGATTATCAGATTGTATCTTGGGAGGATTTTTGAACATATCATCTCTACCTTCTGTTTCAGTCTTTCAAAATAAATAAATTGTTTCCCATCGTCAATTAACTTAGGAGTAGGAATAACTTCAGATAACTAGTCTAATTCTTTGTAGAACTTCATTAGTTATAACTCTTTCATAGTATAATGGTTTGATAACTTGTATTAGGACTTATTCTTAGGTATGGTAGTGTAGTTGACATTAGACTAGTAACCCTTTATAGTTAAATCTCTATTGATTTTGACTATTAGTTTCATATAGGATGTTAGTCTGCTCAGGAGGTAGTAACCCCTCCGGCTCACCAGAAGGATAGTAGGATATATTGATGGTTAGAATGGTGATATTTTGTAGGTGTACTTTAGAAACAACAAGGATATTCAAGGTTAGTTTGTTTTGTGGACTTGAATAATTTTAGGTTATTGATTCTCGATATATTTCACTTAAGATTGTAATGCTGAATTTAGAAATTTAGAAATAGAGAAGAGAATGTAACTATGAAGCGATGATGATACCAAAATTGAATAAGATGTTTGTAAGAAGATAGAGTGAACACAAGGATTTTGGGTTATGGAGAAATTTAAAGATTTTGTGGTGGTTTTGAAATTTAAGAAGAATAATATTTGAAGGTGTACGTGAAGGAAATACATAGGTCGATTTTATAACAAAGAATAAGTTCCTGCATGACATAGTAGTATTAACTTCGAATAAATTCGAGGACAGTGATTTGAACAAGTTCGAGGATTCATAGACTTTGATCTAGAGATTTTGGATCCAAGTTAGGACAAGGTGCAAAAATTTAAATTATTGGGATGATTAAGTGGAAAAGAGAGAGTAAGATCAGAAAGAAGGAATGCAAGTTTTAACAAGAGCATGATTAATGAAAAATGGCTTGGGAATTTAGGCCCTGCTTCTAGGAGGGAGTTTTAGTCACCAGACCTAATTTGAGGTGAGTTTTCGACCTAGACTTTAGCATGTCTTTTGTGATATTTTGTTACACCCCTTGCTTGTATGTTTTGATACCTTGTGTACGCATTGTGCTGTAGTATGGCTAGTATAGCTAGATGAGACCTCAGACTGATATTGTCTGCCATGACCCTTTATGTTATTCTTTCAAATTGCATGATTTAGATGAGCTTCTAAGACCATGATTGTTGGGGACGAGACTCTAGAAGAAGTACGACCATCTTAATTTCGAGGACAAAATTCTTCTAAGGATGGTAGACTTGTAACACCCACTTTTCTAAAATGAGGGTAATTTTGAACTTTTATAATTTTGATTAATCAATAATAAGATTTAACTCATGTTATAATTTTTAGTAATTTTTAATTAATTTAAAACTATTTAAATATTGAAATGTGATTTTGATGGTTAACTAGTGTAAACCTAGAATTGCTAAGCCTAGAGACTAACCATGACCATGGGAGCCTAGTCATGTGATTAAAATGTTATATTACTACTTTTTAGACTAAGGGTATTTTGGTCATTTTGATAATTTTGTGAAATTATAAATTTTATTAATTAAATATGTGCTAATTGTTAGGTTGAGACTTGACATAGAAACTTAGCCTAATCTAGATTAGCCTTGAGCTTAGAGTATTGATTAGGGTAACCTAGTAATGACAAGGTTAATAATATCTAGATATTCTAGGTAAGATATTTACTCTTAAGATATTTGTGAAAAAGGGAGCCCTATGACTAGTTGAACCAATAAGAAGGCTTAGAATTGGGTAGACAACTCCTAGCCACTCATCTAGACCTAAAACCTAACCCTAATTCATCTAATGGCAGCCACAATAGGAACCCCCTTTCCTATAAAGCATCCTTAACAAGGCCTTTGCCTCTTTTTACATTCACTTAGAACCCTAATAGTTCCTCCCCAAATTTTTTTCCCTAATATCCAAATTAAGTCCAAATTGGTCCTAATCAATTGCATCATCACCCTCTACCATAGTGGAAGCTAGTAGGGGCTTGCTAGCTAGGATTGGGAATGCTTTGGGCAATTGAAGTTCAAGGAAAAACACTCAACCTCACCCTTTTCATTGAGATTCACTGTCAATAGGTAAATCCCATAAAACCCATATAAAATCATATTTTCTTTTCATTGATGCATGCATATAGGTATACCCTAGCTGTAGAGTTAGTTTGGTGCTAGGTAGTGTCCATTTCGTGTCCGTATCGGACACGTATCAGTGATTTTAATAAGGTATTCGATGAAATGTTTGTGAGAAATAAATTGTGTTAATTTCAGAATCTAATTGAACAAAAAATTAGTTTAATATATATATATATATATATATATATATATATATATATATATATATATATATATATATATATATATATCAATAATCGAATTGACTGAGTTAAAGATTGGGTATTTTTCGTGTCCAAAACGGATACGCACACACGCGCGCTGACACCGTAACAGTGCCCTGCTACCCGAGTGTCACTGTGGACACGACACGCCACGTGGCGGCCTGCCACTTGGCACAGACCAAGGGCAGTGACTGACATCGCACCCCTTGAGTCTTGAGTCGTCTCATGTCGTATTGGACACACAATCCCATGTGCACGCGATTTGCACTATCACTGTGCGTGTGGATTTTCTCCACTGACACGCAGTTCGTGTCGACAATAGACACAACGTGGACACATATTATCTAGCCTAATGTGTAGTCCTATAGGTAGGCTACCTAGGTTAGTGTGCACGAGGTGTTCTTGGTTCTGTGTCGTGTCCAATTCTCCAGGGAATGGCCGTACGAGCCTGTACACGAGCCTGTGCACAACAGGATTCCTGAACCCAGTTTCCTTGCATTGGACACTTCATGTCCACTCTTGTGGACACGAATGACACACCCCAGACACGTATTCATATGGAGCACATTCCTATATGACTGATTGTTAATTTCATTGCTTAATTTAGGTTTTCGAAATAGGGGGAAGTTCATATATCAGTCGGGTTATTCCAGTTGGGTTTCAAACTGTCAGTTAATGTATATAAACCTATTTCCTGAGATTGAATGTTAAATTAGTTTTGAAATTAAGGTTGTGTATATATATGTAAGTTGCTTGTTTAGTTTCATTGGGTTTTGGTTTTCGAAATTGTGATTCATATACATGTTCATTTTTCCAGTTTCTGTTTAAATAAACTGACATTTAGTATATGTATAAATCTGTTTTCTTGAGAATTTAAATTCCAGTGCATATTAATGCCCATGTTTCTAGTGAGGTTAGTTAACTGTTAAACCTGAATTTGAATGTTAATGTAGGTTAACTTAGTTTACAGTAAGTAGATTGGGGCTGTTAACAGGAAATCGAGATTACAAGACTGCTATTAACCTGAATTTGCATCTATTTGCATTCTTGAGATTCAACTGAAACCATGTGAGTCTGAGTTTCATATGACTTAACTGATTCTAAGGTTAAATGATAACTGGATTTAAGTTTTGACATTGGACTGAAATGGGTAAGTTAAGACCTGAGATTCTAGTCAAGAGTTAACTGAGATTTCAAGTAACAGGAAACCTGATATTGCCTATGTTAAATTCCTGAGTTTCAACCAAATGAAATGTGTGTAAACTGAGAATGGGTTGTTAAGAGTGTAAGTTAAAACTTGAGAATTCAAGTTAACTGAACCATGTTAACCTGTGTACATTTATGGCATTTCCTGAGTTCAAATGTTAACTAGTATGTTGTTGACTGTTAAGAGTGTAACCTGAAATCTGTGATTCAATGAACCCTAAACTTGTGTGATGATGCCATGTGCTCTTTAACCCTTAATTTCAGTCCATAGTTCACACACACACACATACATTCACTCTCTAAATTCCTTCTTCCTTCCTTCTCTCTCTCTATATATATGTATGTTATATATATATATATATATATATATATATATATATATATATATATATATATATATATATATATAACTTTCATACATAATTATATATATATATATATATTGAATATGTGAGTGATACCTATATATGCATTATAGTGTGTATATATATTATAATGGGTATTGTATAAGTAGGGTGGTGTTGGTAATGGTCAATAGGCCTAGAGGTAGAGTGTTGAACCTTGTTAACTAACATAGTTAGTTTGACTTACAGTTGACCAAACCCTAAGGTTGATCACTCAGTTTGACTAGATGTTGACATTTGGTTGACCCAGAGTTGACCTAGTTTGACTTTGACCCAGAGTTGACCAAGTTTGACTTTGACCTAGATTGACCTGGAAATCATGTAGATTGCATTACAAACTTCATTTACCTTATGTTAAACACATTGTGACCTGTGTTGCTCTAAATAGGACTCATCTACTTTGTCTGGACATCTACACTTACTAGATACTCAGGATATCAGGCGAGTATATTCTCTGACCGTTTCATACTTGCTAGAACTTATATTCCTGCTTTAGATTACTTTACTTGTATGTTGTCACGTTGGTAACACGGATTGGTACTATATGGATCTTTTCATGAGATGTTATCCCCCACGGTAGCATCAAGTACTTTATGTCATGTGTGTTTCACTTACATCATGTATCTTCATGCTTCACTATTCATGTAAACTCTGGAGTTTCATGTACTCTCATGTTCACAGAGCCCCCATGAATCAATTTCACGTGTGCTCGTTTATGAGGCAGTGAGATCATGAATCTTAACATAACATGTCTGGATCCTTGTGTATTGATTGGGGATGGAGGAGTAAAAATAGTCATGTGAATAATTCTAAAGTAGTATAGCCATGTTCAACCTCTCATGAATGACCTCCAGCTGTTCACATGTCTATCTTGTACTCTGATTCACTAGTCACTGATAGTTCTCTACTTATAGTAGATATTTCTATTACAGTTATCTCTTTTACTTCATGTACATTCCTTCAGTTATTCATATATCGTACTTTATTGCGTGTTTATTATCTTCTGACATGGTATGAACTGCGTGAGATGTATTGTGCTCGCTCCTGTCCTGACTGGACCTGTTGATATATTACAGAGGATGAGGATGAAGCTTTCTGCACTACCTATTATGGAGCAGCCCTAGATGACACTTGCGAGCTGGACTTTCAGGAGGACCCAGCTCTAGCGGATGTTAGCACCCCGACTGCCTAGACTAGTTTAGTTAGGCTTTATCTTACTTATGTTGTCATTTGGGATTTGAGTTGTATTATGTTTTGTTATTGTGTCGTTTAGACACTTAGACTTATTTCCCTTTCTGTTTGTACTTCCTTTGAGATTTTCATATCTATGATATCGTACTATTTCTGCCCTAATTGTGATTGAGACTTATGACTCCCCAAAACCAGAATACTGGATAGCGGGGGCGTACATAGCCAGCTACGTATATTGAAATGGAATCCACCTCGCTATACGGTCACGGCTATCTAGATATGGGAGTTTACTACAAGCCAACGGTCTCTTAAGGTCAAGCCTATTGTCTCAATCTCAAGCAAGTAATATAGTTACAAGATGTTAGACCACCAAATATACAATAAAAGGCGTCCCAAATATTACATATTCAGCTGATTATGAAGCTAGTCACACAAAATGCGAGGACTAGCAAGAGTTAAGTCGTACATGATCAACCCTAGGATTTGTTAATCATGTTTACAGCCCGTAAGCACACAGTAAGTTAATATGCATCGAGCTAACAGGTGCTCGTCGACTAAACGCCTCAAAAGAATAATTTTACAATGTAGTGAGCAAAACAAAATGGAAAACCCACTCGTAGCCCGGGTTCCTTCTAGTCGCCACCATTGGGCTGGAAGTTCGGTAGATCCTCGAGAGCTGCTCCAAAATCTGGCCACACAAAACCAGCTGGGTCAAACCCCAGAAAGAGCAAGTGCCACAAGGAGGCCACGAAATAAGAACAAAAGCCAGCATATCAGAACATGAGGACTAGAAGAAAGTACAAGTAATAAAGATTATAACAGGACAATAAACGACTAGGGACGTGGAACCATTCCGGAGCCAGATTACAACCCTTAAACCAAACAAGGACCGGGGTTGTAACCTTTCGCCTGAATAGCACTTTGTCTCTACCCATTTATTGTTAAAGATAAGTAAAACAATCATGTTCAGGAGTACCAGGTACTGGGACTAGACGAGACTTAGACAAGGCTGGACACCATCCATTCATAAGCGGCCAAGCAATTACTACGGCTTACTACTTAACTAACTAGGATTATCACAAGCCTAATTACTAACAAGATGCAAATTGAGAAATTCCCAGTCCCAAGCCCTGCAGACTATCCAGTTATCCTTCCGCGGTTTGAGAGTATGGTTGGGTACATCGCCCAGGAGACGATATACCATTAGGTGACTTAGAGGGTGCAATACATGACAGTGTGCTGGAAATGTGCCCTACTCATCGGCAGGCTAGAAGTTCATTTAAAGCGCCCAGATAACGAGATCGCCTGTGACTGAAAATCCTCCATGAACTATAGTTTGATCTAGTCATTAGCCTAATCCATAATCAGTACGAATCCCTGACCGTGGTAACCAGTGAGTCACGTCCTAGACATGATGCAAGATAAGACAAGTGGATTGCACAAAGCAGCAAGAATGAACACCCACGGAGTCAGAGTTGATTATACGAGTCAAGTTAGCCATCGCAACAGCATCAAGTCAAGTCAAGTTACAAGTTACAAGTCAGGAGTGCGCCGCCACGGGCCACTATCAAGTTTTCCAGTTGCAAGGATAAATCATGGATCACAGGTCACAAGTTAAGAGCGCACCCAATCGGGTCACTATCAAGAAGATCAAAAAGTACTAAAATCATACTTCACAGAAATCACGAAAACCGTACTAGTCGTAAGCAAAACACCAAAAAACCCTGCCAGGTCGTGTTAGGTTGAGACAGTCGTGTTGTGTGGAACAAGATCTCAAAACTCCAACCCACAAAAGAGAAGCCAAGCCTAAGAAAATAAAACCAAATCACCATGGGCAAATAGGTTGCGCTGGGAATTAGTTTACATTAGGGGAATGGACTGCGCAGGGGAATGAACTGCGCTGAGGTTGGGTTGCGCTAGGGTCGGCTTGCGCTGGGTCGGGTTGCGCTGAGAGCGGGTTATGAGGAGAGCGGGTTGCGCTGAGAGCGGGTTGTGTTGGGTCAAGCTGCGCTGGGTCGGGTTGCGCTGGGAGCGAGCTGCGCAGGGGATGAGCCGTGCTAGGATTGGGTTGCGCTGGAGCCGAGCCGCGCCGAGATTGAGCTGCACATCGGTCAAGTGCGCCAATGGAAGGAAGGCGCTGGAGCTAAAGAGCGCCAGCGCGGGTCAGCCCAGCGCAAAGCGCTGGCCGAGGAGTTAGCGCAGTTCGGCCATACACTAAAGAGCGCTGGCCGAGGATCATCTTCTCCACCAAGCCGAGAGGAAGACCTCAAGAACTCCAAATTTTCAATCTTCATAACTTAGCCAAAACAAAACCAAATTTGGATTTTCAAAGTTCTAACTTGTGTAAAATTGAATTCTCTTCCACATGGAGGCCTCAAATCAAGCAAAAATCAAAGTTTAATAGATCAAAACCAAGGAATTCCGAAAATGGTTAAAACTTAGATCTAGAAAAATGGAAGCTTCAAATCACAAAATGCCAAGTTCTAATGTTGTTCACCATGGCCTAATATAGCTAATAGACAAATAAAATAGGGTTCTTATGTGGTGGCAAGGTGCACTTGCCTATGGTGTTGGTGGAGGAAGGAAGAAGAAGATGAAGAAAATTAATGGAAGTTATGAGGAGAGAGAAAGTTAGGTAGGGTTTTAATGAGGGAGGGTATGTTGTGTTGAAGGTGGAGGTTAGCTAAGTGTGGTCCAATGCATACTAAACCAAACCAAACCAATTCCTTCTCCATAAAATAAAACCATGCCAAGTCCAAAAACTCATTTTACGAGAAAACCAAAATTCGCAAGTTAAGCCAAAACTCAATTACAGGCCAAAATTTGAGAAAATAAAATACAGGTCCGAAATACATATACGCCTAATTAAAATACGTGTTCCAAAATACGGGCATTATAACTCTACCCACCTTAAAAGAATTCCATCCTTGAAATTTAAATCAAGATGCTTAGATATATAAGAGCCAGCTATGCTATCCACAATTAAGCTACACTAAGCAAACAATCATACATGCAAGCAAGGGATGGAAAACATAAGGCATAAGGAAGACATTATACCTTACGAGTCAAACAAGTCGGGATATCGCGATCGGATGTCGTCTTCACGCTCCCACGTTGACTCACCTAGAGAGTGATGACCCCAAGCAACACGGACTAAGCTAATAGTCTAGTTCTTGAGTATCTTTTCTCTCCGGTCCAATATAGACACGGGCCTCTCCTCATACGAAAGGTTGATACCAACAACCAATTCCGAATGGTCTAGAATATGGCTCAGGTCTGGGATGTACCCTCATAATTGGGACACATAGAATACATCATGTACCTCACTTAGCGACGGCGGAAGAGCGAGACGATAGGATACATCTCCTACTCGCTCTAGGATATCGAACGGCCATATATACCTAGGACTAAGCTTTTCCCGTATGCCAAAGCGAATGACGCCGCGGTTAGGCGAGATCCTAAGGAATACATGGTCACCGATAGAAAACTCTAAGGGACGTCGACGAGCATCGGCCCAATGCCGCTGGCGATCTTGGGCCACTCGAAGGCGATCTCTGACTCTTCTGACCACTTCAACTGTCTGGGCAGTCATCTCTGGGCTAAGCATCTGCCTCTCTCCGATGTCGTCCCATGCTAGCGGGGATCTGCACTTCCTTCCATATAAGGCCTCGAAAGGTGCCATCTGAATACTGGCCTGGTAACTATTGTTGTACGAGAATTCTACCAGGTACAGGTGATCCTCCTATGAACCACTGAAGTCAAAGGTACAAGATCTCAACATATCTTCAAGAGTCTGGATCGTGCGTTCCGACTGGCCATCTGTTTGCGGGTGATAAGCTGAGCTAAACTGAAGGTGAGTCCCCAAACTCTCTTACAGGCTACGCCAAAAGTGTGATATGAATCTTGAATCTCGGTCCGAGGTGATACTGACGGGAACCCCATGAAGCCTGACAATCTGTCTAAGGTATATCTCTGCCAACTGAGCCGTCGACTGACCAACTCTGAATGAGAGAAAATGAGCCACCTTCGTGAGCCTATCAACTATAACCCAAATAGCATCTCGACCAGCTGGGGATCTAGGCAATCCAGTCACAAAATCCATGGTCACATGCTCCCACTTCCATTCTGGAATTGGCAAGGGCTGAAGAAGTCCAGCGGGCCTCTGATGTTCAGCTTTAACCTGCTGGCAAACCAAACACCGAGAGACAAACTGAGCTATCTCCCTCTTCATGTCATTCCACCAGAAGTGCTGACGAATATCACGGTACATCTTCGTGCTACCGGGATGAATAGAATACTGCGAACTGTGAGCTTCTGCCATGACCTCCCGTCTGATATCTCCACTGGGTACACAAAGACGAGTGCCATGTCGAAGTGTACCATCTTTATGAATGCACAACTCTAGTATTCTTCCTGCCTCACACTCTGCTCTGAGTCGCTGAAGCTTGGAATCTGCAGACTGCGCCATCCGGATCCTCTCAACTATGCTAGACTGAACCTGTAGACTGGACATCAATGCCACGTTGGTAGGAAGAACCACTTCAATTCCTATCTTCTAAAGATCTGCCAATAACTCTGGTTGTGCTGTTAGGAAGTAAACTCCGGCTCTCCTGCTCAATGCATCTGCTACAACGTTGGCCTTTCCTGGGTGATACTGTAAATCCACATTATAGTCTACGAGTAGCTCGAGCCATCTTCTTTGCCGCATGTTAAGGTCCTTCTGGGTGAAAACATACTTCAGGCTCTTGTGATCAGTAAATATCTCTACTCTATCTCCGTACAAGTAGTGCCTCCACAACTTAAGCGAAAATACTACTGCTGCCAGTTCCAAGTCGTGGGTCATATAATTTCTCTCATGATCACAAAGTTGTCGTGACACATAAGCTATTACCTTCCCATGCTGCATCAAGACACACCCCAATCCTCTGTCTGAAGCGTCGAAATAAACTTTGAATCCTCCGGTCCCATCTAGGAGCGTGAGAATATGAGCTATTACCAAACCTCGCTTCAACTTCTCAAATGATTTTTGGTACTCTACTGTCCATACCAATGGCACATCCTTACGAGTCAACTGGGTCATCGGCGCCAAAATCCTTACAAAATCTGAAATGAATCGCCGGTAGTAGCCGGCTAATCCAAGGAAGCTACGAACCTCTGCCACTGAGCTAGGTACTGGCCATGTCTCGATAGCCACAATCTTCTGGGGATCCACTTCCACTCATCCTCGGGTAATGATATGACCCAAGTACGAAATGCGATCGAGCCAGAACTCGCATTTACTAAACTTGGCATACAACTGGTGCTCTCTAAGCGTCTGAAGGACAATTTTGAGATGCTACTCGTGCTCTGCCTCGCTTTTGCTGTAGACCAGGATATCATCTAGGAACACGATCACGAACTGATCCAAATAAGGCATAAAAATGCGATTCATGAGGTCCATGAATACGGCTGGCGCATTGGTCGCTCCAAAGGGCATAACTAGAAACTCCCAATGCCCATACCTAGATCGAAAAGCTGTCTTCGGGATGTCCTGCTCTCTGACTCTGATCTGGTGGTATCCTGACTGCAAGTCTATCTTCGAGAATACTGAAGCCCTTTTGAGTTGATCAAACAAGTCATCTATCCTCGGGAGAGGGTATCTGTTCTTGATTGTCACTGAGTTCAAGGTACGATAATCTACACATAATCTGGACGTACCATCCTTCTTTTTCACAAGAAGCATCGGGACTCCCCAAGACGATCCACTTGCACGGATGAATCCCTTGGTCCTGAGTTCTTCAATCATCTTGTACAAAACCTCCAACTCTGAAGGTGCCATCCTGTAGACTCGCTCTGATACTGGTGTTGTCCCGGGGATCAAGTCTATAGTGAACTCAATCTCCCGCTCTGGCGGCATCCCTGGAAGCTCCTCTGGAAAGACATCTGGAAACTCTTTAACTATCTGGGGCAACTGTACTGCTGCTACTGCCATCCGCAATACTGGGGGAGATGGCTCCACTACGTCTCTGGAAAATGAAAACTCTGGCTCGCCTGGATTACTAAAGACAACCCTGCCAACATGGCAGTCTATCCTAGTATACTGGTTCCTCAACCAATCCATGCCTAAGACTACATCATAGTCTGCCATAGGGAACTCTATGAATCTAGCGGGGAACTCTCTACCGCTAACTACGATCCGACACGAGGAAAATACTCGATCTACTCCCACAAGACCATTACCAGTAAGTATATTGAGCCTCACTGATAATGACTCGGGCTCCAATCCTATCCGTGTCGCAAATCGTACAGACATGAATGAATGTGATGCACCAGAATCAAATATTACTGATGCTGGAGAGGAGTTGACGAGAATAGTACCTGCCACTACCTCACCTGGTGCAACTTCTTCTTCCATAGTCATCATCATTGCCTGACCTTGTCCTCTGGCTGCGGGTCCCCTCTGCTGGAGCCTCTCTGCCTATTCTGCACTTGGGCTTGGGTATACTGCTGCTGGTTCTGCTGCTGAAATGCCTGGGCCTGAGGCAACAATGGCCTCGGGTACTGCTGCTGCTGCATAGGTGCTGGTCCTCTAACCGATGGACTAGTTAGGTTGGAAAAGGATGAAATACCCCTATTCGGGCAGGCTCCTATCTTGTGATCTGCCGCTCCACAAGCCAGGCACAATCCCTGTGCCCTGCGACAATCTGCCACCACGTGCCCTGGCTTCCCGCAATAAGAACATCCCATCGCGGAAGTCTGTTTCTGCTTCTGCGGGTACGTCGGGGTTGAATGCTGAACCGACGTTACTGAGGTCGCCCGCCTCGGAGTTCCAATGGTCAAATCCTTTGTTGCCGGGACTGGAGCTGATGATTAGTGCATCTGATTGTGGGACCGCTTCCTACCTCCGGTCCTATCCACGATCCTCTGGAAGGTGTACTCGTGCCTCCTAGCTGCCCTCAATACTGCATCGAACGTCTGGTGCTCGAACTGCTCAACTGCCAACAAGATCTCCAAATACAGCCCCTGCTGGAACCGCTGGGCCCTATCAAACTCGGTCGCCACCAAGGTAGGGGCAAACCTACTGAGTCTAGAAAACTCGGATGCATAACCGTTGACCATTCTGCCTCATTGCTTCAAGTTGGTAAACCTCGTCTGCAGGTCGTACCGAGCCACAGCATCGAAATACTTCGTCTGGAATCTTTCTCTAAACACCGCCCAAGTGACCGGCGCTGCTAATCCTACGGCCTGCGCCATCCACCAACTGCGAGCTAAGTCTAGCAACTGTAGGCGTACCACCGCCACCTTCTCATTCTCAGGTGTCCTAGCTGCTTCCAGAACCACCTCGGTATCCTGAAGCCAAGCGTCCGCGGCAATCGCATCTTCGCTGCCGTCGAAGAATGGAGGATTCAAGCGCTTGAAGCTGTTGGCCGCGCTGTTTCCTGGATGACCGCCTCTGGTCAAAGTATCTGCCACTGCCTGGTGCAAGGCATCTCCTCTACGATCCTGGGAAGATATCAAGGTCCTGATGAGACCTACCAAGGTTCCATCATCAGGCTCGGCAGGTCGAACGGACTGAACTGGGGGCTCTCCTCCAGTAGGTACAACTCTGGAGGCTACTCCGGAATGCTGGCCTGATCTCCGGGTTGCTGCTGGTCCACGGGAAGTGCTCCACCTCGCTGATCGGCGGGGTCAGGTACAATGTCGCTGAAGAAGACGACATAGAAAATAATAAGGAAGGACCAGGACAGATCAATGATATAAGCATGTGATCAGGTCAAGATTCTCAGGGATTCGAACATACAAGCAGAGAGCGGGGGCGCCCCAAAACCATGTGACGCCCCAAAACCAGAATACTGGAGAGCGGGGGCATACATAGCCAGCTACGTATATTAAAATGGAATCCACCTCGCTATACGGTCACGACTGTCTAGATATGGGGGTTTATTACAAGCCAACGGTCTCTTAAGGTCAAGCCTATTGTCTCAATCTCAAGCAAGTAATATAGTTAAAAGATGTTAGACCACCAAATATACAATAAAAGGCGTCCCAAATATTACATATTCAGCTGATCATGAAGCTAGTCATACAAAATACGAGGACTAGCAAGAGTTAAGTCATACATGATCAACCCTAGGATTTGTTAATCATGTTTACAGCCTACAGACAGACAGTAAGTAAATATGCATCGAGCTAACAGGTGCTCGTCGGCTAAACGCCTCAAAAGAATAATTTTATAATGTAGTGAGCGAAACAAAATGGAAAACCTAGTCGTAGCCCGGGTTCTTTCTAGTCGCCACCATTGGGCTGGAAGTTCGGTAGATCCTCGGGAGCTGCTCCGAAATCTGGCCACACAAAACCAACTGGGTCAAACCCAAAAAGTGCAAGTGCCACAAGAAGGCCACAAAATAAGAACAAAAGCCAGCATATCAGAACATGAGGACTAGAAGAAAGTACAAGTAATAAAGAGTACAAAAGGACAGAAAACGACTAGGGACGTGGAACCATTCCGGAGCCAGATTACAACCCTTAAACCAAACAAGGACCGGGGTTGTAACCTTTCTCCTGAATAGCACTTTGTCTCTACCCATTTATTGTTAAAGATAAGTAAAACAATCATGTTTAGGAGTACCAGGTACTGGGACTAGACGAGACTTAGACAAGGCTAGACACCATCCATTCACAAGCGGCCAAGCAATTACTACGGCTTACTACTTAACTAACTAGGGTTATCACAAGCCTAATTACTAACAAGATACAAATTGAAAAATTCCCAGTCCCAAGCCCTGCAGACTATCCAGTTATCCTTCCGCGGGTTGAGAGTATGGTTGGGTACATCGTCCAGGAGACGATATACCCTTAGGTGACTTAGAGGGTACAACACATGACATTGTGCAGGAAATGTGCCCTACTCGTCGGCAGGCTACAAGTCCATTTAAAGCGCCCAGATAACAAGATCGCATGTGACTGGAAATCCTCCATGAACTATAGTTTGATCTAGTCATTAGCCTAATCCATATTCAGTGCAAATCCCTGACCGTGGTAACCAGGGAGTCACGTCCTAGACATGATACAAGACAATACAAGTGGATTGCACAAAGCAGCAAGAATGAACACCCACGGAGTCATAGTTGATTATACGAGTCAAGTTAGCCATCCCAACAGCATCAAGTCAAGTCAAGTTACAAGTTACAAGTCAGGAGTGCGCCACCACGGGCCACTATCAAGTTTTCCAGTTGCAAGGATAAATCATGGATCACAGGTCACAAGTTAAGAGCGCACCCCATCGGGTCACTATGAAGAAGATCAGAAAGTACTAAAATCATACTTCACAGAAATCACGAAAATCGTACTAGTCGTAAGCAAAACACCAAAAAATCGTGCCAGGTCGTGTTGGGTCGAGATAGTTGTGTTGTGTGGAACAAGATCTCAAAACTCCAACCCACAAAAGAGAAGCCAAGCCTAAGAAAATAAAACCAAATCACCATTGCGCTGGGAATCAGTTTACATTAGGGGAATGGACTGCGCAGGGGAATGAACTGCGCAGGGGAATGAACTGCGCTGAGGTTGGGTTGCGCTAGGGTCGGCTTGCGCTGGGTCGGCTTGCGCTGAGAGCGGGTTGCGCTGGGTCAAGCTGCGCTGGGTCGGGTTGCGCTGGGAGCGAGCTGCGCAGGGGATGAGCCGCGCTAGGATTGGGTTGTGCTGGAGCCGAGCCGCGCCGGGAGTGAGCTGCACATCGGTCAAGTACGCCAATGGAAGGAAGGCGCGGGAGCTAAAGAGCGCTAGCGCTGGCCGAGGAGTTAGAGCAGTTCATCCATGCGCTAAAGAGCGCTGGCCGAGGATCATCTTCTCCACCAAGCCGAGAGGAAGACCTCAAGAACTCCAAATTTCCAATCTTCATATCTTAGCCAAAACAAAACCAAATTTGGATTTTTAAAGTTCTAACTTGTGTAAAATTGAATTCTCTTCCACATGGAAGCCTCAAATCTAGCAAAAATCAAAGTTTAATAGATCAAAACCAAGAAATTCTGAAAATGGTTAAAACTTAGATCTAGAAAAATGGAAGCTCCAAATCAAAAAATGCCAAGTTCTAATGTTGTTCACCATGGCCTAGTCTGGCTAATGGACAAATAAAATAGGGTTCTTATGTGGTGGAAAGGTGCACTTGCCTATGGTGTTGGTGGAGGAAGGAATAAGAAGATAAAGAAAATTAATGGAAGTTATGAGGAGAGAGAAAGTTAGGTGGGGTTTTAATGAGGGAGGGTATGTTGTGTTGAGGGTGGAGGTTAGCTAAGTATGGTCCAATGCATACTAAACCAAACCAAACCAATTCCTTCTCCATAAAATAAAACCATGCCAGGTCCAAAAACCCATTTTACGAGAAAACCAAAATCTACAAGTTAAGCCAAAACTCAATTACAGGCCAAAATTCGAAAAAATAAAATACAGGTCCGAAATACATATACGCCTAATTAAAATACGTATTCCAAAATACGGGCATTACAAGACTGTATTCTGTATTGTCACCTCCACTCAGAGTGTTTATACTGTACAGGTACCTTATATTGTTAGATGTTGTGACCTAGGACAGCGTTCTACCGTCGACACTGTAGCGTAGGTTGGACGTACCCACTTCTCGTACCCTTACTCTATGGTGCGGGTTGTGACAGCGTGCGTGCTTATGTGTGTGAGTATGTGTGTGCGTATGTGTCGTGTTTATGTGTGTGCGTATCATGTATGACATGTCAGCATATGTGCATGTCGTATCGTGTCTGTGTCAGTATGTCAGGAGGAGGGAGATAGGGTTAGGGTTTGCCTGCCTTGGTCGGAGTCGAGTCGGGTCGGGGTCGTCGGGCTGGAGCAACGGCGGAGGGGACTGGTCGGGTCGGCGTCGACGAGGGGAATCGATGGTAGAGGAGTGGTGGAGGAATGGGGGTCACCGGTGGAGGAAGGACACCGGAGGAACGGGGGTCACCGCGGGGTAGGGGTTCGCCACGGGGAGGGGGTCGCCTGAGGGAGGGGGACACCGGAGGGACGGGAGGGGAAAGAAAATTTGGGGACGAGAGAGCGAGAAGAATTTAGGGTGAAAAAAATAAAAAGTCGATCGGCACTTGAACCCTATATGAAACTTTTTAGCGACGTCTAAAAAAGGACGTCACTAAACGTCGCTATAAACTAAAGATACGGCGACGTACAGAAGTATGAGTCGGAAAACGTCGCTAAACGAAACAAAACAACGACATTTTGCAATGAGACCACGACATCTACTTTCTGAACAATAATGCTTCTCGCTACTTGTCGCTCTACGTCGCTAATAGTGACGTTCAACGACGTCTTTTATATACGTCGCTAAATACACAGAAAGTAGCAACGTTATTACTCGGAGTTACTAAATTCGTCGCCAATATGACTTATTTTGGTAGTGTGCATGTAACCCCTCTTCCCAGAATTTTAAATTATATTTTATTTATTTATTTAAATTAAATGGTAATTTTTAGAATTTATAAATAATTATTTAGTTAATTATTACGGTAGATGATTTTAGCCATGATGGAGTTTTGGAGTACACGGTGACTAGAAATCGTGGCACTGATAGTGCGGTGGCGTACTTTGACTAGTATTTAGCCTTGGTAGGGGAAGGCCGAGCCATAGGAGTGTCCTAACTAAGAAAACTAGGCCAAGTTGTGACATGACCACTATAAATAATTTAATTATTTATTATTAATATTATTTGATTTTTAGGTGACCCGGTTGTACCAACTTAGTTCGGACTGCACCCGAACCGAGCCTAAGCCTATGTAGTCGGGTAGTGCGTCCACAGACATCCGTATCGATATATATATTTGACTGTGTATTTCACATCCTATTATAAATAATCTAATGAATATCCCTAAGTATTCTTTAATTGAATATCATTATTAGTTGATATTAAATGGCATTGGTATAAAATAGGTCTTTGTATACTTTGGGATTATTAGATGTACATAATGGTGTATACACCATTATTGATTTATTGAATTTAGCTATTATTATTAATATTATTATTTTATTATCAATATTAGTGAGGTTATTATTATATAATGTTATTTTATTATTCTTGGTATATATTTATTTAGTTATCAAATAAATGTTATAATGTGTATATAGGAATATATAAGACATATGGATTACCTATTAAATATTTATAAATATATACTCTTAGTATTAATTATAAAAATAAGTATATATATATATTGAGTCATATGAGTATATACATATAAATGTGTGTATACAAATATATTATATATATGTGTATGTATAGAGGTATATAAATATATATGTGTGGATGTGTATATATATATATATATATATATATATATATATATATATATATATATATATATATACATATAAATGTATACATTGTATATATGTAAAAAAAATATATATATATATATATATTGTATATATGTGTAGATGTATACATATAAATATATAAAGGTATACGGGTGCGTATATATATAGACATATATATGTATATATACATATATACATACATATATATGTATGGTTGTATTAAAAAAAGGAAATAAAGAAAGCAGCAATACCCAGCCTGCCTGCCAGAAGCTGAGCCCCCCAAGCTCACTCAGGTCGAGCCCAGGCTATCTCAGCCCAGTGCCAAACTGAGGCCATCAACCCACAGCATCCAGAGAGTTTCCTCAGCCAAAAATAAGATAGGTCGAGCCCGAGCACCGCTCGGTTTGCTCAGAAACCGCACGTATAGGTTATAAAAAAACGACCGAGAGAGGGAGAGATGAAGCTATAAACCCTAATCTTAACCCTCGCTGCGATCAGAGTCGTCCACCCTGGACGCGCCGTCGTCGACACGACCGCCGGAATGCCGCCTGGAACGGCAGACCGCGCGCGCATCAGAGCGCAGCAACAGCAGCGTGGCGAAGCGCCTTCGTGCGATGATTTCTTCGCCTATACTCCACCATCTTCCGAACTATTTTCACGGGTCAGGTCTCCAGGTAACCCCCTACAAGACTCTTTAATTAGATTGTTTAAGTTCGCGTCGAGCACGACGATATACGGTTCAAAAAATCGTCATAAATCAGTCCCAAAATAGGACAACGGTTCATCCTCAACCTCTAGTTTGGAAGAGAGATTATGAACCAACCACTAGGAATTTTCCAAAACTAATTTGATACAGTCCTAGACAACCTATAGAGCTGCCAAACCCTTTTTACGGAATTTGGTTTCATCGACCGAGCGTCGAGAAATCCTCTTTCCAACTTTGACGAAAAACTGATTTCAAAATATTAAAAATTTACGAAAACCTTCGATACGACGTGTGTCCCGCCAATCCGGGCGATGTGGTCGCGAATCGAAGGCATCAAAAGCTGCGTATCGGCTTCGTGGTCGTGTGGGCTTTGACGGAATTCAAATTGGTCGCGTGTGCGCGACGAATTTGATGCGTATCCGTCGAAATTCTCCGTATCGGCCTCTGTGCAAATTTTCTAATTACTTTGTGCACGCTCGTCAGATCGAGACAAAACTTGCGCCAGCAGGACCGTATCATTTTTTTGGTCCTGTATGCCAAGTTTGGTCCAATTCTGAGACAGTTGAATCAGACGCCGTTTTGCGGGCCCTACGGTCCGACTCAACGGGCGATTTTGTGCACGGCCTGCCGGAATCCAACTCTGGACATACGGTTGGGTTCGTATCGAAAAACTAGATCTATAGACATATAGTTTGATGACTTTAGAGACCGTTGACTCTGGCACGCTTTTCGGTGCAAAGCGGGTCCAACGGCGGACATCGTTTTGGCCCAAAATTACCGTTTTGCTCCTGTGTCCAGAATTGGGCTTAAGGACAGGCAATTCTAGATAATTTGACTATTCTGAGAACATTGGTAATGTTTATTTCAGCTTCCGAGAACTATTGTACGGGTTTTGATTATTGTGGCATTCTGAGTGGTTCAGATTATCGGTTTCACCAACACAGGACCACAGTCGAGTACAGTTTATTGTCTACATTTTGATATTGATCTTTACTATATTTCATTGATTATTCATTGGTTATGTTATTTTTATACTCTATTATAAATTATTGAGTCGGGAATGAGAAGTACCAATGATGTGTGATCCGACCGTAGACCGTGTTTATTTTCATGCAGTAGATCTCGTAGACCGTGTTTATTTTCATGCAGTAGATCTCGTAGATCGTGTTTATTTTCATGCAGTAGATCTTCTAGACCGTATTTATTTTTATGCAGAAGATCTCGTAGACCGTGTTTATTTTTCTGCAAGTAGACATTGTAGACTGTGTTTATTTTTCTGTAAGTAGACATTGTAGACCGTATTTATTTTCTGTAAGTAGACCACGTAGACCGTGCAGTGTAGTATCCCAGACTGATCACATATCAAAGGTACTTCTAGTAGTTGGGGAAAGTATTTGGTGTCTATTTATTTTCTATTGTTTTTCCGTATTTTCTGTTTATTTTCAAACTCATGATTGATGTCTAACCATTATTTTATAGTCATTTTCTTTATTTGAAATTATATTCAGTGAATTGTGCGCGTTCCATTCCTGACTATAAACCAATATTTTCAGGTTAGCTATGGATTCACTTAGCTTGGGGAGTAACGGGAACACTTGCAGACAAAAGCCTAGAGACTAGCTAGATAGTTGAGTTGTAGTCATTCATTTATTTGTACAAGTTTATATTTTCTACAAATGTAAAACTTATGATCATTGTAAGTTAAATTAATTATGTGAATAAGCATTATTTGTGATTTTGATCTTCATGGCCGTGACAGCGTTCTACCGCCGACACTGCGGCGTAGGCTGGCTTGGACACATCTCGTATCCGTTTAAAAAAATGGGTGCGGGTCGTAACAAGTTTTTGTGGTGGCCCATGTAGGTCTGTTTTCGCAAATCATGCGAACTCATGATAGTACTTAAGTTAGCCGTACTATTGTGAGCCTGCGACAAAGAAATGCTCATTCACGAATTAGGATTAATTTAATTTACGAGAATGACTAGGAATATGAGTCCCCTAAACAAATTTATCGATGGGTAGTCTAGGCCATGCAATTTAGATACGGAGTTAGTAATTTTGATAGATTGTCAGATCCTTATAGGTACACTATTATCTCTTGATATGACAATATGATCCAATGTGGATAGATTATTCACTTGGTGAGACATGGCTTCTTAGAATTAATGATCTAACCTTGATAAACTATTAAATTTTTTTCTTTGCCCCTTTAGATATCATCCTCATATCTTAAACTGAATTGCCTATTTAGTTCTTAGTTGCCCTAAGATTTATCATTATATAATTTCTGCTTATGTTATCTATATACGAACCTCGAGTTAGTTTCGACCCAAAGTTTTCCTCAATGGTTGGAATATACATGAAAGAGGTACTAGAATGTTTGTAGTTCTTTGTCTTCGGTTTGTTCCTCCATATGCAACCTTTTATTTTAAGGGGTGACCGATAGGAAATTACTTACGCTTTGTTTCATAGCCACTTGTTTGAATTTCTAGAAGCTTATGAACTTTTATAGATTTTAGTTAAAAGAATGTTGATTAACTCGTAATGGCGGGACAACAGCGCACTGTCGCCATTTATTTGAATTATTGACACTATGGATTCACTGTAGCCAGCAGCGCACTGGCAAGACACGACCACAGAGTTGAAATTGGTTTAAGAAAATATAGGTCATAGAATATTGCTAAAACTACGGCTAGTGGTCCTCTTTTGACCGTAGTCGCCCTCGTGTCAATATAAGGTAGAGTATTGGGTAGCATATCACATCTGAAGCGCGAAACCAAGGGTTTACCACAGCCAGAGTATACGGGCAGGGCATAGTCCTTGGTGAAATGATTTCAGATGTGACTACAAGTTTAGGACACTATGGAGGATAGAACAATGCCATGTATGTCCCTTAAGATCCAAAGCCAATACTAGTAGAAGTTCTGCAGGATGGATAGCATGTCTCCAAACCTAGTATTCCGTGGTCCTTGTAATCTATTGACGAGGTAATTGACTGACACTAATAGGTTTACCTGGAATATATAAGTCGGAAGTCCATAACCCATTGGTTGACCAAGTCCTTGTGTATAAGAAGATAGTAGGAAGACTGTATAAGCAAGAACACCGGGTAAGGTTTTTGATTCTCTCAAAACTCGAATTAATTGTGCCTTCTTTCCAAAATTCTCACATACTTGTATTTGACCATCTTGACCAATGTTGCTATTATAGCCTAGTTTTTGCAAGCTTGCTCTTTTATCGAGCTTGATTCAAGACATATGTTTATTGGGGACGCCTGCTAACATATTGTCTAATCAGAATCAGTGTATTATGGTTTGATCAACCATGATACATTTGGTTCGCACTTTATTTAATTATCCTACATGGATTGAGATATCGAGGTATCTATGATCTCATCTACGACTGCATTGATAATTCCTCTTGAATTATATGTTCGCCTTTGAATCCCGTAATTGTATTCAGTGACACCTCCCTTGAACTCTTTATTGTTTTTGTCTTTCATTGATTCGGAAAGACGAAAGCTCAAAATTGGTAGAGAGATATCCCCCATGACTATGGTAGTTGTATACACAAGTGTAGCTACCATCGGCCAGTCATGTGAATGAGTTACTCGTTCTCCTCTCGACCCTGAAACTATTATTGGGACTTTCAAGCCATCCGAATTTGAGAATGGTTAGGGTTTTACCCTTAGTCAAAAATGTCAACTTAGAAGACTATTTATTCTCAAGAAACCAATTTATTGTGAGTTTCTAATTGATTGCTTGAAGCTTGCTTTAACTAACAACCCATGAGCCTTAACCCAACCCTTCCTCAACCAAACCCACAGTTTGGACATGAGATAAATAGAAATTCATGGCTCAGTTGTTAATTCTTTTCATATGATATGCCTTAGAGTTGGTTACCCCGTCGACAACTCTTATATACTGTGGACAAGCATGTCATTCTATTTTCTCGACCATGTGTCGTTGTACACACTCATTTTCCAATTATTAAGGAACGATCCTTGACTTGACTTATAACTACCGTATTCCGTTATGCCGTACCTCATTCTTTATTAACAAGAGTCGAGTACAGTATCCGGACTTTGGAATCCTTCTAACCTCGTTATTCCTAAAACCATGTCTTAGCTTCTAATGTGGGTAGACTGTAAGCTTCCTAAAAATTTTAGGATATACCAGGATGTAAAACCCCTAAATTTCTACTATTTTTATTATTATTATTAAATTTGCATGGATTTAAAATTTTGTATTGTACGCCACGTAGTCGTATTATACGTCGCGCATGAAATTTTGTTTTTCAAAATTGCTCGACGAGTGTGAATATGTGCGAGCGTACATATTTTTGAAAATATTATTTTTCTATTTTTAAATTTTCAAAATAATATACATAATAATTATTTTGTTATCGTTCCAATTATTTCCAAGTTTGTTATTTTGTTTATAAAGCCTTACATTTTCACAATTATTATTAATAAATAATATTTTTAGTTGTATGCTAGAAAAGCATAATTATAAGAATATTAATTGTACAAACATATATTTTCGTAATTATTTATTTGTTATTTTAAATAATGTAATTTTCGAAATTAATTATTATAGTATTTTTGGACAACATATTTTTGAAATATTTGTGACAATTTAAATTTTGATTTGATCCCATGGATACATTTAAATAGATTTAATTAGTATCCATATTTGGAATTTGATTTATCCTATTGATTTTAAACTAAAAATTTAATTTGATTTAATTTGATTTAATTGGATTTGGATTGGATTGTACTTGATTGATTGATTTAATTTAAATAGATGATCTATCTAATTTGGGTTTAAACAATCCTAATCATTATCTAATTGGGAATTTCCACATCCTATATAAATAGGCAGGTACTCCTCCAACTTTTTATTCTTTCACAAAATTCCACCATCCACAAGTGTAGTGCCTCGTGTCCGTGTTCGTGTCCGTGTCCGTGTCCGCTTCCCATTCTTATTCATGATATTTTTACATATACATTATTCTCTCCGTCGTGTCGGACAACCCCGACACCGTAAAATTTCTAGCATAACCCATTAAGAACACCACCACGCCACCTCCTCCTTCTTGTACCCTCCTTCCCGATTTCCCGTCCCGACCAACCCGTCTCCCCGACACCACCAGCGCCTTCACCACACACCCGACCTCGACCACCCAGCCTCGACGTCCCTACCAACACCAGCATCACCGACACCACCAAATCAGAACCACCACCATCGTCACCATCATCATCATCCCCACCACGACCGACACCAAACCCCGACCAACAGGGCACCACCACCGCCACCACGGCCAATGGCCGGACCGGCAGCCCAACGCCGCCACGGTATGACAGAAACCACCAGCTGACCCTCAAAACTCCGGCCATCGTCGGAGCCACCAAGACCTACCAGAGCCCAAAATAAAACCAAAAGAAAAACCAACAACCCACACACCCCCTCACCTGACCGCCGCGCCGGAGCAGTCCGCCGCCCCTGTCCTCGACCTCCGCCAGCGTCTGTGCGAGCAGCCCCACTCGCCTGTACCATCCCCTGGCTACTTCGGTTGCAGCGTCGCCGGATCTCTGCGAAGTGAGCCTCCGCACGTCCGCGCTGCTCCTCACCTCGGCACCGCCGCCGCGCAGGTGAAGACCCCGCCGCGTCCTCCCGCTCCTCGCCGTCCTCTTGTGCCGATCAGCTCTCTTCCGCCCGTGACCTAGCCGCCGCCTCCTTCCTAGGCCGGCGCACCACCGTTCCCTCTCCAGCCTCTCTCGAGCTCACCCACCGGCCACCGAAACCCTCCGGCGAGCCCAGCGCGGCCATCAGCACCGCAGCCTTGGCCGGCGTCGAACCACCCAAACCCCGAAATCGCCACCCTCTCCAAGTTCCGCCGCCTCCTCCGGCGCAACGCCCACCGCGCGAGCCGGCAACACTCCACCGGAAACCCTCTTCTTCTCCCGCTCCTCCTCTCGCCGGATCTTCCGAACTCCGCCGATCGCCTTCACTCCGGCTCCCCCTCGCCACTCCGATTCTCCTCCTCTCTTCCCCCGTGCCCCGCCGGACCATCGACCCTTTCGCAGCCGGCCGAAACCCACTCCCTCCGCTCCACTCTCTCTCTCAGCCTCTCTCTCTCACTCTAACCTTTTTTTTTACTCTTAATCATTCTCTCTCTCTCTCTCTGTTGGATCACGAGGTCGAGAAGAGCAGTAGATATTTTGATTTTTTTTTTCTTTTCATTATCATTATTATTATTATCATATCTATCATTAGTATTATATTATAATTATTATTATCATAAATATCATTATCATTATTATAATTACTTATTATTATTATTATTATTATTATTATTATTATTATTTTCTTTAGTTAATTATGTGTTAAAATAAATATATAAATTATAGTTTTCAAAATTTTATTTTGGGCTTGGCCTGTATAAACTTTCAAAACTTGGTTTAGACACCCTCTAAATAGTATATTATTATTTTTAAATATAGCTCTAAAAAGTCTATTTTGACTAAATTGGATTTTAGCGCTAAAATAATTTCTCAATATTTTAAGTGTTTACCTAAATTAGTGTTATATTATTTTGTATCATTTATGGCTTTTAGTTAAAAATTTATTTGATAAAAATTAGTTTTTTTAGCCTAAAAGTATTTTTAGTCTAAAATTATTTTCCTATAGAAATGAGTTTTTTTTATATATTTCGAATATCTATTGTCGTCCATGACCAATCCCAATCTTCCTATTTCTTGCCAATTCCAAACTACTTGATATCCACCCTAACTAAATTGACCCTCATGGACCCGATGGAACTGTCAGTGTCACCACCCGAGGTCACCTTGTATAGTTGTTACACCGAAGTTGCAGTTCGTGCCCCCTTGATCATCGCAGCATACCAAGCGTCCTACCAGGCAAGACACCTTGCCATTAGCTGTTTAATTATTTTAGCTCATATTTCATGCATTACTTATTTTCCTTATGCAAAATAAACTGTGATACATGACATAACTGTTAGAACTTACCGTTCATTTATATTTCCTGCTGTGTATTATTTTTTACAAATTAAACCTAGATTTAAGGGACCACCTTGTGTGTTGCATTCATTGGCCTTGACACGTTGTAACACGAGGTTGTGTGTCGCATGTAGAACACGAAAGTGCGTGATTGGCTGGCCACCAGTACGTACAAGCCGTGCGATAGGAATAAACGCTAATAGAGATTGCATGCTAGTTTGACTTAGCGGTTATAGTGGTTTGTGTTGTGGATACAACACAATAGGCACTGGGTGGGGAGGACAATTCCTTAGCGTATGGGTTTCGATGTACTTCCTTTGTGACCCGGACTCTCCGCTGGAGATACGGGGTTGATGACCCAAGATTACTGACGGCCACTGACGATTCTGCGGAACGTCATGCTCTTCCTGATGGGGCCTCTGGTGCCCAAGTGGGACTACGCCGATCCTATTTAGCCAGGGCCCATGCGTAGGAAGGATTGTTCTTAACAACATTTCACTTAGAATGGTAGGCTACCCTATCCGTTAGGTACGAGTACTTTTGGTTTGGGTACTTGTATCTGACCGTGGCTTGGAACAATAACTTGTCGCGAATTAGTTCGTCACATCTTATCCTTGTTTGGTTGTAGGTGTGACTTACTACTTCGATGAGAAGGTATTGAACCTTGTTGGGGTCCGGATACCATATTGGATTCATAGCATGGGAAGATACGTTACCGTGAATTAGTTTACCATCTCATGTCCTTGTTTGGTTGGGGGGTTGGTACGCTCGTTCAGTAGGTGCGTATTGGAACATGTTATAATTCGATTTACTTATTTATTTGAGCAATATTTATTCAGTTTATATGGCATGCTATTATGTGTCTTGTTACGTCCCTCTGAGGACCTGGTTGTCTTGCCAGGTGTGTGCTATTGTCTTTCGCAGGTGCTCTAGCTCTAGCCGTGATCTTCGCTACTTCTTCGAGGATGATTGCACTTGGATCGTCTTCGCTTCGCTCGCCACTCATTTCATTTTCTATGTACTTTCCTTCTTTTGTTGGTAGTGGATTTGTCTCCGCCCAACATATTGTATCAAGATAATTCATTCTTATTATATGATCTTTTATTCATTTATTTTGCGTGGATGAGATTAGTTATGGTTCTACTGCATTTTACAGCTTATGTATTTATACGAGGCTTCCATATATTGGAGTATACTTCGTATGAATACAGCTGGCATGTCTACGTTCCTAGTCCTACGTATTTTGGGACTGGGGCGTTACATGTTTTTGTGGTGGCCCATGCAGGTCAAGATAAATTGTTTGGTTACTTTACCGTACCAAGCAAGCCTGCGAATAGGATTAGAAGTCTAGGATCTCATCCACATACTTGACCACTTTCCTTAATTTTATCTACCGTTTGGCTCATCAATTGCATCTTGTTTGATTCCTTCTATCATTATCCTTATCTTTTCTTCGTGCTGCTAGAGATTGACCCTACTAGTTAGACATTGTCCCAAAACACCTTAGTTAAATTCTTTAAGTTGGGTAGAATACCTTATGAACTAGCAACCCCTTTGACCTAGTGACCTATATTAGCAAGCTTATTTAGATCCTAGAAACTAGAGGACCTAACCCGTCTAGCCAACCAAGGACTTGGACAAGAAGACTATAGGACGACTGTATAAAGACCATCGCAGGACATGACTTAGCTCCTTTAGAGGTTCGAACCAATTTCTACTCTCGGGCCTATAATTTCACTCTCTTGACAAATGTTGCTACTACAACCTAGATTTGCAAGTTCATTGATTATAGAGCTTGTTCACGACATATGTTATTGGAAGATATCCCACTAACATGTTGTCTAATCAGAACCGGTGCATAATGGTCTGATCAACCAAATGCACTTTGGTTCGCTTTTGCCTATTATTCTACGTGGATGGGGACATAGTTAAGCTTGTCCTCTAGAGTCCCATCCACGACTGCCTTGACAATTCCTTTGAAATTATTCGATCCTCTTTGAATCACGTATTCGTATTCGATAACGCCTCCTTCGAACTCTATACTGCTTTCACCTTCACCTACTTTAGAAGAACGAAAGCGTTGTGCTAGAAGATTCCTCTAGCTATCCTATCGCCTATAACCATTATCACTCGACGTTGCTATATCTTAATCTTAACTACTCGTGTAGGCCTCAAAAATGAAAGTCACGCTAAGTTGATCAGAACAAGTCCAACAGTCACGCTCAGTTGATCAGGACAATATTTACAAATCACGCTGAGGAGATAGTTGATCATTTGTCAGAGTGTAATTATGACTGACAGCACGATAGTCGAAGAATGTCTCTTCGTATGCCACGTATGCACAGAACTCGAGAGATCATAGCCGCCTATTGCGTGACTTTTTGAAATCTTCTTCAGCAAGACTCAGCCTTCGTCAAGTTGGCGTACCAAAAGAGTTTCTTGTCATTTAATACGATTGACAAAAGCAATCACTGTCAGAGATTTTATGTCAGTCAAGGCACGCCAAATCAAGACAGCTGGCAGTCCTATCTCAAGTCTGCATGTATTTTGAGCTTTCTATCTCAAGTTTGCATGGATTCTGAAGTTTCTTCCCTCAAGTCAGCGTGGATTTTGAAGCTTTTTGCCCCAAGTCTGCGTGGATCTTGAAGCTTCTTACCCCAAGTTTGCGTGGATTTTGAAGCTTTCTACCCCGAGTCTGCGTGGATTTCGTCTTCAACAAGTCTGCGTGGATTTTATCAAATTGGAGTACGTGGCAGCCATGCCACTGATCTCTCGCCTGCGTGTCCTGTAACTTGCATACGACTCATGCATGATCGCCATGTGTCCAACAGTTACAGGCCACGTCCAGTAATTGCTCACAGTCTTGCGTATGTTAAATCATGCGTGATTTTTAACTAGGCACAGGCTGTGAAGTCAGTTATCCTTACAGTTATTTTTGACTCTATAAATAGAGTTCTTTTTCTCATTCATTGTACAGATACATAGTTATCTACTATCAAAATTTTGAGAGCTTTTCTTCTTCGCATAGTCCAAGGGATAAAGTGATCGTCTTCTAGATCAGATTCCTACAGTTGTAATTTTCCCAGATACACAATAAATAAAGGAATTTATTTATGAAAAACAAATTGGCGACTCTGCTGGGAAAAACTATCTCCTCTTCTGAGATGGCAACAACTCAATGCGACACTTCGTCAGTCGGCTTGACAAAGAAGGTGATGACGATCCAATTCGATCAACTCGCCTATGAAGAAATGCAGCGGGCTAAGAGTGGCAAGCCCACTTCAGCCTCCATTATCACTGCCAAGTCGAAGGGACACTCTGTCTATATCCCTAAGAATCAGTTGGCAGCCAATGGTGAAGTCTCTGCCACAGTGTCTACTCCTAACACTGGCAAGAACTCTACTACAAGCACGTACACTCTTGTGCGCTCGAAGATGACAGCAATCAAAGGTCACGCTGACAGTACTGGCTCCTTAGCCAAATCTGTTCCAGTGTGCAATCTCTCATTCAAAAATCACGCTGATAGCACTGGCTCCTTAGCCAAATCTGTTCCAGTGTATATTTCCAGAATCAAAAATCACGCTGACAGTACTGGTTCTTTAACCAAATCTATTCCAGCGTGTATTTCCAAAATCAAAAATCACGCTGACAGTACTGGCTCTTTAGTCAAATCTGTTCCAGCGTGTAATTCTAAAATCAACAATCACGCTAAACAGCACTGGTTCTTTAACCAAGCCTGTTTCAACGTGTATTTCATCTAAGAAGAATAGCTCTTTAGCTATCTCTTCTTCTTTACCAAGTTCTACTAGAACTGGGGGTGGTCTTCCACACAGAGTCCCTTCGAAAAGGAATAACTCTTTAGTTGTTTTTTTCTGTTCCTGTAGTTTTTACTTCAGGAACAGCTTTGACTGACAATTTTGTTAGTCAAAGAAAAGGAGATGGTCTTTTGACTACTCTTCCTTCTGGACATTCTATGTCTCAAAACTTGAATGAGTCTAAGAAGAAATATTCCTTAGTGTCTTCTTCTATGACTTCTTCAAATTAGGCACAGAATCTGTCCATAAAAGAGGGTCTGTTACCAACTCATAATCAAAGGGATGGTTCAACTCTTCCTTCTCTGCAAATATCCAGATCAATGTTTCCAAAACCAATGTGTTACCTCCAACTGATTTAAGAGCAAAACTTAATCAAATCCGTTTGGGAACCACTTCTGGTGTTAAGAAACCACATCAATCGGAAACAAGGTTAAGAGATCCAGATGCAGAGTATGCAAGAAACTACGTGGCTCATATTAATCACTCTTTATATAATCAAGAGCCATCAAGACCCAAGAACAGGAAATATACTCCTCAATCTTCACAAACAGATTTACGAGAACATCTTCAACAGAAGAGAAGGAGTAATTCTGTGACAATGGACCATGCTGAATGTGACTTCCAGCCAAGAGTCATAATTCAATGCAGATGTCAATCAATGGCTCATGACCATGTTGATCATGAATGTGACTTCCAGCCAAGAGTTACAATGCAATACAGATGTCAAACTAAACGACAATCTGTCTTCAATCGGATTCAGTGTGAACTTATGCCTGATGAAGATGAGCCTTTGTTTGCTTCTGTCAACATGACCTCTCGGGATACTGGGGGTAGAGTTGATAGTCCAGATGGAGTATATAGAAACACCAGAGCAAGAGTCCTAGCTACTAGTCAGAGAACTTTGATTTCTGAAGACGATTCTGAATTCCTTGGAGAATCTAACTTCCCACCTCTTCCTACTGGGGGTAGTTCTCCTATAATTGACTTTGATGCACGAAGCAGTGATTCAGAGCATACAACATCCACCAATTCCTCAATAATCCCTCGTACAGTCACGACGTATATGGTGGATGGGAATAATGAATTGAACAATAAACCTTCCTCTTCAGTGACTCCTCAAGATCAAAGGATTGCTTCTTTGGAACAGCAAATGAAGTCTATGGCTGATACTATGAAGTCAATGTATGAACTCATGACAGCTCAGTTGCAAAATTGACAGACTATACCAGATGCCATACCAACTGACGCTGATATGAGTCCAGTACAAGTTCCTCCAGCAGTACAATCCAATACTCCTGTACCAGCTCAACCAAACCCTAGTCTCTCTGGAGCTGGGGGTAGTGCTTATAATGCTGTTCCTCCTCCCAACTATTCTCTACAAGTTACAACTCCACAATCCTCCGGAGTTGTTAATGAAGAATGAGGAATCTTAAAACTCAATTCGAGGCATTCAAACAAAAAGATGGTTTACAAAGGTTAGGCATCAAGCAACCTTATCCGATAGAATGGAAGCAAGTATCGTATCCTCCAAAATACAAGCCTCCTACTATCTCATTCTATGATGGAACCACTTCTCCAAGTCAGTTTATTAATCACTTTGAAGTGATGACTGATCAGCTGCAACCAAGCGATGCCTTCCTTACTCGGGTGTTTGTTGGATGTCTCAAGGGAACGGCTTATGAATGGTATAGAAGTCTCCCAGATGGGAGCATTACCTCATTTGTCAGTTTCAAGCAGATGTTTCTTGAATGGTTCTATGAAGGGCTCAATGACATGACTATGTCTGCTCTTATTAGAATCAAGCAGAAAAATAATGAAACTACAGAAGAGTACATTGAACGGTTTCGAAGAGAAGCTCTGAAGATGCCTCTTGGAACTCCTGATGCTGTCACTATCGACACATGCAAATCAAACTTGTTGCCAATCATCAGCATGTGGACAGGATCCACCCAATTCCAAGACTGGCCTTCTTTCATAGTTAGTGCCAAGGCTGCAGAAATTAGTGCTAAAACTTTCAAAGGTTTAGGAGTGCAGATGACTCCCAAAGAAATAGGTTAAGGTACTAACAATAAAAACAATGCTCGCAAAGGAAAAGAAACTCTTAAAGTTAATCTTCAGAGCAAAGATGCATCAATTGTTCAAACGCCTGTAACTCAACAACCAAGAACACCTCGCCCTAAAGAAGAATACTCTTTCGATGATGATGATGTCCTTGGTATCTTTGAATGTCTGCTGAAAGGTAATAAGATACAATTACCTGAGATCAAGAAACCTGATGAAGCTGGTAAGACAGATCATCCCAAATACTGCCCATATCACAGAATACTGGGTCACACAATTCGTACATGTTATGTACTGAAAGGAAAGATCCAAGAAATGATTAAATCTGGAGCCATCTCTCTTACTCCAAAAGAGAAGACCGTCACCTCCAATGTCGTCTCTATGCAATTCGGAGATTTCCCTCCTCAACTCCTTGAAAGTGGGATCGTTCCTATTCCTAAGGCAACTCTTGAAATAGTGAATCTTCCTCCTCCACAGTCTGAAGGATCAGTGCCAATCACTTTGGAAACTGAAGAAATTATGTGGATTCATCCTGATCTAGTGGCAGATTTTGAATCTCCTCAAAGGACTACTTCTCGAAAGTCTAAGAAGGCTGGAAAGATTAAGTCATGTCATATGACTTCTCTTGGATCTATCTCTGACACAGAGCCAAAAGACAAAGAAGAAGCACTTGCTGGTGCTACTCGAACAGGGAAATCTTATTTAAAGGATTATTCCAAGAATCCTGAGGATACTCCTGATATCCCTCCAGCTGATAAAGATGCTCCTAATGTTCCTCCTGAAGAGGAATCATTCACTGCACCTGTTCCTTCAACTACCCCAGTCGAACCTGTTTCTTCCAAGCCCACAGCTCTGGAGGAAGGCAAACAACAGGTTCGATTTGATAAACCAATCAAGAAGTCCCCTCCTCTTGGACTTCAGAAGCCTTATAATTTTGACATTTTAGCTCAGCTTGCTAATACTCCAGCTAGAATGTCCCTCTTTGAACTTCTACGTCTTTCCAAAGAGACTCGGGAGACGTTAAGTGAAGCACTTCTACAGGCGGACTCTTGTCTTGCACAATTGAAGAAGCCAGATGCGGAACCTGCTACTTGCTTACATTGTAACAGTGTACTGGAGATTATCCCAAATATCACCTTTACACAAGACGACATGCTACTGGAGGATAATCGACATGATCGGCCTCTCTACTACACCGGTTATATCGATACAATGAAGATAGATCGTATCCTTATTGATCCAGGGTCTGCTATAAGCATAAAGCCAAAGAGCCTATTGGATGAACTAAAAATCCCTCTTCACAAACTTTCCAAGACGGTTACTACTATCCTGGGATTCAATCAAAGTCGAAGCGAGTCTTTGGGAAAGATTCATCTGAAGCCTCAAATAGGTGATTTCAGATCCAAAGTCACTTTCTATGTGATCGAGATCGTGGGATCCTATAATCATTTTCTGGGGAGGCCCTTTCTTCATGACAATAATGTGGTGCCTTCTACTCTTCATCAGTGTTTTAAATACATTGATAGCAATGGAAGAGTACAAAAAGAAGTTGCTGATATAAATCCCTTCTATGGGGTTGAAGCCTATTTCAATGATTCCCGGATGTACAAAGAAGAGTATACAAGGGAGATACAAGCTATGGAGAAAGAGGATTCACAAAGTGAGACTTTAATAATTCCTGTTAAAGGTCGAACTACTCAGCAACAATCTCCCAAACCCTCTAGAGAAGGTTCTTTCATCATTCCGGTGACTGGACGGATCTCTCCGTTACCTCAGTCGTCTGCTCAAGATACACTGATCATTCCTGTCAGTGGGCGTACTGCAACTCCTGCATCTTCACATGTGAAACAAGATACTCTGCTAATTCCAGTTGGAGGGCGAATTATTCTTCCATCTCAAGCTTCAAGGGAGCTCACCTCTTCTGAGCTATTTGTTATCGATCTTAATCGAAACAACGCTTCTTCTCGTTCTTCTTCTCCCCCTTTAGTCATTGATTTGGCTAAGATCTTTAAGGCTCAGCCTTCTCCAAATGTAAATATTGCTGCTTTTACATTTAATGAAAAGTCTCCATCTTTGCAGTACGTTGATGTGTGCAATTATGTTCATAGTTATTTACATTTGTTAGATGACTTGAACACAATAACCATAGGGGTTGTACAGACTGTTCATACAGATGTATCCTTAGAACCTGTACAATCTTCATACTTTCTAGTTCCCAGCAGAAATTAAGCCAGGAGACATTCCAATATTCTTCTATAAAGGGCCCCAAAGTCCTTCTGATTTAGAAGATGATGACAAAAATGATGATACTGGAAGATTACAATTATGTCGTTATAGTCAGCAATCTAAAGACATCATTAAAAATATGGGCTATGACTTCAGAACTGGCCTCAACAGTGGAAAAGGAAAAAAAATGCTTGTCCGGATTCCTCCTCTGAAATATGGGAGGACAAAATACGGATTGGGCTATACTGCTCCTACTCCTTTTATCAATATTGTTCATGAAGATTCCGAATCTGACGAAGATAAGAGATCTGATTCTTCTAGTACCACTTCTTGGGATTCCGATATGAGTATCGGTGATTTCTACTGCAACATTCTGTCTTCCAACATGGTCTTTATTGACCATTCTGAAGAAAGTGATGAAGACGAAGAAGAATTTGAAATCTCACCTGAATCAGAACAATGGGCCCAAAGGTTAGATAATCAATGGGAGTTCCGATTTGAGCAAAAAGAACCTCCAACTGAAGACAAACTTGTTCAAATAGATGTTGGTGAAGAGGGATCTCCCAAACCAATATTCATCAGTGAAAATCTTTCAGATACTGATAAGCAAGACATGATTAAACTCATTCGTGACTATATTGATGTCTTCGCTTGGAGTTATGAAGATATGCCAGGACTCATCCACAAATCGCAACTCACAAGCTCAATATCTTGCCGAATGCTAAACCGGTCAAACAACAACAGCGACGATTTCGTCCAGACATCATGGATGCAATTGAAGCTGAAGTTAATAAACTCATGGCCTCTGGGTTTATTAGAGAGGAACAATATCCCGATTGGGTGGCTAACATAGTTCCTGTTCTTAAAAAGACTGGCAAGATCAGAGTATGCATAGACTTCCGCGATCTCAATGCGGCATGTCCTAAAGACGAATTCCCTCTACCAATCACTGATGTCATGATCGATAATACCTGTGGGTTTGAACGGATGTCATTCATGGATGGGTATTCTGGGTACAATCAGATTAAAATATTTCTAGATGACGAGAAGCACACTTCTTTCAGAACGCCGATCGGTACATACTGTTATACAGTTATGCCGTTTGGTCTCAAGAATGCAGGAGCAACTTATAAACGAGCTATGAGCACTATATTCCGTGAACATTTGCGGAAAACAGTCGAATGCTACGTTGATGATATTGCAGTCAAAAGTCGACAAATGGAGGATCATATCCAAGATTTGAAGACTATATTTGATCTAATGCGTAAGCATCAATTAAAGATGAACCCTACTAAGTCCTTCTTAGGCGTCTCTAGTGGTAAATTTCTCGGCTTCGTCATTACCTCTAAAGGTATACACGTGGATCCCGAGAAGATCAAAGCCATCCAAGAGATGCGTCCTCCACGCACCTTAAAAGAGCTACGAGGATTTCAAGGAAGGATCGCTTATATCAGGAGATTCATCTCTAATCTTTCAGGACGCTGCAGACCATTCAACAAACTTATGAAGAAAGGTGTCTCTTTTGTCTGGAATGATGAATGTCAGAAAGCATTCGATGATATAAAATAATATCTGATGAGCCCTCCAGTATTGGTACCTCCCGTTTCAGGAATTCCATTTCTCCTATATACTCGAGCAATGAGTCATTCATTGGGTGCATTACTCGCTCAAAAGAATCAAAATGGTCATGAACAAGCCATCTACTATCTCAGTCGTACTATGACCGGAGCTGAACCTCGATATTCACCGGTCGAAAAAGAATGTCTAGCCTTGATGTTCGCTGTTTAAAAGACACGACATTATATCATTGGCCAGACTATTCATGTCATCTCCAGGATCAATCATATACGAATCATGATGAAGAAACCCAGTGTTTTGAATTCTCGATTAGCTAACTGGGGAATCCTACTTGCTCAGTATGACATGCATTATATTCCTCAGAAGTCAGTCAAAGGACAAGCTTTAGATGATTTTCTGGCTGCTCATTCAATTCCAGAAGATTCAAAACTCTATGACGAAATTCCAGATGAAGTCCTAGATTCAAACCAAATTGCTGAAGAAGATCCTACTTGGCGTCTATTCTTTGATGGAGCTTCAAGGATAGGTCCTAATGGTGATATTGTCGCTGGAGTTGGAATCGTTCTTGTATCGCCAGAAGGTCTTGCTATCTAAAGAGCTTATTCTCTTGATCAGCCATGTTCAAACAATGTAGCTGAGTACAATGCGTTACTCATTGGTCTTCAACTCGCTAAACATCTAAATATTCAACATTTGGAGGTGTACGGAGACTCTAAACTCATTGTTAATCAGATAAGGGGTACTTATGAAGTTCGCCATCAAGATCTGGTTCCTTATCATAGATCAGCTATATCTATGGCTTCTTCGTTTGAAAAATTCTTCATTGAATATGTTAGGCAAGCATGTAACACAGAAGCTGACGCTCTTGCTAATCTTACGGCGGTGTTAGCTATCCCGATTAGACGACAACAAATGATTGTTGTTTACAATCGAGAGCTATTCCATCTCGAAAACAATCTGACTATAGGACTTCCAGTTGACATTGAAGAATCAACATCACATGATGTCAATGCAACAAGAGGATTTGGATTTAGTCGTAAATCTTTATCATCTTCATCTGATTCCAGCATGGAATTCATCTTCAGTAACTCGGCCGAGAATCAAAATACGGATAAAGATTGGAGACTTCCTTTCTTAGATTTCGTATTGTATGATATTCTTCCAGATGATCCGAGTGAGGCAGCATCTATCAAACGACGATCACTTAGATTCTATTACAATTATACTACAAAAACCTTATATCGTCGAGCTTATGATGGTTTACTTCTTCGATGTGTTGCCGGTGATGAGGCTCAGCAGATTATTCGTGAAGCACATGATGGAATTTGTGGAGCACATCAGCCTGGACCAAAACTTCAAGACCGTATTCGACGTATGGGTTATTATTGGCCCACTATGGTATCAGATGCCATCGAGTATGCAAGGAAGTGTAAAGCTTATCAAATCCATACGGATTTTATTCATCAACCCTCGGAATTTCTACATCCGACGGCAGCATCATGGCCCTTCGAAGCTTGGGGCATGGACATTATTGGTCCAATCAATCCGCCGTCATCAAAAGGTCATCGGTTTATTCTTGCAATAACCGATTACTTCTCCAAATGGGCCGAAGCCATTCCTTTATCTGAAGTTAAGACGTCCAATGTCATCAGCTTTATTAAACACCATGTCATCTACAGATTTGGTGTTCCTCGACGCATTATTTATGATAATGGACCATAATTCGTCAGCCAAAAATTTACTCGATTCTGTGACGATCACCGGATCAACAATGTGACTTCTACCGCATATAATCCGGCAGCTAACGGATTAGCAGAAGCTTTCAACAAGACCATCATCAAACTCCTAAAGAAGTTTGTCTCTACTAACAAACGTAATTGGAGTGAGAAGCTCGATGAATGTTTGTGGGCTTATCGCACTACAGTTCGTAATGCTACTAAATGTACACCCTTCTCTCTGGTGTATGGTTGCGAAGCTGTTCTTCCATTAGAGATTCAAATTCCTTCTTTAAGGATAGCAATCGCTAATGAACTCACTGCTGAAAATAATAATCGTCTTCGACTTCAAGAATTAGAAGCTCTGGATGAAAAGCGATTATCTGCTCAACAGAATATTGAATTCTATCAAGCTAGAATCTCAAGAGCTTTTAATAAGAAAGTCAGAGTTCGATCGTATCAAAAAGGAGAACTTGTTCTAACAGTCAGACGTCCTATGACTATGACTCATATGAGCAAGGGCAAATTTGACGCAAAGTGGGAAGGACCCTATATTGTGAGCAAAGTTTTCTCAAATAGAGCTTATCAACTCTCAGAACTGGATGGTCGAAAAGTTATGATGCCTATTAATGGCAAATTCCTTAAAAAGTATTATGCATAAATATAAATACTTGTAAATCATCAGACAATTTCATGTTTAGAAATAAAAATTTTATTTTATTTTAATCATGAATGATGATACATGATATTAAGGAAGATCACTATCATCATTTTCTACATTTGGGTGTGGACCACTGCCGTCCTTCTCGAAGACGCAATCAGCAAAAGAACTGAGAACCTCCTTGCTGGAACTCACGAGGAATTTGCAAGCGGCTATCCTTATGGCTTCTTCTTCTTCAGTCCTTCCTGGTTCGAGCAGGAAGTCCAGAATGTCCCTTGGTGGCTTGGGTGCAGACGAACCCTCGCCTGCTTCTACTTCCTTCGGCTGAACTGGATCAGCAGGGTATTCTTCAGTGCCTTTCTGAATCTTCATGGCAATTCCAGCTTTTTTGGATGCTTCTTCAGACGACATTTTTATGTTTGAAAGAAGAAGTGTTCGTTCTTGTCAGATTTCTGCTATATTTATAGGCAGAAGTTCTACAAATAATGAAATGTCACGTTCATCCGACGGTTCATCCATTCATTAATTGCGTTCATCTGACGGTTCACACATTCATTAATACTTGACGGTTCATCCGTTCATTTATTACGTTCGTCCGTTCATAATCTTCTATCAATTTATTAAGTGGGGATTCGTTAGTTATCATATTTTCATAACCTCTGGATCAATTCCGAATCTACCTACTCATTTGTCATTTTTGACCTCTGTATAGAAATCAATCTATTTTCTTTTGAGTTCCTACATATTATCACGTCCATAATACCTCTGATAATATCATATACTCTAAAACAGAAAAGAAGATTTTATTATCTATCATGTCCACAATTCATCCACAAATACAAATTATTAAGCATAGAAGAATTATCATTTCCATTCTCATTTCACCATAAAAAGTCTATTACATTTTCTTAGACTTTCTTACAAATCATAATGGAAATCTATTACAAATCTTGGATTTTTATTCTACACCACAACAATAACCTAATAGAGATCTATCTTCTTCTTTGGATCTTCTCCGTCGGACCTTCTCCGTCAGGTTCGTTGTTGGTGGCAGTTCCTGACTGTCTGAGTCCCAGTCACGACCAGATCAGCAGGAATCAAACTCTGGTCTTCTCTCTCAGACGAGAGGAGAACCACAGAGTATGGCAGCTCGAAGGCGTCTTGCTGCCAATACAACTGGTGGATTGGGAGCGACCTCTCAGAGGAGATAGGAGTGTATTCCATATTGGGATACAATTCCTAATTCTGCCTTGAAAGAAACTCTACTACCCGATTTCTCGGGGTAGAGTTGACTCCACCATCCAACTCTCGTGTATAAAGGCTCTTCCTACCATCTGAGGAAGACCCTTCTATCCTACGAAGAGTTCTGAGTTGTCTGATTTATGCGTCAAAAGCGTATGAGCTCCCTGATGTAGGTGTCAGAGGAATATTCTCTACAGCATCCAAATCACCAATGCCAGTTCTGAAGAAAATTTTCAGCCAAGCTTCTGCAGAAAACAGCAAGGAAAAAGAGAATTAATCAATAGAAATGTCATTTGGCACGCACCGGCCAGTCAGGCACATCCTGTTCAGTCAGAGACAAAAAAAATCATAGTACGCGTACTACATTGGACTTACCTTCAAGTTTGGTGCTAAGAATTGGCAAACCCATGTTTGATACAGTGCGCAGAAATCGAATATTAGAAAGCATTGCTTTCCTGTTTGAGAATGAAATCTCCCAAAAATTTCATTCTCAGAGAAAAAAAAGAAGAATGGGAGATGAGTATCTTTGAAACTCAGCTATCTATTTAAAGGACAAAGTACAAGCTTATTCTTGGAAAAGATCCGTGTAAATAGCGCTCGTAAACCATGGAATGAATGACACGTGTGCTTTAGAAGACAGCGCAACATTAGAAACAGTCAAAGAGTGCTAATTAACATTCTTCATTAATGCACGCTGCTCAAACACAAAAGTTGTACTACATTCTTCAAGACAGGCACTGATGGCCTTACAAAGGACAAAAGAAGAAGTGCAACATTTTCAAAAGAAGACAAAAGCATAAAAGACACGCTCTATTTAGCAGAGCGACTGAGCTTAGTGCCCAGTTCTTCTACGCTCTTAATCCCCATGCGGTATAACAGAGCCTTCAACATTTCACGCTGCTCAGCAAGGCTGCGTCCGTCAGAAGAAGACGAGCCATCCAGACCAAAATAGCTCAGGAAATTCTTGGCTAAATGCATGGGATCGTCTTTGAACTCGAAGATTAGGGGCTCCGGTTCCTTATCCTCAAAAGTGGGATCACCATGGGAACAAAAACCCAATTTGCGTGCTTCTTCTTCAGCTTCTTCCTTCGGTGTCATGTTGACGTGAGATGAACATCAAAGCTGAATTCTCTCCCTGTTTATATAACAGAGCTTACCGGCGGTTCATATTCCACCATAAATTGGATGCAATCAGTCTCGAAAAATGAAGAGTCATTATGACATTTAATAAGTTTATTTGGATGTTTTCAAAGAAGTTCGAAGTTTTTTTTGACTTCCGAAAAATTTGAAGTCATCTCAGCGTGACTGATTTCATTTTTTCATCTCGTTTTCAAAGTATTTCGAAATAATTTATCATTTTTCGAAAACTTTAAAGGGGGTTTTGTAGGCCTCAAAAATGAAAGTCACGCTGAGTTGATCAGAACAAGTCCAACAGTCACGCTCAGTTGATCAGGACAATATTTACAAATCATGCTGAGGAGACAGCTCATCATTTGTCAGAGTGTAATTATGACTGACAGTACGACAGTCGCAGAATGTCTCTTCGTATGCCACGTATGCACAGAACTCGAGAGATCATAGCCGCCTATTGCGTGATTTTTTGAAATCTTCTTCAACAAGACTCAGCCTTCGTCAAGTTGGCGTACCAAAAGAGTTTCTTATCATTTAATGCGACTGACAAAAGCAATCACTGTCAGAGATTTTGTGTCAGTCAAGGCACGCCAAATCAAGACAGCTGGCAGTCCTATCTCAAGTCTGCGTGTATTTTGAGCTTTCTATCTCAAGTTTGCGTAGATTCTGAAGTTTCTTCCCTCAAGTCAGCATGGATTTTGAAGATTTTTGCCCCAAGTCTGCGTGGATCTTGAAGCTTCTTACCCCAAGTTTGCGTGGATTTTGAAGCTTTCTACCCCGAGTCTGTGTGGATTTTGTCTTCAACAAGTCTGCGTGGATTTCATCAAATTAGAGTACGTGGCAGCCATGCCACTGATCTCTCGCCTGCGTGTCCTGTAACTTGCATACGACTCATACATGATCGCCATGTGTCCAACAGTTACAGGCCACGTCCAGTAATTGCTCACAGTCTTGCGTATGTTAAATCATGCATGATTTTTAACTAGGCACAGGCTGTGAAGTCAGTTATCCTTACAGTTATTTTTGACTCTATAAATAGAGTTCTTTTTCTCATTCATTGTACAGATACATAGTTATCTACTGTCTAAATTTTGAGAGCTTTTCTTCTTCGCATAGTCCAAGGGATAAAGTGATCGTCTTCTAGATCAGATTCCTACAGTTGTAATTTTCCCAGATAGACAATAAATAAAGGAATTTATTTATGGAAAACAACTTGACCCTATCAAGACCCTCTAATCGCTTAATTAAAGCGAATCTATTTTCGTTCTCTTAATCATGACCCTCATTCATTAACCGTGACCATACTGTTTTCTACGATCTAGATCACGATTTCTTACGACATAATTTTGTTAACGATCGTTCCCCATTGATACCCCCTTGTGTCCTCTCACCCCCTACTAATTCTTAATTTCGAGGACAAAATTCTTTTAAGTTGGATAGGATATAAAACCCCTAAATTTCTACTATTTTTTTTATTATTATTAAATTTGCATGGATTTAAAATTTTGTATTGTACGCCACGTAGTCGTATTATACGTCGCGCACGAAATTTTATTTTTCAAAATTGCTCGACGAGTGCGAATATGTGCAAGCGTACATATTTTTGAAAATATTATTTTTCTATTTTTGAAGTTTCAAAATAATATACATAATAATTATTTTGTTATCGTTCCAATTATTTCCAAGTTTGTTATTTTGTTTATAAAGCCTTACATTTTCGCAATTATTATTAATAAATAATATTTTTACTTGTATGCTAGAAAAGCATAATTATAAGAATATTAATTGTACAAACATATATTTTTGTAATTATTTATTTGTTATTTTAAATAATGTAATTTTCAAAATTAATTATTATAGTATTTTTGGACAACATATTTTTGAAATATTTGTGACAATTTAAATTTTGATTTGATCCCATGGATACATTTAAATATATTTAATTAGTATCCATATTTGGAATTTGATTTATCCTATCGATTTTAAACTAAAATTTTAATTTGATTTAATTTGATTTAATTGGATTTGGATTGGATTGGATTTGATTGATTGATTTAATTTAAATAGATGATTTATCTAATTTGGGTTTAAACAATCCTAATCATTATCTAATTGGGAATTCCCACATCCTATATAAATAGGCAGGTACTCCTTCAACTTTTTATTCTTCCACAAAATTCCACCATCCACAAATGCAGTGCCTCGTGTCCGTGTTCGTGTCCGTGTCCGCTTCCCATTCTTATTCCATGATATTTTTACATATACATTATTCTCTCCGTCGTGTCGGACAACCCCGATACCGTAAAATTTCTAGCCTAACCCATTGAGAAGACCACCACGCCATCTCCTCCTTCTTGTACCCTCCTTCCCGATTTCCCGTCCCGACCAACCCGTCTCCCCGACACCACCAGCGCCTTCACCACACACCCGACCTCGACCACCCAGCCTCGACGTCCCTACCAACACCAGCATCACCTACACCACCAAATCAGAACCACCACCATCGTCACCATCATCATCATCCCCACCACGACCGACACCAAACCCCGACCAACGGGGCACCACCACCGCCACCACGGCCAATGGCCGGACCGGCAGCCCAACGCCGCCACGGCATGACAGAAACCACCAGCCGACCCTCAAAACTTCGGCCATCGCCGGAGCCACCAAGACCCACCAGAGCCCAAAATAAAACCAAAAGAAAAACCAACAACCCACACACCCCCTTACCTGACCGCCGTGCCGGAGCAGTCCGTCGCCCCTGTCCTCGACCTCCGCCAGCGTCTGTGCGAGCAGCCCCACTCGCCTGTACCATCCCCTGGCTACTTCGGTTCCAGCGCCGCCGGATCTCTGCGAAGTGAGCCTCCGTACGTCCGCGCCGCTCCTCACCTCGGCACCGCCGCCGCGCAGGTGAAGACCCCGCCGCGTCCTCCCACTCCTCGCCGTCCTCTTGTGCCGATCAGCTCTCCTCCGCCCGCGACCTAGCCGCCGCCTCCTTCCTAGGCCGACGCGTCACCGTTCCCTCTCCAGCCTCTCCCGAGCTCACCCACCGGCCACCGAAACCCTCCGGCGAGCCCAGCACGACCATCAGCGCCGCAGCCTTGGCCGACGTCGAACCACCCAAACCCCGAGATCGCTACCCTCTCCAAGTTCCGCCGCATCCTCCGGCGCAGCGCCCACCGCGCGAGCCGGCAACACTCCACCGGAAACCCTCTTCTTCTTCCACTCCTCCTCTCGCCGGATCTCCCGAACTCCGTCGACCGCCCTCACTCCGGCTCCCCCTCGTCGCTCCGATTCTCCTACTCTCTTCCCCCGTGCCCCGCCGGACCACCGACCCTTTCGTCGTCGGCCGAAACCCACTCCCTCCGCTCCACTCTCTCTCTCAGCCTCTCTCTCTCACTCTAACCTTTTTTTGATTCTTAATCATTCTCTCTCTCTCTCTCTCTGTTGGATCACGAGGTCGAGGAGAGCAGTAGATATTTTGATTTTTTTTTCTTTTTATTATCATTATTATTATTATCATATCTATCATTAGTATTATATTATAATTATTATTATCATAAATATCATTATCATTATTATAATTACTTCTTATTATTATTATTATTGTTATTATTATTATTATTATTATTATTATTATTATTATTATTATTTTCTTTATTTAATTGTGTATTAAAATAAATATATAAATTATAGTTTTCAAAATTTTATTTTGGGCTTGGCCTGTATAAACTTTCAAAACTTGGTTTAGACACCCTCTAAATAGTATATTATTATTTTTAAATATAGCTCTAAAAAGTCTATTTTGACTAAATTGGATTTAGCGCTAAAATAATTTCTTAATATTTTAAGTGTTTACCTAAATTAGTGTTATATTATTTTGTATCATTTATGGCTTTTAGTTAAAAATTTATTTGATAAAAATTAGTTTTTTTAGCCTAAAAGTATTTTTAGTCTAAAATTATTTTCCTATAGAAATGAGTTTTTTTTATATATTTCGAATATCTATTGTCATCCATGACCAATCCCAATCTTCCTATTCTTTGCCAATTCCAAACTACTTGATATCCACCCTAACTAAATTGACCCTCATGGACCCGATGGAACTGTCAGTGTCACCACCCGAGGTCACCTTGTATAGTTGTTACACCGAAGTTGCAGTTCGTGCCCCCTTGATCATCGCAGCACACCAAGCGTCCTACCAGGTAAGACACCTTGCCATTAGCTGTTTAATTATTTTAGCTCATATTTCATGCATTACTTATTTTCCTTATGCAAAATAAACTGTGATACATGGCATAACTGTTAGAACTTACCGTTCATTTATATTTCCTGCTGTGTATTATTTTTCTTACAAATTAAACCTAGATTTAAGGGACCACCTTGTGTGTTGCATTCATTGGCCTTGACACATTGTAACACGAGGTTGTGTGTCGTATGTAGAACACGGAAGTGCGTGATTGGCTGGCCACCAGTACGTACAAGCCGTGCGATAGGAATAAACGCTAATAAAGATTGCATGCTAGTTTGACTTAGCGGTTATAGTGGTTTGTGTTGTGGATACAACACAATAGGCACTGGATGGGGAGGACAATTCCTTAGCGTATGGGCTTTGATGCACTTCCCTTGTGACCCGGACTCTCCGTTGGAGATACGGGGTTGATGACCCAAGATTACTGACGGCCACTGACGATTCTGCAGAACGTCATGCTCTTCCTGATGGGGCCTCTGGTGCCCAAGGGGGACTACGCCGATCCTATTTAGCCAGGGCCCATGCGTAGGAAAGATTGTTCTTAACAACATTTCACTTAGAATGGTAGGCTACCCTATCCGTTAGGTACGAGTACTTTTGGTTTGGGTACTTGTATCTGACCGTGGCTTGGAACAATAACTTGTCACAAATTAGTTCGTCACATCTTGTCCTTGTTTGGTTGTAGGTGTGACTTACTACTTCGATGAGAAGGTATTGAACCTTGTTGGGGTCCGGATACCATATTGGATTCATAGTATTGGAAGATACGTTACCGTGAATTAGTTTACCATCTCCTGTCCTTGTTTGGTTGGGGGGATGGTACGCTCGTTCAGTAGGTGCGTATTGGAACATGTTATAATTCAATTTACTTATTTATTTGAGCAATATTTATTCAGTTTATATGGCATGCTATTATGTGTCTTGTTACGTCCCTCTGAGGACCTGGTTGTCTTGCCAGGTGTGTGCTATTGTCTTTCGCAGGTGCTCTAGCTCTAGCCGTGATCTTCGCTACTTCTTCGAGGATGATTGCACTTAGATCGTCTTCGCTTCGCTCGCCACTCATTTCATTTTCTATGTACTTTTCCTTATTTTGTTGGTAGTGGATTTGTCTCCGCCCAGCATATTGTATCAAGACAAATTCAATCTCATTATATGATATTTTATTCATTTATTTTGCGTGGATGAGATTAGTTATGGTTCTACTGCATTTTATAGCTTATGTATTTATACGAGGCTTCCATATATTGGAGTATACTTCGTATGAATACAGCTGGCATATCTACGTTTCTAGTCCTACGTATTTTGGGACTGGAGCGTTACATGCTTACCGAGTGATTAGAATATTTTTTTATTAGAATGATAGTTAAGTGCCCTATGGACTCCCACTTTCTATTTAGATCATTTTGTGTCCTCGGCTGTGTCATTAATATTCGGAGCACAAGACCAGCTGTTACCTTCCAACAAATTTTGTATGCAAGTTCTAGACAAGTCCACCTTCATCTAGGTATATCATGTCCCACTCAAACCCGTCCCCTTGTACTCCATTTTTATGGTACGACTTTCAGGACAAAAAGGACTAGCTGTAACCCTTACCATAATACCAGTATACTTCCCGACTTCCATTAGAGCCACAATCTTGACTCCAATCTTTCAACCCAATATATGGTTGTGGTCTACTCGAAGCCCACTATGTACATGTTACTAGTGTGCCATTCTATTGTGTTTTCTCGTGCTACTTAAATACGGAAGTCACGGGAGGCGCATCTTCAGGACTTGCAGAACCTATTTAACCCATCCGACCGCCCGTCTAGCTCAACCACTTGGGTAGAAACCTATTCTAGGTTACCTTAACCTAGTAGAAGTAGGTTAATCATTGGGATCTTGACCGGTCCATACAGATTAAAATCCGAGGTTCATCCAACCAACGATTGATGTCCAGTCAGGAAATCCATTAAGACCCAGTAAGAACCCATCCATGCATACCACTATATTCGATTATAAAGCCGAACTATTTGAGATAGGTCCCTATACCTATTATGCAGTCCCTACCTCTTAGAATATGAGGTCATTCGTAATCCTTATTCCATCCACCTGGAAGTTACGATACGATCTTGCGTTGCATTTACATCCCTTGATTATGTGTTTAGATAACCACGAAAAAGATTATAATCTTGATTTCTCAAATTCAGTCCTATTTTGGAATGTTGTCTAAGACTCCGAGAACATAATTCCTGTATTTCACGGATTGCAAGCCCCTTTAAGAAATAAGGGTTCTTCGACGTAGCAAGTGACTGGACGAGAGTAGCCCATCTAGCAAATAAGTTAATGATCCATAAACTTCATTTCTACCTGCATTATTAGATACCCTCTACCGCTCTTGAAACTTCCTAATTACCCTCGGTTATTCTTCCTTATCTACCCGTCCTTTTTATTTCAGAGCGACGAAGGATTATGCTTATTAGAGTTTACTAATATTTCTTAGCCACTCGTGTAAGTTGTTGCTCGTTAAATTTTGGGGTTGCTTGATAGATAAGAGAGGAGTACAGTTGCCTATACCGTAGATATCTATTGGTAGCTAGTTTTAGCAAGTAGTTGGATAGTTATAAAGTTTTAGTGACATGAGATTTGAGGGAGTAGCGTGACCAAAGGTGGATAGAAGTCCTCGGGGTTTTGAAGTTACAAAATGGCTATGAGGAGGATATAGACTATTTTTAAGAAATTAGAATTTAAGGAGATTAAGGCAATAGTGGAATCGTTTTAAAATTTAAGGAATAGCTATGAATTAGAATTTCGAGGACAAAATTATTTTAAGGTGGATAGATTTGTAACCCCTCTTCCCAGAATTTTAAATTATATTTTATTAATTTATTTAAATTAAATGGTGATTTTTAGAATTTATAAATAATTATTTAGTTAATTTTTACGGTAGATGATTTTAGCCATGATGGAGTTTTGGAGTACACGGTGACTAGAAATCGTGGCACTGATAGTGCGGTGGCGTACTTTAACTAGTGTTTAGCCTTGGTAGGGGAAGGCCGAGCTATAGGAGTGTCCTAACTAAGAAAAGTAGGCCAAGTTGTGACATGACCACTATAAATAATTTAATTATTTATTATTAATATTATATGATTTTTAGGTGACCCGGTTGTACCAACTTAGTTCGGACTGCACACCGAGCCTAAGCCTATGTAGTCGGGTAATGCGTCCATAGACATCCGTGTCGATATATATATTTGACTGTGTATTTCGCATCCTATTATAAATAATCTAATGAATATCCCTAAGTATTCATTAATTGAATATCATTATTAGTTGATATTAAATGGCATTGGTATAAAATAGGTATTTGTATACTTTGGGATTATTAGATGTACATAATGGTATATACACCATTATTAATTTATTGAATTTGGCTATTATTATTAATATTATTATTTTATTATCAATATTAGTGAGGTTATTATTATATAATGTTATTTTATTATTCTTGGTATATATTTATTTAGTTATCAAATAAATATTATAATGTGTATATAGGAATATATAAGACATATGGATAACCTATTAAATATTTGTAAATATATACTCTTAGTATTAATTATAAAAATAAGTATATATATATAGAGTCATATGAGTATATACATATAAATGTGTGTATACAAATATATTATATATATGTGTATGTATAGAGGTATATAAATATATATGTGTGGATGTGTATATATATATATACATATAAATATATATATATTGTATATATGTGTAGATGTATACATATAAATATATAAAGGTATATGGGTGCGTATATATATAGACATATATATGTATGTATACATATATACATACATATATATGTATGGTTGTATTAAAAAAAGGAAATGAAGAAAGCAGCAATACCCAGCCGACCTGCCAGAAGCTGAGCCCCCCAAGCTCACTCAGGCCGAGCCCAGGCTATCTCAGCCCAGTGCCAAACTGAGGCCATCAACCCACAGCATCCAGAGAGTTTCCTCAGCCAAAAATAAGATAGGTCAAGCCCGAGCACCGGTCGGTTTGCTCAGAAACCGCACGTATAGGTTATAAAAAGACGACCGAGAGAGGGAGAGATGAAGCTATAAACCCTAATCTTAACCCTCGCCGCGACACCTATGGGATGGGCGATCAGAGTCGGCCACCCTGGATGCGCCGCCGCCGACACGACCGCCGGAACGTCGCCTGGAACGGCAGACCGCGCGCGCATCAGAGCGCAGCAACAGCAGCGTGGCGAAGCGCCTTCGCGCGATGATTTCTTCGACTATACTCCACCATCTTCCGAACTATTTTCACGGGTCAGGTCCCCAGGTAACCCCCTAAAAGACTCTTTAATTAGATTGTTTAAGTTCGCGTCGAGCACGACGATATACGGTTCAAAAAATCGTCGTAAATCAGTCCCAAAACCGGACAACGGTTCATCCTCAACCTCTAGTTTGGAAGAGAGATTATGAACCAACCACTAGGAATTTTCCAAAACTAATTTGATACAGTCCTAGACAACCTATAGAGCTGCCAAACCCTTTTTATGGAATTCGGTTTCATCGACCGAGCGTCGAGAAATCCTCTCCCAACTTTGACGAAAAACTGATTTCAAAATATTAAAAATTTATGAAAACCTTCGATACGATGTGCGTCCTGCCAATCCAGGAGATGTGGTCTCGAACCGAAGGCATCAAAAGCTGCGTATCGGCTTTGTGGTCGTGTAGGCTTTGACGGAATTCAAATTGGTCGCGTGTGCGCGATGAATTTGATACGTATCCGTCGAAATTCCCCGTATCGACCTCTGTGCAAATTTCCTAATTACTTTGTGCACGCTCGTCAGATCGAGACAAAACTTGTGCCAGCAGGACCGTATCGTTTTTCTGGTCCTGTATGCCAAGTTTGGTCCAATTCTGAGACAGTTGAATCGGACGCTATTTTGCGGGCCCCACGGTCCCGACTCAACGGGCGATTTTGTGCACGGCTTGCCGGAATCCAACTCTAGACATACGATTGGGTTCGTATCAGAAAACTGGATCCGTATACATATAGTTTGACGACTTTAGAGACTGTTGACTTTGGTACGCTTTTTGGTGCAAAGCGGGTCCAACGGTGGACATCGTTTTGGCCCAAAATTACCGTTTTGCCTCTGTGTCCAGAATTGGGCTTAAGGACAGGCAATTCTAGATAATTTGACTATTATGAGAACATTGGTAATGTTTATTTCAGCTTTCGGGAACTGTTGTACGGGTTTTGATTATTGTGGCATTCTGAGTGGTTCAGATTATCGGTTTCACCAGTACAGGACCACAGACGAATACAGTTTATTATCTGTATTTCGATATTGATCTTTACTATATTTCATTGGTCATGTGATTTTTATACTCTATTATAAATTATTGAGTCGGGAATGAGAAGTACCAAGGATGTGTGATCCGACCGTAGACCGTGTTTATTTTCATGCAGTAGATCTCGTAGACCGTATTTATTTTCATGCAATAGATCTCGTAGACCGTGTTTATTTTTCTGCAAGTAGATATTGTAGACCATGTTTATTTTTTTGTAAGTAGACATTGTAGACCGTGTTTATTTTCTGCAAGTAGACCTCGTAGACCGTACGGTATAGTGTCCCAGACTGATCACATATCAAAGGTATTTCTAGTAGTTGGGGAAAGTATTTGGTGTCTATTTATTTGCTATTGGTTTTTCGTATTTCCTGTTTATTTTCAAACTCATGATTGATGTCTAACCATTATTTTATAGTCATTTTCTTTATTTGAAATTGCATTCAGTGAATTGTGCTCGTTTTATTCCTGACTGGAAACCAACATTTTCAGGTTAGCCGTGGATTCACTTAGCTTGGGGAGTGACGGGAACACTTGCAGACAAAAGCCTAGAGACTAGCTAGATAGTTGAGTTGTAGTCATTCATTTATTTGTACAAGTTTATATTTTCTACAAATGTAAAACTTGTGATCATTGTAAGTTAAATTAATTATGTGAATGAGCATTATTTGTGATTTTGATCTTCATGGCCGTGACAGCGTTCTACCGCCGACACTGCGGCGTAGGCTGGCTTGGACACGTCTCGTATCCGTTTAAAAAAAAATGGGTGCGGGTCGTGACAGTGCATATAATTGATTTTATGCAATGATATTCACGAATCGGTAGTAAGACAAACCATTTGTTTAGATACTTTCAGGTATATTTTGGACTTACTCTTTTCGATAGTGTAAATATCATAACAATCTCATGCCATGGTCCATCTTGATAGAATACAAAAGCTGGGACATACAACACTCATAAAATTTCTTAAACCTTTTCATTCGACAAATCGAAACAGAAGCTTATCAACAATGACCAAACGTGTCAAGGCGTTCCTCACCATATCTTGATTAAATTTACAACTTGTGAGTGTCTTATCTGTGCCCTTTGCATCTGGTTGCAAGTATAGTATTGATTGAGTGGCATCAGAATTTTTTGGATTCAACAAACATGCATTCCAATGATTTTTCACACAGGCTGTCCCATTTAATTTGCTATGACAATGTATTCTTTTTATAATGTTTGCAACTAGCTTTTGGATGCCCTTTTGCATCCAAAAATTTATTAAAATCTGTCCAAATGGAGCCCATTTCTTGGTAGGTTTTCTTGTAAACCGAAGATTAGAATTAGGAGTAGAAATTGGCTCATTAGTTGCTTGAGAACTTCTTTGTGGTTGAGGTGGATCACCTTGGTGCGACATCTAAAAAAATAAATATAACTTTCAATATGAATTATAAATATTAAAATTCGTAAAAATGTAGAAATACGCCCATTGCATAAATATGAAGTTGTTTCCATCGACTAATGGTACCTGACAAACATCATATATTATGTGAGTAACCTAATCTAACTAACCCTTACCTAACGCTAATAGGTAACATAGCATAGTCTACTGTAAGCACATATTAACTAAAAATAGTAGAAACAATAAGCTAGTATACTAAACACATTACTAGTAAGCATTCCTAGTCATACAATGAAATAAGTAAGCATATTAACAAAAAAATAGTGAAAAAAGATCCAGAAAAAATGTATCAGCAATCCTAGCCAAACAGTCCCATATTCTCTATGACAATTAAAAAACATAATATGCAAGATCTTCAAATAGTAAACACTAAGCACTGAGAACTCCACATATCCAAATTCATTATGAAAATTAGAAACTTAATGAACAATATCTCGAAATAGTAATCACTAAGCAGTAAGCCCTCCCCATAATAACTAAGCAATTTTTTATAGCAACAATTTTTTTCCCTACAACACACTTTGCATTGCATTATTTTTTCAACAAATTTTTTTTTGCAGCAAGCAGTAGCACGCTAACACCTACATATTCTAGAATAATATATAATATTATAAAGAGTTGGACTTACAATGAGCAAAGGCTAACTAACTCAAATCCAATTCTGAACCAAAGGATGCTCTTCTTCCATGATCCATGCAAGAATAACAAATATTCATTATAAAGAATTAAAATTAAATGAATAAAAATTACAAAAACAAGTTATGACTAACCAGATTTAGGTCAGATATAGACATATCAAGGTTAGATCTTGACAGATCTAGGTTAAATCTAGACAGAGCAAAGGCTAATTAACTTAATTCCAAATCTAAGCCAAAGAATTCTCTCCTTCTATCACGACCCACACTCGCTTTTTGGGATGCAAGTGCGTGAGCAAGCCAGCTACGTATCTAGCGGACTTCAGCCGGACTCGAATATGTATAAGCTGTCAAGAGCTTGGTATCATGTCTAATATAGTAATCTAAACTATATCTCAATCCACGAGATGTATATAAATCAAGAATGAACAAGTATGGTTCATGGTCTGCAGCACACTAGCATACATGTCCGATTAGACTCCAAGAAATAACATGAGTCTATAAAGTAAGCTAACAAGCAGAGTATATCATGATAAGGAATAAAAGCACGAACGAATATTAAATGTAATATCAATACCTGGATCCTACATGTGTATCACAAACATCCACCATCCTGCTCTGCTAACTAACACCATGCAATTGCTAAACCTGAAGAGATCGTCAGGTCCTCAGGGGACATAGCAAGATACATAAAAACATGTCTATCTAACAGTTCTATCATGCATAAGAATATAAACATGCTATAAACAGGAAACGAGACAAAAACTGATAGGTGACTATGAACACAGATACGAAAACAACTACGCATAAATGAACTGTATGAAGAACAAGTAAACAAGAGATTAATGGAATACCAAACCCTCGTCCCGAGTGTGGACTCGCAGGTTTGAACTAATCACTAACCACTACACCAAAATGGGCGATTTGCGACAGTTAGAATTGTCCAACAACGACGGATTAAAACTATTATTGCATTTTCGACGGATTGAAACTGTTGTTTAACGTCAAAATTTCATTGAAATTTTTTGCTCCCTCCTAAATTTTTTTTCCCAAATCCGCACCCCTCCCCCTTCTTCCCGCTGGAACCCCATTTCTCAAAAATTCTCCTCCTAAAACTTATATATATATCTCTTTCTCCTCCTGCCACCCTTAGATCCCGAAACCATAACCCTAATTTTCCTTCCTCCTCTAGCAATGGAGGAAGAACTGGAGATGGAACGAGCGAAGGACACAAAGGAGATGGAGCGTGCATAGAGCACCACCACCACTTCTTCACGTCATCTACAGGACCCTCGGCTCCTCCGAGGTCGCCCAAGCCTTCGCAAAGGAAGCATTAGGAATCATCAAGTACTCTCCCCTTGTCTTTAGACTCTATTCTTAATGGATTCGATGATTTTTTTTTGAATCTGATTGAAATTGTATGATTTTCTCTTTATTTATCAGTTTTTTTCATAAATCCATGATTTTTTTTGCATCTCAACTCGATCGATTCTTTATTTTTGGGTTTATTTCAGTCGGGTTAGGGTTTAGGGAATGATTTGGAAGAACGTCGACATTTTCTGCGTCGCCCCAACCACCGTGGTCCAGTTTGGGCCCTACCGGTGGGTGCGCTACCTAGTCTACGCGTCCTCTGTAATGCTCTTCGCCGTGCACTACATCATGCTGAGGGCACCGCTGAGCCTGGCCTTTCTTATTGCGGTGTGCTTGTGGTACTACGTGCGGAAGGCAGAGCTGGAAGTGGGGGCGATAATGGAGGTGTTCGAGAATAGGTACAAGAATTATGCGAAGAAGGTCAGGTATAGATTGATACCTCTGTTGTATTAATTTTTGCATGCCGTGTGCGTATATTTACTATGCGGAGGAATATATATAATAAAAGTATTGAGAAATACAATTTCTTTTGTATGTCCAAGCTGTATATAGGATGACATGCTTCCCATGTACAACTTGAGAGGGAAGGTGAGTGTTGGACTCTAGAACCAACAGAATTAAGACGAAAATCTAGTTTATGTTGGTCGAAGAAAACTAGTGTTTTATTTAGATTGATTATTAGGGTCGATTTTTTCTCTCTCATTGTACTTGGTAATTCTCCATTAATAAATAAATAATCAACTCCTATTGGGGAGGGGCGGGTGATGTTTCCTTTATAAGTTTTTTCACTCCAAACTTGGCGACATCCAGCTCCATACTTTTCTCTTCCGGCCATATCTACAACCACATAAACATGGTAGTTGTTCCTTTGAATTATTATCTTGCACCTGTATCATGTCTTATATCTTGCACCTGTATCATGTCTTATATCCGACACGGACACTTCACTCGGTTGTGGATATAACTATTATTAGTAGTGAATTTCCTAGAAATATATGTGGATATAACTATTCGATATTATACTATAAAGCTTAGAGAGCAAATACATGTTTTCTTTACTATGGTTTGTGGGTTTCAAATCAAAGACCATACTATTGTGCAGGGACACTTCACATGTTTTGGCGAGTCCTAGTGTATTTTGGAGATATGGTGATACGTATCGGTATCCGAAATTGTAAACCTTGCTTTTAAGTTACTAATTTCTCTTTTAACCTATTTAATTTAAATTGAGTACCAAAATAGTTGAAAAGGACATAGTTGTAAAACATTTCAATCGTATGCCGTTTTCAGATCTGAGATAACTTTTCTAACATATATCTAGTGAGTGAGTTTGCAATTTTCAAATACATAGCCCCATTTTAAGAAATGTATTTCACAAACTTAATAATACAAACAGAAAAAAAAAACTTAGATGACCAACATTGTGAGCATTTAAATCGTGGATCAGCTTTAATTCAATCAATTAGTCAACAGTGATGCCACATGGAGAATAGATTATAATACCTATTATATCCGAAGAGAAGCAATTGGTTTTGTTCAAACTTTTTAAGCATTAGTTGTCAACAATTGCTCATGTTTCAGTCAGACACATGATGCTCCACAAAGTTGAGATAAAATTGTTTTCAGTGAAATAATTAGCAGCCAATGCAAAATGATGAGACCATTAGGTTAATACATAGATGAAGACCATCAGGTGATATACAAAGATACAGAGGAGCTGTATCTTCAAATTTTTTCACAGACTATTATCTTCAAGCACGGTTACAGTGTCAATTTCCTGTAAAAATTGTTCGGTAGACCAGAAACAGAAAATCATTACACCTTTCCTAAGAAATATGATAACTGTAGGAATTGTGAGCATGTGCACACACCTGCGAGCACTTAGAGAAATAAATAAATAAATAAATAGGTTTTCCAGAAGCAACCAAATCTTCCATTGGTTTAGAAGTTATAAGTTTGTGTAACAAAGTTTTTTTTAACAAATGTATTGGATTGCAAAGAGAGAGAGCATACCCTTTCCATTCTGGAACTTGATCTGCTGCCAAACTTTTTCCAAAATTTACCATCTTGAAGTCAAAGGATAAGTATCTACAGCCAAGAATATGAAATCATAGAGAGAGGAATAGATATAAATAGAAGTTCAGACATTAATTTATGCAAAAAATTAGCAGTAGATTTTTGCAAATTCAACTACCATCTCAGCTAATTCGTGTATATTTTAATTGTCTTCATCAACAAAAGAGGACAAACTAATAAGAAAGCATAAATGTTAAACATAAAATACCACTTGTATACAGGATATAAAGTACTTCTCATGTCCGCATCATCTCCTTGCTAAATGTACAGATAAGATGAGCCTTTTTCCATAGAATATAAAAGAGTACCCTTGCCCAATTAAAATAATAAGTTGTCTGGACACAAATCTAAAATTTTCAAAGTTGATTTCAAGGAATGGAAAATCTGAACTTCACTGTAGAGCACAAAAGATCTTTTTTGAGACAAAAGCTATCAATGCAACAACAACTGAGCCTCTCTCAACTTTTTGGGCTCCGCTATTTGAATGCATTTCTTCTATTCAAATCTATCTGTAGAGGGCTATCTCTTTTATAGCAGTAGTAAATATAATATCCTTCTTTAAAGCCTCAATCCAAGTTCATTTAGGATTACCCCCAGCTCTAGCGGCTCCTGTAATTAAAATCAAGTTACTACCTTATAAAAAGCCAAAAGAAAAGGATGCCAAAGAATAACTTTCCACCATTGGTTTTTGTGGTACTCTCATATAGGTGGTTAATGACAAACTTGCTTTTGTCAACGCTTCATTGCTGCATGGCTTGGGGGCTGGTCTACAAGGCTTATGGGCTGGTCGACCACGCTCTGCAAGCCTTTTGCTTGCAGTCTGTCAGCAGGGTCAAAGCAACCTCAACAAGGTTCTTACTTATTAACCTCAATAGTCCGGATCTGCAGAGTTGGTTTGACCATTCCAGATTCTGGGTTCCTTGGTGCTACCAGCACAAGTAAGGTACCCACTTCTTCAACTTTCCTCATTTTGTATCCATCTACATAATGCCTAACAAAATAGCATCTCTCTTAACCACAACTAATTTAATTTCATCAGCACATACCTACGTCTGACGCCCCAAAATACAGACACAGTGACACGGAGTCGGTAGTAATTCTAGCATGTCTTAGCGTGTTTTGGAGTGTTTTGGGCATTTCCAATGCATGTTTAACACACCGTGACATGGTGTCGGAACTGATATTCAGGGTGTGTGCTTCCTAACCATATCAAATACTAAGAGAAGAAATGATTTTTGACATAAGCCAGCTAAAAAACTCAAGCTAACATTTGCTACAGAAAAGAATACAGAGAGGCCAGTCTCTGATTGTATAACTATGACATCTGCACAAAAATGATTTCAAGATAAGGACAATTGAAGTAGATGGCAAATGAATCATACTCAATTTGGGATACAGTTGGACAGGAGCAATTTCGGATAGTAAGATTCTCTTGCTTTGCTTAACCTGTTTATGTTTTAGCGTATCTTCTTATTGGTTATCATATTATGGTGTTATAACATTCACATACATAAGGAAATTGATTAAGAACATTGAACAACATTCCTCAGATAATATCAACAAGATTCTTGTTGGCAACAAGGCTGACATGGATGAAAGCAAAACGTGATGTGTTATCCAAATTCATAGGCAATATTGATTTATTTTACCTTAGGCCTGGGATGTTTTACATAGGAAACTGAATGGCATTAATTTTGTTCATTGCTATAAGACAAAATTTTCATTTTTCCTTGTTCTAGGCGGTGCCTAAGTCAAAGAAACAAGCTCCAGCTGAAGAATATAACATTAAGTTCTTTGAAACAGTAAGCTTTGCTTCTGCTATATCTCTTGGTGCTCTTAAGTGCTTGTTTGTCGATATATGCTGGATGCCATTGGTACAAAGTGCAAAGAAAAATATAATTGTTGAGCAAGTTATCTTTTCAATAGCAAGAAACATTAAGCAAAGGCTTGCAGAAAATGATATCAAAGCTGAGGTGGGGAATTAGTCTTCCATTAGAAAATCAGAGGAATTTTTCTTCTTCTTAGTTATCCTTTCTAAATTGTCATTATTGTCTTATTGATACAGGATAAGACAATTAAGATTAACAAACTGGATGCAGAGGTGAAGCTGAAGCTGCTTATGGGACTGTGAACCGACATTATAAGCTACATCAGAAGGGACAAAAATAGTATTGCTTCCATATTTGCTTGGACACATGGACTTTGAACAGAGGTAAATGCTTAGTGGTTTATAATATATTTGATTTTTAATGGTCAAGTGATAAGAGTGTCCATAGTAGAGGTCTATTTTATTTCACATGCTTATAGCTGAGTTTCTTAAGCCATCAAGCAGTGCATTCACGGAAGTTGTTGTAGATTGATATACAATGTCATGCTTACTTGATAAACTCTTAAGGAACTTCGGGACAAAAATAGTTTGTGTGAGCCTGGTATGGCGTATACATGTTTTCTTTACTTGCACATTGCATGCCAATTCTAAAATATTGGTAAACCCTAAGGAATTTAAATTTTGGCTCTTTATGTTTGGCAATACACATTGCATGCCAATTCTAAAAAAATTTCTTAACTTGGTTAATGATTTGTTTGGTCAGAGAATGGATATGAATTCTTATTTCTGTGCAATGAACTATTTTCTAAGATTCTACTTAATGTACGAGTATCTGATATCCAACGTAGCATGACTTTTCCACCTGGAAATGTCATAATTTTTGTTGATTATTAGTCGTAGGTAAGGGACCTTATGACTTCAGTTCAAGCACATAATATTAAAAGCATGACGCAGTTTCCATCTTCTTAAATGAAACCATTTACAATGTTTTTGTCCTTTTTGTGGAATGTGCTAGGACATTGTTGTTTAGATGCTAGTTCAGCTCATGCCATTCAATAAAGTAATTTACAAGAAGCTTATCCAGTATTGTTTGGAAACTGGAAACTGTTGCTTTTATTATATTATAGAAAAGTTGGAACATTGCCATAAAATCCATCATATAGATTAATGTGCAAAGACTGTCGATACCCTATGACCATGCTTGTGCATGCTCAAGTCATGTTCGAAAACACTTTTGTGTTTTTTGTTCTTGTACATGGAATCAAAGGATAGAAAGATAAACTGTGATTCATGATGTTGATCTTGTTAACTTTGGAAGTCATTACTGTGTTTTGGATGAAGTGTTCCTATATGCTACAAATAGAGGATAGTTTGCTTCCTTCTATGTCTCCTAAAATAAATATTACTTGTATGTCTACAGTTTTTATTTTCTAATATAGATATGGTTGATATCTTACAAATGAAAAACTAGTTTATTCAATTTCTTATTCTTTGACGCACCATTATCTTAAGTATGCATTTTTTGAATGTTCTTTGTCAGGTATATACCCTTGCTACGAGAAATATTCACATTTCCTCGGAGCCTGGACATCTGAGATGGCAAACCTAGGAGCCTCAACTTACATGGTTGGAGTGCAAGATAACGTTCTCTCTTTTTTATTCATCATGAGAATTAAGTTATTGTAAGGTAGCAACATTGGGGTTTCATTTTGATTTTGATGGAATATTGATATGTAAAGTCTATACATTTATTAGTTAATACAATTTTGATTAAGTTTCTTTTATTGTTGATGGTTGTTGATGTTTATATGAAATTCTATTTTTAAATATTTTAGTATATATAGAGGATGAACATGCCTATATAACTTTGATATGAAATAATTGAGTTTTTTTTTAATTCTCTTTCCAGAAAAACGACAGACCTTAACCATTGAAAAGAAAAAGATAATGGCCGACCAATTCACAGGTTATTTGACAGTTTTAGTCTGTCGTTTTTATTTGACAGACAATAACTGTCATTTTTTTCAGCTAGCAAACGACAGTCCAAAACTGTCGTTTATATTTTGGGACGCGCTATTAACGACGGATGTTCTAACGGATCAAAACGGTCGTTTATCTTAATTTACGACGGTTTTGGTCCGTCGAAAAATGTCTATTTTGGCGTAGTGAACCCTCACCCCGAGCGTGGACTCGTAGGTTAGTTCACGACAAATACCCTCATCCCGAGTATGGACTCGCAAGTACAAACAGATCAAGAAAAACACCCTCGCCCCGAGTGTGGACTCGCAGGTACAAACGGTCAACCCTCGCCCCGATTGTGGACTCGCAGGTTGAAGAAACGATACATGAATAGCAGTTTAATTACACATACTTGTAGACACAACTCAAGTAAGATATAGGTAAGGACAACCCTAGTATGAACTATAATAAGATCAAGCCCTGTATAACTACACTATCAAGTCATGAAAAGATGGTGGTATACAAACAAGACTAATAAGCTGATAAACATGGTATGAAGAAAACATATAGACAGAAATCAACTAGAGAACTAAATGATGACATATAACAAAAGACTATAAGCGTGTAACTAAACTATAGAGGGAGGCAAGGTATCTTGCCTGGTGGTAGCACGAAGAACCAACAATATACCGTCAACTAGTAAGCCATAAAGTCCAAATATCAAACTGTCTCCGAAAGCTGAAACAAACATTGCCAACATTCTCAGAATAGTCAAATTAGCTTGGATTGCCTGTCCTTACGTCCAATTCTAGACACAGGGGCAAAACGGTCATTTCGGGCCAAAACGATGTCCGCCATTGGACCCGCTTTGCACCGAAAAGCGTGCCAGAGTAAATGGTCTCTAAAGTCATCAAACTACATGTCTACGGATTCATTTTGATTATATAAAACCAATGTATGTCCAATTTTGGATTCCGGTGGGCCGTGCACAAAATTGCTCGTTGAGTCATATCGCACTAGTATAATAAGTCATATTATTGTCGCAATTATCGACGTTTTATTAAAACGTCGCTAACGTTTAAGGACTTAGCGACGTATTCTATAAACATCGTAATACTACACTATTACCGACGATCGGCGACGTTTTGCGACTTTTTTGTGTATAAGAAAACGTACGTCATGGACATGAGGAAGACTTCGCTAAATACGTCGCTAAAATGGTTTAGCGACGTCTTTAGGCGTCGCTAAAATGACTTATTCTGGTAGTATCGTGGGGCCCACAAAACGACGATCCGATCAACTGTCTCAAAATCAGACCAAACTTGGCATACAAGACCAGAAAAATGATACAGTCCTGTTGACGTAAGTTTCGTCTCGATCTGACAAACATGCACAAAGTAATTCAAAAATTAATTATGATTTTATTAGTGACCTATTTTCAATTATTATTAGAGAAAAATAATTACTTCTCTATGACTCCTAAATATTTTTGTAAAACTAGATATGGGTGCTTTTAATCAAATATTTTTATATGATTTTTAGAACTCAATATAGTTACATTAGTAAAAATATATATAAACTTTTTGGCACCAAAATATAGATAAACTTATGTATAAAGTAGTAACCCACATATATATATATATATATATATATATGTATATATATATATATATATGTATATATATATATATACATATATATAAAAAAAAAAAAAAAAAAAAAAAAAAAAAAAAAAATATATATATATACATATATATATATAACCATACTAGCATGAACCACCTATATCCATATACCAAATTCACTATGTTTGTTCCTATAGCATATATGTAATCACAGATGTATATAAATGTATCACTCGTTGTGATAAAAATTTAGGAGAGGGGGTTAACTGAATATTACCAAAATGTTATTCTTCGTGTGCATGGGACACCACTTGGCCCACCACCTTAATCCATGCAACCATTATTTGTTTCTTAGTCCTTCTTCCTGCTAACATACATTATATGAATAGTGAGCTATTTATAAACTCTTCCCAGGAGATGCAAACTTGCATGGATCGGGGAAAGGTTCCAGGTGAAGCTCTTGTCTCTCAGTGAAAGTGAGCAGTTTCTTCTAGAACGATGGAGGTCGAGAGGTCCGTAGAGACGGGACGAAATGGTGGTAAATGAGATGAAGACTGTGGTAATGGTTAGCTCGCCGAGTCAGTTCTGCGGAGTTGAACACAAGAACCACAAAGAAGAAGAAGGCAATAAACTGCAGTTGTCGTGACTACTCGAGCGTGTAGCACGTCACCGAGAGAGGGTGCTTCCATGGCAGACTCGCGTGCGGGTTGGCAAGCTTGGCATTTTCTGGTGATGGCGGTGTACGTGGGCGTGTGGCGAGGCTGCCTCCGATCACACGTGGGCTCCTTACCATGGAAGAGGCCGGAGGACGGATACATGGGGTGGTCTGACGGTTGATAATGGTGAGAAACTACGAACATAGGAGGTGCTCTCGAGTCCAGTCGAGGGACTGCACCCATGCGACGTCTACAGACGATGGGCTCGATGAGGGCTATCACAGGTATGCACAGGCGGCAGAGAAAAGTTGGCAAGGCGATGGTTTCGCACTAGTAGAATTAGTCATATTAGCGATGTAATTAGGGACATTTTATTAAAACATCTCTAACGTTTAAGGAATTAGCGACGTATTCCATAAACATCGCAATTCGTCACTATTATCGATGATCGACGACGTTTTGCAACTTTTTTGTGTATAAGAAAATATACGTCACGGATAAGTCGGCGAACGTCGCTAATATCACTAATATTAGCGATGTTTACCGACGTAACTACTGTAACATTGCTAATTTCACTAATATTAGCGACGTTTACCGACGTATAGGTGTGACGTCGCTAAATTGAAAATATAGGGCTTTCAGTTTTCATTCCCCCCCCCCCCCCCCCCCCCCCCCCACATTATTTTTCGATCGAAATTTTCGCAAACGAAAGCACGCTCCCCCTCGGCCTCCGATGACCCCCTCCCCCCTCGGCCTCCGGCGACCCCCTCCCCTCTCAGCGACCCTCCCCCTTCGGCCCCCGACCCTCTGCGACCCCGCTCGGCGACCCTGCTCCCACCGGCGACCCCGCTCACCCTCATCTCCCGCTCCCCACCGGCGACCCCCTGCCCCCTCGACGACCCGCTCCTCCGGCCCCGACTAGGTAAACCCTAACCTAAATATTAGTCCTGATCATGACTGATATGATTCTTACATTATTTCTGTATTGGTGATATTAAACATATATATGTATATGTATGTATTTATATAAATAGGCTATATAATTGAATGTTGTATGTTGTTTGGGAGTTTGGGTGAGTTCTGAGTTAGGGTTTGCTTTTGAGTTTGATTCCCAGGTTGAGTTTGTGAGTCTCTGAGTTAGCTTGGGTTGTAGTTCAGTTTAGTTTGTGGGTTTACATACCAGTTTGGGATAAGTTTGGGTTTAATTTCATATATATAGTATATATAGGTATTGTTTACTGTCATATATAGGATGATGTATATGTAGGTATTTTCTCATGCGTGTGTTGTCTAAGTGGAGTGAGTTCAGATTTTATGTTATGTGTGGGTTAGCATATGCATTGATACATATGGATGTTTGCCTTGGTTTAGTTTTCTGAGATAGGTTCAGTTGAGTTATGTATATAAGTAGGCTTGCATATATGAGAGGGTATGTTGGGATATGAGTTATACTATATTTATGAGAGGATATATATATATATATATATATATATATATATATATATATATATATATATATATATATATATATATATATATATATATGTTATTGTATATATATGGTATACATATTTGCTTGACCTAGTGTACCTTAGCCTATACCCTGAGATATCTATAGGATTACCTAGAAATAAACCCAATAGGCTAATTGAACTTGCGGACTAGAGTTTGACCAAAACCCTAGCTAGTAAGTCTACTACCGATATCGACGATACCAATACTCATAGGAATAGTCCGATACCGATTCCCATACCTATATGTTGTTGCTCAAGCAGTTTATATATGTTACCTAAGAGCATCATTAGTAAGGGCAATTCATTACTATAGTGTATAGAGAATCCTAGAAGTGTAGGTATGATTGGTATATCGTATTACATAGAGTGTATAGAGTATCCTTTCGGTCTATAAGAGTTACTTCACTCATTTTGTCAATACAATTAAACTTTTTAAATGTTGATGGTATATATACCGTCAATATTTGGTTTTGCCTTGTAGCTACAGGCAGTTGCCTGCATTTTGCCTTATAACTTGGCCTTTGGCCTGTGCTTGAGCAGTATGGACTTCCAGGTTAGGGTGTTAGTTCATGATTAGCATTGTTTAGATATTAGTTTCAGTTAAAGGGTTAGTTTAGATTAAGATATTAGTTTATGTTAGATGGAATATGAGAGTTAGTAGATGTTAAAGTAGGATATTAATTTATTAGTTAGGATAGATAGTTTGAGTTAGGATACTACTCAAGCACAGGCCAAAGGGTCGATATTAGATATTAATTTAAAAAGTTTTACCTTTCTTGACAAACTGGGTGAAGTAACTCTTGTAGACCCAAAGGGTCGATATTGGACAGTTGGGATGAGTATCAGAATCGGTTTCGGATTAGTATCGACCGTATCTCATTAGTATCGGCCGTATGTACTTAGTGTCGTGTACTCCTACAAGTAAAATTATACCTCGACCGTATGTACTTAGTATCGACCGTATCGGATTAGTATCGGTCTATCGGATACGTCACTTTTGACACAAAACAGTTGTTTTAGTCCCAACACAGTTGTTTTTGTTTCTTCCTTCAAATTCTTTGTTTGTAATATGTGGAATGAATGAACAGTTTATGTTGCGCACCCATATCTAAACTGCCTTAACATTCATTCACTGACTGCAATGTGCATGTATCTATCTTACAGAATTATCCTCAATTGGTTATGGATATGAATTACTACTTACAAAATCGTTCGTGGATGTACAAACGTCATCCTGATAAAATATGCGGTATACGGGATGAATTCATAGAAGGTGTACAGCAGTTCCTGCAGTTTGCCAAGGCGTTCCCTCAGTACATGGACGGTACCAAAATTAAGTGTCCGTGTGTGAGATGTCGCAACTTGAAATATCATCTAGAAGTGGAAGTCACGTATCATTTATATTCGAAGGGTTTTACGCTGAATTACTTTCAGTGGAGCGCGCATGGAGAACTTGTGTCTTTAGCATCGGAGTATGAGCCTTATGTGGATGTCCACAACAATGCTGCTTACGACGATGGGTTGGTGAACATGATTTTTGACACAACGGGGCCTATTTTCGATCCGGACGATCATGATGCACATGAGGAGGCACCGAACGCCGATGTTGCACAGTTCATGGAGTTGCTAGAGAATGTGTGAGACTCGTCTCACAGTATCGGTATTTATATTCGAATACATATTTTGTAGTGTATTTTGTATTTTCTAGGTTTTCGTAATGCTTTAAAAATTTTCCTAACTTATAGATTTTTTCCTTGGCCTGTATACCGCCAGTATATCGGAGTATACCGACGGCATACCGTCCAGACAGATTTTCCACATTTTAGATATTTTCGATTTCAGATATTTTTATGAATAGTATTTTCGATATTTTGATGGATAGTATTTTGGATATTTTGATGAATAGTGTTTAGATATTTTTGTGAATAGTGTAGATGTACCCTATTACCCATTGGATATTTGGTTTTGTTTCGATGGTTAGGATTGACTTAGATCTTTACATGGATCATGATCCAACGGTTAAGATCAATTCTCCTTCTATATATACCATTTCACTTTCTTTCTCCTCTTTATTTTCATTCTCTTCACACTATCTTCATTTCTTCTTCCCTTCTCTCCCCCTTAGAGCTTGCCAAGAGCTTGGCCTTGAGGCCTTGGGTGTGGTGTCTAACTCCCCTATGAGGAGGAGTAGAAGATTAGGATTGGTTGCTAGATAACCTAGGCAAGTATATCTTGCCAAATCCATGAACCATATTGTTTTGTTGTCATTTTTGTTTTCCTTGGTATTAAATACGTAGAATTTTTCCAAATTTATTTCGTTAAATATGTTTTTATTATGATTCTCGTATATATGCATGTTTCCAAAATTTGTTTAAGCAAGGTTTTGATTTTCTGTTAAAACCCAATATGGACTTAGTAGAAAACTTGGTATCAAGAGTGATACTAGTGTTACCATCATGGATCTTGGTCACATATACATATATGAGGCCCTCACATAGTTTGTATATCATAGATTTTGAGTCTGGTGGCAATCGAAACCCGTTTCGGTACCCCGAAAACCTATTTTTGGGAGTATTTTGAGATATTGATCTATCCAATTTTTGAATTTTTAAAATCTAATAGTTCTATGTTGTAGATAATTCAATTCTATGTAATTTTGACTTTTAAAAATCCGAATTTCTATTTAAAACGAAGTTTTTATGGCCGAAACAAGTTTTGGCAAAAATCTGATTTTTGTTGCTGTTTAAAAAACTGGTATACCACCGGTATACCGATTTTTGTACCAGAAACTTTCTGTCTTTAGGCCGGTATACCGTAGTATACCGCCGGTATGCCGTTTTAGTCTGTTTTTGCCCGTTTCTGCCCTTTTTTGTCCGTTTTTGATATTTTCTTCGATTGTAATGATTTCTTTACATGATTAGATGATCTTCCATAGTTAGAGAATGATTGTACACCCTATATACACTTGATACTAGCACATGTTCAATCATTTTTCTATAAAATGTACTTAGCTTTAATTATTGTTTCCTACATGCCATGATATGTCTTTTTGATAGATTCTTTCTTACAAGCTATGATAATTGTTACATGTCTTCTTTGCTTACATGATAGTGGTCCGTCGTGGCGCACTCTTCTTACATGTCTTCTTTGCTTACTAGATAGTGACCCGTCGTGGTGCACTCTTGTACATGTCTTTCTTTGCTTACATGATAGTGGCCTGTCATGGCGCACTCCCTATAGTGGCTCGTCATAGCGCACTTCTAGCTTCTTATTTATTATATTTTCTTGTTGTGGCTTGTTATGGTGCACATTCATTCTTTTGTCCAGTCTTGCATGTCTCATGTCGAGGATGGATTCTGCGGAATGCCACACCCGGAATCCAACATGAAAATGTTAAGGACTAAACAACTAGCTTGATTACTTAGATCATTGAGAATTTTCCAGTTACCTGTTGCCCCTTTGGTCTTGGCATTATATATATATATTCTTGGGATTTGGAGCTATATCTCATGATGAGCACACTTCCAACGTACCGTCGAGTGTTGCAACGGGTACATTTGTCTCCTGGGCAATGTACCCATTATTATATGTCTTTGTGGTACATTTATCTTTCGGACGATGTACCACTACTATAGGATATATTTGTCTCCTTGGCGATGTATCCACTATTACCATTGCTCCTTTGGCTTGGACCTTTTAGGTAGTAGCAGGCAGGTACTGGACTTGGAATTCTCAGACTTGTATTGTTAGTAATTAGGATTGTGATAACCCTAGTTAGCTAATGTATAAAGTCGTACTCATTGCTTGGCCGTGTAGGTTGTATGGAGTCCAGTCTAGTCTAGTTTGTCTATGCAGTGTCCGGATTTGTTTATTTTCAGTACATCTTTTGTTTATGCTTTACTTTTGTCGGTAAATGATTAGATACTAAAGTTCTTTTTAGGAGAAGGGTTACAACCCCTGTCCTTGTTTGGTTTACGGGTTGTAACTTGGGTTCCAGAGTAGTTCATAAGTCATCTAATCAGTTGTCGTTCTATATAGACTTCACATGTTCCAGTTATCTTACATGTTCCAGTTTTCTAACATGCTCACATGCTCCAGTTACCTAACATGCTCATATGTTCCAGTTACCTAACATGCTTACATGTTCCAGTTAACTAATATGCTCACATGTTCCAGTTACCTAACATGCTCATATTTTCCGACTACTTAACATGCTCACATGTCTAGTTTATCTTTCATGTTCACATGCTTCCTTTTTCTTACATGTACACAGTTTATATTATGTCACATGTCCTTTACCTTTTGCTACATGTTGTTTTACTAATTGTCTTTCCTATTCTCGAGATAAGTGCATTGGTAGCGCACGAGTCTCAATTTGCTTTTACTTATTTCTGTTTCTATCCGTTGCTATGATTTGCATGCTTGTTTTAGTTCATAGTTTGGCTTCCTTTGTGGTACTTGCTATTAGGGGTCTGTCCCCACTGGTTTTGTTTTGCCAGATCTGATAGAGGAGCCCAGAGGATCTTCCGTACCATCTACTCGACGGTTACTACCCGGAGCACCAGAGTACGTTAGTGGGTTTTCTATTTCATTCTCCCACTAGTTATGTACATTATTCTTTTGTGGCGTTTAGCCTCTGAGCACGTATTTAGCTCATTTTTGGACTTGACATTTAGCCTACGGGCCAGAACATGATTTTCATATTCTAGACTATAGCTAGAGCTTATCATGTATGACTATTACTCTTGCTTGTCTTCACTTTGTAATACTAGCTTCATGATCATCCATGTATATATAGTTTGGGACGCTTTACTATTTTATGTCTGATGATCATACTTCTTGTACTTTATATATTTGCCTGCGATTGAGATACCTAGGATTTTTGAACTAGGATTGCCTGTTTGAATGTAGTAGTAACCCCCATGTCTATACAACTTATACGTTATTTCGGAGTACTGGAATACTTTGGGATACGTAGCTGGCCTGGACCGTCCCTACTTGCCAGTATTCTGGTTCTGGGGCGTGACATAGGTTTTAGTGGTGGCCCATGCAGGTCTGATTTATCAGATATGTGGGGGTTACTGATGTTTAGATATCTCAGTCATAATTCTCCTTTATTGATATCCTTCGTGTTATTCTATATCTCTGATCCTTTAACCTAATATCTGCCTCGATCATTGATCTTTCTTGTTCCCTCGATTTGATCCTTGTGTTCTTCAACTTTTACGGGCACTGTTCTTATTCCTTTCGATCAGCTTATTCGGGTTTTGCGAATGGCAGGTCAGCAATCTTTTGTTAGGCCAGTTATAGAGGATCAGTCTCAGCATTCAGGGGTAGAGTTCAGAGTTGACCCAAGGGCAGAGGTATCAGTTCAGCCTGATCAGCCAGCAGGGTTAGTCCTGCTAGAGTCCAGCTTCACCGGCTACCCCGACAGTCCAGTAGTATATGGCTCAGGTACCATTTCAGCAGCAGCCGGTTAGAGTAGCAGTTCCGAGGCATGGGCAGGCAGAGTTTGGTATGTTAGAGCAGGTTTTGGCTGAGGGTGGTCATGTTGTAGGTATTGTCCTATTCTTCTTCCACTCTTATTTATCTTTTGGGTTACACATATTTGGCAAGTTTCTCGTCTCACTCTTCTGTCTTCGTATCTTGAGATACATGATATTTATTACACGTCTCGACTCCGAAGATACGTCCTGGGTAGAGTCATGTCTTGGATTAAGTCATTGGTACCGGCTTATTTTGAGAATTGACTTTTATCTAAGTTGTGGAGTCAGCGTAGGCCTGCTCCTACTCAACTGACTCAGGAGACATATTTATTCATATGCCTCCATCCCTTCTTGATTGTGGTTGTGTTAGTGCTTACGCATTTACTTATATTACTGTTGTCTTTATCTTACCAACATATCATGCTTTATTTTGATTGACATGATTTTTCAGCTCTTTGGTTTGGTTTTCATGCTTGACTAGATTTAGAAAATTTCGAGGATGAAATTTATTTTTAAGTTGTGGAGAGTTGTGAGACTCGTCTCACAGTATCAGTATTTATATACGGATACGTATTTTGTAGTATATTTTGTATTTTCTTGGTTTTCGTAATGCTTTAAAATTTTTCCTAACTTATAGATTTTTTCCTTGGCTGGCATACCGCCATTATACCGAAGTATACCGACGGCATACCGTCCAGACAGATTTTCCACATTTTAGATATTTTCGATTTCAGATATTTTCATGAATAGTGTTTTCGATATTTTGATGAATAGTATTTTAGATATTTTGATAAATAGTGTTTAGATATTTTCGTGAATAGTGTAGATGCACCCTATTACCTATTGGATATTTGGTTTTGTTTCGATGGTTAGGATTGACTTAGATCTTCATATGGATCATGATCCAACGGTTAAGATTAATTCTCCCTTCTATATATACCATTTCACTTTCTTTCTCCTCACACTTTTCATTCTCTTCACTCTCTCTTCATTTATTCTTCCCTTCTCTCCCCCTTGGAGCTTGCCAAGAGCTTGGTCTTGAGGCCTTGGGTGTGGTGTCTAACCCCCTAGAAGGAGGAGTAGAAGATTATGCTTGGTTGCTAGATAACCTAGGCAAGTACATCTTGCCAAATCCATGAACCATATTGTTTTGTTGTCATTTTTGTTTTTCTTGATATTAAATGCTTAGAATTTTTCCAAATTCATTTTGTTAAATATGTTTTCCTTATGATTCTCGTATATATGCATGTTTCCAAATTTTGTTTAAGCAAGGTTTTGATTTTCTGTTAAAATCTAATGTGGACTTAGTAGAAAACTTGGTATCAAGTGTGATACTAGTGTTAACATCATGGATCTTGGTCACATATACATATATGAGGCCCTGACATAGTTTGTATATCGTGGATTTTGAGTCTGGTGGCAATCGGAACCCGTTTTGGTGCCCCGAAAACCTATTTTGGGAGTATTTTGAGATATTGATCTATCAAATCTTTGAATTTTTGAAATCTAATAGTTCCATGTTGTAGGGAATTTAATTCTATGTAATTTTGACTTTTAAAAATCCGAATTTCGATTTAAAACGAAGTTTTATGGCCGAAACAAGTTTTGGCAAAAATCTGATTTTTGTTACTATTTGAAAAACCGGTATACCGTCGGTATGCCGGTGTATACCGCCGGTATACCGATTTTTGCACCAGAAACTTTTTGTCTTTAGGCCGGTATGCCGCAGTATACCGTCGGTATGCCATTTTATGTCGTTTTAGTCTATTTTTGCCCGTTTCTTCCCGTTTCTGCCCGTTTTTGTCCTTTTTGATATTTTCTTCGATTGAAATGATTTTTTTTATATGATTAGATGATCTTGCATAGTTAGAGAATGATTGTACACCCTATATACACTTGATACTAGCACATGTTCAATTATTTTTCTATGAAATGTACTTAGCTTTAATTATTGTTTCCCACATGCCATGATATGTCTTTTTGATAGATTCTTTCTTAAAAGCTATGATAATTGTTACATGTCTTCTTTGCTTACATGATAGTGGTCCGTCGTGGCGTACTCTTCTTACATGTCTTCTTTGCTTACTAGATAGTGACCCGTCGTGGTGCACTCTTGTACATGTCTTTCTTTGCTTACATGATAGTGGCCTGTCATAGTGCACTCCCTATAGTGGCTCGTCGTAGCGCACTCCTAGCTTCTTGTTTATTATATTTTCTTGTTGTGGCTTGTTATGGTGCACATTTTTGCTTTTGTCCAATCTTGTATGTCTCATGTCTAGGATAGATTCTGTGGAATGCCACACCCGGAATCTAACAAGAAAATGTTAAGGACTAAACAACTAGCTTGATTACTTAGATCATTGAGAATTTTCCAGTTACCTGTTTCCCCTTTGGTCTTGGCATTATATATATATTCTTGGGATTTTGAGCTATCTATCATGATGAGCACACTTCCAGCGCACCGTCGAGTGTTGTACTGGGTACATTTGTCTCCTGGGCAATGTAGCCATTATTATATGTCTTAGTGGTACATTTGTCTCCCGGGCGATGTACCACTACTATAGGATACATTTGTCTCCTGGGCGATGTATCCACTATTACCATTGCTCCTTTGGCTTGGACCATTCAGGTAGTAGCAGACAGGTGCTGGACTTGGAATTCTCAGACTTGCATTGTTAGAAATTAGGATTGTGATAACCCTAGTTAGCTAATGTATAAAGCCGTACTCATTGCTTGGCCGTGTTGGTTGTATGGAGTCCAGTCTAGTCTAGTTTGTCTCGGTAATGTCTTGATTTGTTTATTTTCAGTACATCTTTTGTTTATGCTTTACTTTTGCCGGTAAATGATTAGATACTAAAGTTCTTTTCAGGAGAAGGGTTACAACCCCTGTCCTTGTTTGGTTTACGGGTTGTAACTTGGGTTCCAGAATAGTTCCTAAGTCACCTAATCATTTGTCGTTCTATATAGACTTCATATGTTCCAGTTATCATACATGTTCCAGTTATCTAACATGCTCACATGCTCCAGTTACCTAACATGCTCACAAGTTCCAGTTACCTAACATGCTCATATGTTCCAGTTACCTAACATGCTCACATGTCCCGACTACTTAACATACTTACATGTCTAGTTTATCTTTCATGTTCACATGCTTCCTTTTTCTTACATGTACACAGTTTACTTTATGTCACATGTCCTTTACCTTATGCTACATGTTGCTTTACTAATTGTCTTTCCTATTCTCGAGATAAGTGCATTGCTAGTGCACGAGTCTCGATTTGCTTTTACTTATTTCTGTTTCTATCTGTTGCTATGATTTGTATGCTGGTTTTAGTTCATAGTTTGGCTTCCTTTGTGGTACTTGTTATTGGGGGTCTGACCACACTGGTTTTGTTTGGCCAGATCTGATAGTGGATCCCAGAGGATCTTCCGTACCATCTACTCGACGGTGACTACCCGGAGCACCAGAGTACCATAGTGGGTTTTCTATTTCATTCTTCCACTAGTTATGTACATTATTCTTTTGTGGCATTTAGCCTCCGAGCACGTGTTTAGCTCGTGTTTTGGACTTGACATTTAGCCTACGGGCAAGAACATGATTTGCATATTCTAGACTATAGCTAGAGCTTATCATGTATGACTATAACTCTTGCTAGTCTTCACTTTGTATTACTAGCTTCATGATCATCTATGTATATATAGTTTGGGACGCTTTACTATTTTATGTCTGATGATAATACTTCTTGTACTTTACATATTTGCCTATGATTGAGATACCTAGGATTTTTGACCTAGGATTGCTTGTTGGATTGTAGTAGTAACCTCCATGTCTATACAGCTTATACGTTATTTCGGAGTACTCGAGCACTTTGGTATACGTAGCTGGCCTGGTCCGTCCCTACTTGCCAGTATTCTGGTTCTGGGGCGTAACATAATGCAAGGACTCCATTATATCCTGGTTGTGAGGATCATTTACCGTTGGAGGTGGTTACAAGATTGTTGAGCATCAAGTCCGATTTTAACATGTCGCAGGATTGCTACAACCGTCTTATGGAGTTGCTTATAGAAATATTGCCTGAGAGTGCTAAGTTGCCTAAAGACTTCTACCGGTCTAAGAGGATGGTGAGATCGATCTGGATGGGATATGAGAAAATCGATGCATGTCGCAACGGGTGCATGTTGTACTACAAAGACGACAAGGATGAAGACGTCTGCAGATTTTATGGTGCCGATCGCTGCAAGAAAAGTGGTAGAGGAAAAGTCTGTCGGTGCCAGGAAGCCTACCGATTCGATGCATTACTTGCCGTTGACGTCGCGGTTGCAGCGGTTGTTTATGGTGAAGGAAACTACAGAAAACATGAGTTGGCATAAGCGGGAACAGATCGAAGGAGTGTTGGATCACCCATCCGATGGATGAACAACCCACACTCTCTCAAGCTCCTCCTTGGCACGTTGACGATGAAGTGATTTACTCTGACGATGCACGGTGTTCCGTGTTCGTGCACTTCATCAGAAGACCGAGATATGCCGAGTTTTTGTGTTCGTGCACTTTATCGACTGTGTGCCATGTTGTTGGTTACTGGGTCCGGGATTGCCGCGGCCCAGTTTTTGTTATACTGGAAGAGCCACAGGTACTCCAACGATGCACGATAAAGTGATTTGCCTCAAGGAGTCATCCAACGGTTCCTATGCTCTGACGATGCACGATGAAGTGATTTGCCTCAAGAAATTCCTTTGCCTCAACGAGTTCCATTGCTCTGACGATGTACGATGAAGTAAATTCCTTTGCAAGGTCCTCTACCTCAAGGAATTCCTTTGCTTCTGGTCCTGTGCCTCAAGGAACTCCTTTGCAAAGGAATTCCTTCAGGCACAGGACCAGAAGCAAAGGAATTCCTTGAGGTACAGGACTAGAAGCAAAGGAATTCCTTGAGAGCAAAGGACCTTGCAAAGGAATTCCTTGAGGCAGAGAACCTTGCAAAGGAATTCACTTCATCGTGCACGCAGCTCACATTCAACTTTTTCTTCATAGTAGGATTTAATGTAGTAGTTCCGACTTTCATATGTAAATAAAAGTCAAACTTTTCGTGGTTTTGACAATATAAATATAATTCAAAAATAATTTGTTTATAAAAGACAGAGCCGAACAGACGTTATAAAAGACAGAAGTTCCTTGCCCAAAAATGATTTTATTAGAAAAGACAGAGCAGACCAAACGGAAAAGGTTTCTGTCAGCTGTACTCCGTCGGTATAAAACAGAGAATAGCCATTCTCCGTTTAATTTGAAACGGAGAATGATCATTCTTCGAGTTAATTAAAACGGAGAATTACCATTCTTATGGGTTTTAACACTAGTAATGACACTCTCTATGTATTTTAACACGGAGGATGTCATTCTCCGTTTCAAATTAAACGAAAAATAGCATTTCTCAATCGTTTTAATACTGGGAATGGTATTCAAACTTTCATATGTAAATAAAAGTCTAACTTTTCGTGGTTTTTGCAATGTAAATGTAATTCAAAAATGATTTTATTATAAAAGACAGAGCTTATAAAAGACAGAAGTTTCTTGCCCAATTACATAATTATATTGTTGTTTTACAATGTCATTGCTTGGTTCGTGTTACATATTTGCTTGAAAGCAACTTCTTAGCCCATACCAACCTTATCATTGTAATCTCTTGGTGAGTGTCATCGTCATTTCCTCCCGGTATTTCGAATGGAGTAGTCATCAACATCTTCATATAATACGCCGTGTATAAAAGGCAGTTAGGTGCCTGTTGTTGTGGGCAATTTAGAGAACAATTCAGCACTTTGCTCTCATACTCCATCTTCGTCGGACATCTCTCCCTCATCATATCAACTTTTCTCCTGACGATAGGCTCTAAGGTCTTCTTCATTAATTCTGCATCCACCTAGCCCTTTTCGTACGTGGTTTGCCTCAAGAAGTTGTAGTGTGTCCAGTCGAAGGAGATAAAGTTGAATGTGAGCAGAGTATAGTGTCTGATGGATAAATTAAAGAGTGGGATGAATAGCAACTCTATGTCGTCCTCCAAACCCATGACGAAGTCTACTACATCTGTTTGGAATTCTTCAAGGGTATCGACTTTTGCGTCTGGTTCAATGGCACGTTCAACGATGGTCTGTTTCCCAAAAACAAAATATAATATCATGAGTAATTTTTTTTCTGTCATTTTTCATCGGTGTACACATGAATATGGATTTTTCTGTTTGGATTCTTACCAATGTGTGGGGAATCAAGAATGCAGACCACTTATGTTTCAATGTTTGGAGCGCCGGCTTTTGCATCTGGTTCCATGGCACGTCCTTTGAACTAGACGGGGCACACCTTCTTTTAATGCCTTCAATTTCTCTTAGCTTCCTTATTATTAGGTTCAGTATGCCAACCTCCATGTCTTCATAGTTGAGTATGTCTTGCAGGTCTATTGCCGACAGGTGGACTGTAACTTCATTTTTATCCTCTTTCGGCGAAAATAAGTACACAATATCACTGCACATAAATTTAGTTTAGATTAAATTAATAGAGATTCTCGTTACATAATTGTGAAAAAAGTCTAGAAAAAACAAAAGAAAAAAAAGGTTCAGAATACATACTCTGGACACTTCTTTTTGGGAATTACGATGTCGATGTATTGCTTCTTTAGCTCTTCATCCGCATCTTTCCAAAGTAAGAGCTCATCGCATTCCCTTAGTATGACACGGTTCTTCTTTAATTCAACCATTTTGGCGTCTCCTCCGGATTTCATAGCGGCATTAATCTTCCGCTTTTTATTAGCCTCTCTAACTGTATTCTTTTCCAAGGGAGTAACATCTTCAACGGCTAATGGCACTGATGGTTTTTTGAACCTCTTTCCCCCCAATCCTCCTCTTCTTTTGGCTTCTTTTGGAGCAGCAAGTTCAGCAGCTGCTTGAATCTCCTCATGTTGTAATGCTACAACCATGGCTTGGAGATCAACGATTTTTGTATCCTTTTCAATGGCTTCAATATTCAACGATTCAACTTTATTTTGAAGCTCCCTTTTCTCCTGAACGAGCCTTTTATTTGTTTCTCTGAGTTTCTCGGCTGTTTGCACTGAAATAAAACAAACAACAATAAAATGTATGATGTAAATCTAACACGGAGAATGACATTCTCCGTGTAATATAATACGAAGAATAGCACTCTCCGTTTGGAATTACACGAAGAATAACCTTCCTAGTATCGAAATGATAGAGAATAACAATTATTCGTTTCAAATAACACGAAGAATGCTATTCTTCATGTTATAATACACGGAGAATGTCCATTCTCCTGGAAGATTACAAATCAGAAATTTGAAATAGAAAAGATTTTACCTTGTGCATGTAGCTCTGTAACATTGTCGTTGAGCCATGCATTATCTGCAATAAGAATAAAATTCTGCTTTCTCAAATCCTCCAGTTCATGCACAGAGCCCTCCATCACAATGTTGACTGCATGTTGTTGCGCTTCTTCTGTCTCGAGCTCTTTCAGCTTTTTTTGAGTTTCTCTTTCTCAAGGTTGGCTGCACGTAACAGCGCTCCTTGTGCCTCCATCTTTTTTAACTTTTCTTTGAGTTCTTTATTCTGCGCAAGAATATCAGAATGATATCTTCTCAAATTCTCCAATTCATGTGCTAAGTCGTCCATCACAGTGCCCATTACATCATGCTGTGGTATCCGTTGTTCATCAAAATTATCCCCACCTGCTTTTTGGTGTTCTTCCTCTCCCTCTTTTTTAACTTCTTCTATAGGTGGCTCATCTTCTTTGTGCCATTCTTCTTCTCCAAAAGGTATAACCAGATCTTCTAATATCATCTTCGATCTCAACTTGTTGTGATATTCGGCCTTGAGGAAGTTTGAGATTTCGTACCCATTCCATGTGAAAAATCTTGGGTAATCAAGAATTAGGGCGAACTTCCTTTCCACAAGTTTACTATGTTCCGTAAACCAATAGAGGAAGTATATTGTGCAACCTTCCAATTTGGAGTAAGCCATTGAGTAATCCCCCCGTTCAGTTTTGCTTCTATTCCTCTTTATGCTATCCATTACATATGCCAGGATTAACCTTAGCCAGCATATACTGTAGATGACGTCCATACTGTCTACCGAGGCCAAGAATCTGTACTGCAAATTTGAACCGCCAGACCTTGTGAAGAATACTATTTGGCACAAGTGGAAGATTATTAGCTTGGCCAAATCATCTGGATTAACAGCGTTATCTCCGCCACGAAGCCGTCGTAACAATTCAGAGAACTTGTCTCTCAATTCCTTATTCGTGACTTCTGAGTGTTTGCCCTTAGAATTAGCCAGCAATCTTGTGAAGTGATCTCTACACAGGCGCAATGATGCTGGTGGTGTGGGTTGCTGTTGTTTTTCCTTTATCAATCTTCTGTAAAAAAAATATCATTATCGCTTTCTTCATTCAGCCGTAGACCGAAGATGACTGCCATATCGTCGACGCTTGGCACAATTTTAACAGTTGTGCTCAATTCAAACCATCCGACGCCATCTTCTTCTTCTGTGTAACTTGCAATTAAATTCTCAAGCCCTTCCGTTACCTTGGCCAATTCGGAGACGTGGACTCTGTTTTGGTACAAAATCTCGACAAAATTCCAGAAATTGGTATTCTTCAAGGATCAATAACTGGCTCAGGTAAATGGCCAACATCTTGATTGACCTCCTCCATAAGATTTAGCATTGGCTTGAATGTAGAACATAAAAGTCTTAAATCCTTATTCCTGACAGATTTTTTTCTAGAAAACAAAAAATTAGGTCGGAGAATGGCCATTCTTATGGGGTTTAACACTGGAAATGACATTTTTCGTGTAAACTAACACGGAGAATGGCATTCTCCGTTTCAAACTTAACGGATAATAGCATTCTCAATCGTTTTAATACTGGGAACGGCATTCTCCGTGTAAGACAACACGGAGAATACCATTCTCCGTTTCAAATGACACGGAGAATGTCATTCTCCGTTTAAAATAAAATGGAGGATGAACATTCTAATGTGTTTAAACACTGGAATGTTATTCTCCGTTTCAAGTTAGACGGAGAATGCCATTCTCCGTTCCAAATTAAATGGCGAATAGAATCCTCAATCATTTTAACACCGAGAATATTATTCTCCGTGTAATTGGAAACGGAGAATGCTATTCTCCGTTTGTAAAAACACGAAGAATAGCATTCTCATGTGTTTTAACGCTGAGAATGTCATTCTCCGTTAAAGTAAATGGAGAATGATATTATTGATTTAATTTAGACGGAGAATAGCATTCCCAGTGTAATTTGACAGGGAGAATGAACATTCAAATACGTTTTATGACGAAGAATGTCATTCTCCGTGTAATATATACAGAATTTGTGAACATAAACTCAAAGTTATACCTTCTGTTTGCACTTTTTCTGGCACTTCTTTTTGTTTATCATCTTTTCCCTTTTTTTCCTGTGCAACTTTCTTAGAATAAGGTTTCGGTTGTTCTCCATCTTTCCCTTTTGAATTTTCTGTAACTGGTGCATCATCTCTAATTGGTGATACTGCCGGTGATGATTCTGCCGCTGATGTCGACATGGTGTGAAGATTGCGAATGGGGAGGAAGATTTGAAGATTTTGGAGGAGAATGACCTAGGTGAGTGAGTATGGAAGAAGAGGAAGAATCGAAACGGTTTTTTTTTTTGTAATAAAAGGGTTCGGAGGTGTTTTGAATTAATTAGAAGGGCAAAAATATTATTCGATGGAAGGGCAAAAAGAATCGAAACTGTTTGGACTCCTTTCTGCTTAATTATATTAATTAGAAGGGCAAAAATGATTCTGCTTAATCAAAAAGAATCGAAGCCGTTTGGCAAAAATGTCATTACAACTCAACAAAACAAATGAACATAATACATTAGATATAAAAGAAGAAGAAAAAAATTATTGTCTTCCATATTCAATCATTTTAGATTGGACTCCTTTCTGCTTAAATATTATATAAGCAACTTTGATAGTACTTCATTGTGCTCTGAAATGGTATCATTTCAGATAGTACTTCCATACCCGCATCAAACTGCATATAAGAAACATAACATCAAAAATATTGCTCCAAAAAGTGTAAGTTTTTGACGATATATTTTCAGGCTTACATTGAGAGAACGGTAGTCTAGACTACATCGGTCTTTCATGAATGCAATTACAAAAATCCCACAATCAACAAAATTGCCTTGGCGGGGAACATAAGAACGACATTTTATTGCAAAAGTAGAAAAGCTGAACCTAGCATCTCTCAACTTCAAAATCTCTTCTTCGAGAAAGAGATCCAAATTTGAAAGCTACAATTACCAGAATATAATATGTATTAGTATACCGCGTATCTTGTACCCAATTAATAAAAATTAATGAATATGAGCTTACTATTTCTTTTATGACTGTTTTGTTTTGAATCGGATCATCTTTAGATGCAAGTGAGTCCCAAATTTCAACAGTCCTTGTTTTAACCAGAACTCTTGTAAGAGTATAGTGTTCGTCCAAAAGAATGGGTATGTATATCTGAATCAGGATTAATTAGGTAAAAGAAATTAGTAAATTTTCAGAAAATTAGGATTAATATTTAAACAGAAATACATTAATACCTCGTTACAAGTGCTTAAATATCCCATGTAATCCTTAAAATATTTGTACTTTTTCTATATTTCATGAAGCTTTTGTCGGATGGAGGTAACATTTCTTTCTGCATACACATAAACTAATATATTACGAAGGACAAACAAACGAGAAAATTGTTAATGCATATGCATTGAAGAATAAAATGCTCACTCACCGTTATCCTT
>JANAVB010018199.1:11463676-11476176 GCA_029216955.1 Iris pallida
CTCATTATCAGCAGCAGCAGCATCAGCAGAAGCCATTTCAGTAGAAGCAGTTTTAGCAGCCACCGAAACAGCAGCAGACCATCAGTAGCACGCTTCGTAGCCAGGTGCTTAGTCTGTTAGCAGGTTAAGGCAGGGAGGTAGAGGCCAGGAGGACTGTTGCAGACATTGCCCATTCCAGAGTGGAAGTTGGAGCACATCACGATGGATTTTATTTCTGGATTACCGCGTACACCAAAAGGAAAAGACGATATTTGGGTCATCGTAGACAGGTTGACCAAATCAGCCCAGTTTTTGCCATTTAAAGTGGTTACGTCTACTGAGAAGTTAGCAGAGATATATATGCGGTAGATTGTTAGGATACACGGAGTTCCGGTGAGCATTGTCTCGGATCGGGATAGTCGCTTTACTTCCCATTTCTGGCGGAGTCTGCAGACTAATTTGGGCACTCACCTCAAGTTCAGTACTGCATACCACCCTCAAATGGACGGACAGTCAGAGAGGACTATTCAGACACTCGAAGATATGCTGCGGACTTGTGTTCTGGATTTTAGAGGATCTTGGGAGGATCACCTGCACTTGGTAGAGTTTGTATACAACAACAGTTTTCAGGCCAGCATTGGGATGTCACCATTCGAGGCACTATATGTGTAATGCCTGTGGTTCGTATTACGTATTCCTGGAATATGTATACGTATTTATTCTTGTATTGCATGATTTCCTTGTTTAATTCCTTCTTGGCTTGGCTTGGTTATTTCTTTGGGTTGGTTCGACCTGGCTTGGTTTTGCTTGCGTTCATGATGAACCCTTGGATGAACCCCCTACCTACCACCACCATTTGTATTTATTAGCCCTCTTTATTCTCTCTCTTCATTTATCATCTTCTTCTCCACCATTACTTCCTTACCTACCAGAGAGAGAGGAGAGAGAGGTCTAGGCAAGTGCAACTTGCTTCATGGAGGAACTCCAATTTTATTACTTCATTCTCTTCCTTACTACATTCTAAAGCACTTTAGTACTTGGCATTTCTCATTTCCATGGCTAGATTCTTGTAGATCTAAGTTTATTTTATTTTTGGATTTCTTAGGTTTTGATCTACTTAATCTTGTTATTTCTATGTTTTGATGGTTCTATGTTGTAGAGAATTTTGTTCTACCCCATTTTGACCTATGGAAGTTCGGATTTGGGCTCCGGATGAAGGTTTTATGAAGCTTGGAAGGCATGGGCTCATAGTGTTCTTCTCCTCGAAAATTTGGAGAAGAAGAACAGTTCCCTGGCGCGTGGCTTTACTTGACCGCATGAGTATTCATGCGGCAAGTCGCCCCCAGCCGCATGAAACCCTTGTACTTCTAAGCCGCATGAAACTTAGTCCCAGCCGCATGAGGCTGAGTCCCATTCTTAGCCGCATAGGCTCATTTCTCCTTAGCCGCATGAGTCTATATGGACTTAGCCGCATTAGTGGGAGCAACTATTTAGACCGCATATGCAACTGTCACCCCCCCCCAGCCAAGCAATCGCATTGACCTAGCCGCATACGCCCTTGCTTATGTAGCCGCATGTGTGCCCGCTATATCGAGCCGCATGGATTTCCCTCCCTCAGCCGCATGAGGCCCAGTCATTTCCTAGCCGTATGGACTTCTTTCCTAATTGAGCCGCATATGCGCCCGTCATTCCCTAGCCGCATGAACTTGCTCGCTCCCAGCCACATGAAGCATACTCTTCCGCTGGCCGCATGAGGCCCAACATCTTGGAGCCGTATGCGCCCTTGCACTTCCAGCCGCATGCGCCCCCTTGTCTTGGCCGCATGGGATCCAGTGACCCTGGCCGCATGCGCTCTCCTAATTGGGCCGCATGAGTCTTACCCTTTCCTGACCGCATATGCTTTAGCCGCATGGCTCTTCTATAGTCCTGAATATTGATATTTTATTAGATATTTTACGTCCATTTTATATCCTTACGCCTTTTATCATGAACTTGATAATCAGGAATTTACTTGATATGTTTGGACACGATAATTGAGCATGACCTGACAGTGACCCGTAGTGGTGCACTCCTGACATGACTAGCCTGACATGACCTGGTAGTGGCCCGTCGTGGCGTACTCCTGACCAGTACACTTGACATAAAAACCTGACATGATATATCTTGATAAGCTGTTACGACGGCTACCTGACATGACATAACCTGTATAAATTACCTGGATACCGTGGGCGATTGTGCTTGTACAATAATCCAGTCCTGTCTTGCATCATGTCTAGGACAGGGACTCCTGAGTACCACGGTCAGGAGTATCCATTGAAATGGACTAAGACTAATAACTAGATTAATACACTAGTCATAAAGAGATCTCCCAGCTACAGGCAATCCCGTTACCTGGGCACGCCTTGGGATCTGTAGCCTGCCGTCGAGTAGGACACATTTCCAGCACACTGTCATGTGTTGCACCCTTCAAGCTACCTAAGGGTACATTTGTTTTCTGGACGATGTACCCATCTGAATTCAACCCTAATATTTCAACCCGGGTAACCTGGATGGTCTGCAGGGCTTGTGGCTGTGGATGATTCTCACTGCATCTGGTTAGTAACTAGATCTGTGATAACCCTAGTTAGTTAAAGTATCAAGCCGTAACTCTTGCTTGGCCGTGAAATGATTGGATGGAGTCTAACCTGTCTAGTCTTGTCCTGATTCTGTCCCAGATTACTACATGACCTGAATACCTGTAGTTATTTTATCGATAAATGGTGAGAATTCCAAGTTCTGTTCAGACGAAGGGTTAAAACCCCGGTCCTTGTTTGGTTTACGGGTTGTAACCTGGTTATCTGAATAGTTCCATGGTTATCTCGTCGTATATCATCCTGATGTATTTTTTTTATTTCCAGTTCTTACTTTATTTATACTCTTGTGCTGATTGCTGGTTTTAGTTCCTAAGTGAAGCTTCCTTTGTGGCACTTGCTCTTTTTGGGATCTGATCCAGCTGGTTTTGTATGGCCAGATTTCGGAGCAGCTCTAGAGGATCTACCGACCTTCCAGCCAGATGGTGGCCACTAGACGGAACCCTGGCAACGAGTGGGTTATTTTTGGCTCTCCTACTCTATTGTAAAAATATTCTTTTGAGGCGTTTAGCCGACGAGCACCTGTTTAGCTCGATTGTACTTTACTTGCTGTCTGCCTACGGGCTGTAATATGATTGACAGATCCTAGGGTTGATCATGTATGACTAAACTCTTGTTAGTCCTAACATTTTGTAACGACTAGCTTCATGATCAGCTGAATATGTAATGTTTGGGACGCCTTACTATTGTATATTTAATGATCATACATCTTGTAACTTTTACTTATTTGCTTATGATTGAGACAATAGGCTTGTTCATGACCTTAAGAGACTGTTGGCTTGTAGATAAACCCTCATGTATCCTAGACAGCCGTGACCGTATTGCGAGGTGGGTTGCACTTCAATATACGTAGCTGGCTATGTCTGCCCCCGCTCTCCAGTATTCTGGTTCTGGGGCGTGACATGGTTTAAGTGGTGGCCCATGCAGGTCTTGTAAATCAAGATATTTGAGGGTTTACCGAATAGATCTCTCAATCAGTATTCGTCCTTGATCTCTGCTCGTATCTTCTGAATCCCTGGATTCTTGTCCTGATCATGTGCTTGTATCATTGATCTGTCCTGGTCCTTCCTTATTGTTCCCTATGTCGTCTTCTTTAGCGGTATTGTTCGTGGTCCTACCGACCAGCAAGGCGGAGCACCTCCCGCGGGCCAGCAGCAACCTGGAGATCAAGTCCAGCACTCCGGAGTAGCCTCCAGAGTCGAGCCTATTGGAGAAGAGCCCCCAGTTCAGCCAGTTCAGCCTGCCGAACCTGATGATGGCACATTAGTAGGACTCGTCAGGACCTTAATAGCTTCTCAAGATCGTCGTAGAGATGCCTTGCAACAAGCAGTGGCGGATGCTTTGACCAGATGCGGTCATCCAGAGAATAGCGCGGCCAACAGCTTCAAGCGCTTGAACCCTCCGTTCTTTGACGGTAGTGAAGATGCTATCGCAGCAGATGCTTGGCTTCAGGATACAGAAGTGATTCTTGAGGCAGCCAGGACTCCAGAGAACGAGAAGGTGGCCGTGGTGCGCCTGTAGTTGCTAGATCTTGCCCGCAGCTGGTGGGCGGTGCAGGCCGTTGGGTTAGTGGCACCCATTGCTTGGGTAGTATTCAGAGAGAGATTCCAGACCAAGTATTTCGATGCTGTAGCTCGATATGATCTGCAGACGAGGTTTACTAATCTGAAGCAAGGAGGCAGGACGGTCGACGGATATGCGGCCGAGTTTTCCAGACTCAGTCGGTTTGCTTCCACCTTGGTGGCAACCGAGTATGATAGAGCCCAGCGATTCCAGCAGGGACTTCACCTGAAGATTTTGTTGGCAGTTGAGCAGTTTGAGCATCAGACTTTTGATGCAGTCTTGAGAGCAGCTAGGAGGCATGAGTATACCTCCCAGAGGATTGTGGATAGGGCCGGAGGTCGGAAACGATCTCACGGCCAGATGAATCAGTCTTCAGCACCAGCCCCGGCAGCCAGGGCCTTGACTATTGGAGCTCCGAGGCGAGCGGCCTCAGTTACGTCGGTTCAGCATTCCACTCCGACGTACCCTCAGCAGCAGCAGCAGAAACAGAAACAGACTTCCGTAGTGGGATGTTCTCATTGTGGGAAGCCAGGCCATGTAGTGGCAGAATGTCACAGGGCTCAGGGATTGTGTCTGGCTTATGGAGCACCAGACCATAGGGTTGGATCCTGCCCGAATAGGGGTGGTGCATCATCGTCCAACCTTTCTAGCTCTTCGGTGAGAGGACCAGCACCGGTCCAGCAGCAGCAGCAGTACCCATTGTCGAGGCCCTTGCCGCCTCAGTCCCAGATGTTCCAGCAGCAGAACCCCCAGCAGCATACTCAGGCCCAAGCCCAGAGTCAGAATAGGCAGCGAGGATTTCAGCAGAGGGGACCAGCACCCCGAGGGCACGGTCAGGCTATGGTGATGACCGCAGATGAAGGATTGGCACCAGGAGAGGTAGTGGCAGGTACTATTCTCGTCAACTCATTTCCAGCTTCAGCTTTATTTGATTCTGGTGCATCGTATTCATTTATGTCTGCACGATTCGCGACACGGGTAGGATTGGAGCCCGAGTCATTATCAGTAAGGCTCAATATACTTACTGGTAACGGACTTGTGGGAGTAGATAGAGTGTTTTCCTCATGTCGGATCGTAGTCAGCGGTAGAGAATTCCTCGCTAGATTGATAGAGTTCCCGATGGTCGATTATGATGTGGTCCTAGGGATGGATTGGTTGAGGAACCAGTATGCTAGGATAGATTGCCACATTGGCAGGGTTATTTTTAGCATTCCAGGTGAGCCGGAGTTTTCTTTCTCCCGAGGCAAAGTTGAGCCTTCTTCCCCAGTGTTGCGGATGGCAGTAGCAGCAGTTCAGTTGCCCAGGATAGTCGAGAGGTTTCCAGATGTTTTCCCAGAAGAACTTCCAGGTATGCCTCCGGAGCGGGAGATCGAGTTCACTATATACTTGATTCCCGGGACAGCCCCAGTGTCAGAGAGAGTCTACAGGATGGCGCCGTCAGAATTGGAGATCTTGTACAAGATGATTGAAGAACTTCGAGCCAAGGAATTCATTCGTGCTAGTGGATCGCCTTGGGGAGCCCCGATGCTTCTTATGAAAAAGAAGGATGGTACGTCCAGGTTATGTGTTGATTATCGTACCTTGAATTCAGTGACAATCAAGAACAGATATCCTCTCCCGAGGATAGATGACTTGTTTGATTAACTCAAGGGGGCTTCAGTATTCTCGAAGATTGATTTGCGCTCAGGTTATCATCAGATCAGGATCAGAGAGCAGGACATCCCGAAGACAGCTTTTAGATCGAGATATAGGCATTGGGAGTTCCTTGTTATGCCTTTTGGAGCAACCAATGCACCGGCAGTATTCATGGACCTCATGAATCGCATCTTCATGCCTTACTTAGATCAGTTTGTGATTGTGTTCTTGGATGACATCCTGGTCTACAGCAAGAGTGAGGCGAAGCATGAGCAGCATCTCCGTATAGTTCTTCAGATCCTCAGAGAGCACAAGTTATATGCCAAGTTCAGTAAATGCGAGTTCTGGCTCGATCGCATTTCGTACTTGGGTCATATCATCACCAGAGGAGGAGTAGAAGTGGATCCCCAGAAGATTATGGCTATTGAGTCATGGCAAGTACCCAACACAGTTGCAGAGGTTCGTAGTTTTCTTGGATTGGCCGGCTACTACCGGCAGTTTGTTTCGGATTTTGCTCGAATTTCAGCGCCATTGACGCAGTTTACCCGCAAGAATGCGCAGTTTGCTTGGACAGCAGAGTGTCAGAGTTTTTTTGAGCAGTTGAAGCGAGGCCTGATAACAGCTCCTATTCTTACGCTTCTAGATGGGACCGGAGGATTCTCAGTATACTGTGATGCTTCAGGCAGAGGTTTAGGATGTGTTCTGATGCAGCATGGGAAGGTAATAGCTTATGCGTCACGACAACTTCGTGATCATGAGAGGAATTACCCAACCCATGACTTGGAGCTGGCAGCTGTAGTGTTTGTACTTAAGTTGTGGAGGCACTACTTGTACGGAGACAGGGTGAAGATTTTCACCGACCACAAGAGCCTGAAGTATGTTTTCACCCAGAAGGATCTTAACATGCGTCAGAGAAGGTGGCTGGAGCTTCTTGTGGATTATGATGTCAACCTAGAGTATCATCCTGGGAAGGCCAATATTGTTGCGGATGCATTGAGCAGGAGAGCGGGAGTTTATTTTCTAACAGCGCAACCAGAGCTGTTAGCAGATCTTTAGAAGATGGGTATTGAAGTTGTTCTCCCTTCCAGTGTGGCCTTGATGGCCAGTATGCAAGTTCAGTCCACTATAGTCGAGAGGATCCGGATGGCACAGTCGACAGATTCCAAGCTTCAGCGACTCAGAGCAGAGTGTGAGGCAGGACGAAGGCTAGAGTTATACATTCATGAGGATGGTATACTTCGACATGGTAATCGTCTTTGTGTACCCAGTGGAGATATCAGACAGGATATCATGTCGGAAGCGCACAGTTCTCAGTATTTCATCCATCCTGGCAGTACGAAGATGTACCGTGATATCCGTCAGCACTTCTGGTGGAATGGCATAAAGCGGGAGATAGCTCGGTTTGTCTCTCGATGTTTGGTTTGTCAACAAGTCAAAGCTGAACATCAGAGACCGGCTGGACTTCTTCAGCCTTTGCTGATTCCAGAATGGAAGTGGGAGCATGTGACCATGGATTTCGTGACTGGATTACCTAGATCCCCAGCTGGTAGAGATGTTATCTGGGTTATTGTTGATCGGCTCACGAAGGTGGCTCATTTTCTTCCGTTCAGAGTTGGTCAGTCGACCGCTCAGTTAGCAGAGATGTATCTCAGGCAGATTGTCAGGTTGCACGGAGTGCCAGTCAGTATCACCTCGGACCGAGATTCCAGATTTATGTCGCACTTTTGGCGTAGCTTGTAAGAGAGTTTGGAGACTCGTCTCCAGTTCAGTTCAACATATCACCCACAAACAGATGGCCAGTCGGAGCGCACGATCCAGACTCTTGAAGACATGTTGCGGTCTTGCACACTTGACTTCGGTGGTTCATGGGAAGATCACTTGCACCTGGTAGAATTCTCGTACAACAATAGTTTCGAGGCCAGCATCCAGATGGCACCGTTCGAGGCACTGTATGGTAGGAAGTACAGATCCCCGCTAGCCTGGGATGATGTTGGAGAGAGACAGATGCTCGATCCAGAAATGATTGCCCAGACAGTTGAAGTGGTCAGGAGGGTCAGAGATCACCTTCGAGTTGCCCAAGATCGCCTGTGCCATTGGGCCGATTCTCATCGGCGACCTCTCGAGTTTTCGGTCGGCGATCATGTATTCCTGAGGATTTCACCTAACTATGGCGTCATTCGTTTCGTCGTACGGGGAAAGCTTAGTCCTAGGTATATAGGACCGTTCGATATTCTGGAGCGAGTAGGAGATGTATCATATCGTCTCGCTCTTCCGTCGTCGCTAAGCGAGGTACATGACGTGTTCCATGTATCCCAATTACGACGGTATATCCCAGACCCGAGCCATGTCCTGGATCATTCGAAATTGGTTGTTGGTACCAACCTTTCGTATGAGGAGAGGCCCGTGTCTATATTGGACCGGAGAGAGAAGATCCTCAAGAACAAGACTATCAAGTAAGTCCGAGTTGCTTGGGGTCATCACTCTTTGGGGGAGTCAACGTGGGAGCGTGAGGATGATATCCGATCCCGATATCCCGACTTGTTTGACTCGTGAGGTATAATATCTTTCTTATGCCTCATACCATCGATTCCTTGCTTGAATGAGTGATTGTCTGCCTAGTTATAGCTTGCATGTGATTAATATAGCTTGTCATTGCTCCTCTAGCCTCTTGATTAAATTTCGAGGACAGAATTCTTTTAAGGTGGGTAGAGTTGTAATGCCTGTGGTTCGTATTACGTATTCCTGGAATACGTGTACGTATTTATTCTTGTATTGCATGATTTCCTTGTTTAATTCCTTCTTGGCTTGGCTTGGTTATTTCCTTGGGTTGGTTCGGCCTGGCTTGGTTTTGCTTGCGTTCATGATAAACCCTTGGATGAACCCCCTACCTACCACCACCATTTGTATTTATTAGCCCTCTTTATTCTCTCTCTTCATTTATCATCTTCTTCTCCACCATTACTTCCTTACCTACCAGAGAGAGAGGAGAGAGAGGTCTAGGCAAGTACAACTTGCTTCATGGAGGAACTCCAATTTATTACTTCATTCTCTTCCTTACTACATTCTAAAGCACTTTAGTACTTGGCATTTCTCATTTCTATGGCTAGATTCTTGTAGATCTAAGTTTATTTTATTTTTGGATTTCTTGGGTTTTGATCTACTTAATCTTGTTATTTCTGTATTCTGATGGTTCTATGTTGTAGAGAATTTCGTTCTACCCCATTTTGACCTATGGAAGTTCGGATTTGGGCTCCGGATGAAGGTTTTAGAAGCTTGGAAGGCATGGGCTCATAGTGTTCTTCTCCTCGGAAATTTGGAGAAGAAGAACAGTTCCCTGGCGCGTGGCTTTACTTGACCGCATGAGTATTCATGCGGCAAGTCACCCCCAGCCGCATGAAACCCTTGTACTTCTAAGCCGCATGAAACTTAGTCCCAGCCGCATGAGGCTGAGTCCCATTCTTAGCCGCATAGGCTCATTTCTCCTTAGCCGTATGAGTCTATATGGACTTAGCCGTATTAGTGGGAGCAACTATTTAGACCGCATATGCAACAGTCACCCCCCCCCAGCCGCATAAGCAATCGCATTGACCTAGCCGCATACGCCCTTGCTTATGTAGCCGCATGTGTGCCCGCTATATCGAGCCGCATGGATTTTCCTCCCTCAGCCGCATGAGGCCCAGTTATTTCCTGGCCGTATGGACTTCTCTCCTAATTGAGCCGCATATGCGCCCGTCATTCCCTAGCCGCATGAACTTGCTCGCTTCCAGCCACATGAAGCCTACTCTTCCGCTGGCCGTATGAGGCCCAACATCTTGGAGCCGCATGCGCCCTCGTCCCCTGGCCGCATGGCCCTCCCTTTCCTGGCCGCATGGGGATTGGCTTCCAGCCGCATGCTCCCTTGCACTTCCAGCCGCATGCGCCCCCTTGTCTTGGCCGCATGGGATCCAGTGACCCTGGCCGCATGCGCTCTCCTAATTGGGCCGCATGAGTCTTACCCTTTCCTGACCGCATATGCTTTAGCCGCATGGCTCTTCTATAGTCCTGAATATTGATATTTTATTAGATATTTTACGTCCATTTTATATCCTTACGCCTTTTGTCATGAACTTGATAATCACAAATTTACTTGATATGTTTGGACACGATAATTGAGCATGACCTGACAGTGACCCGTAGTGGTGCACTCCTAACATGACTAGCCTGACATGACCTGGTAGTGGCCCATCGTGGCACACTCCTGACCAGTACACTTGACATAAAAACCTGACATGATATATCTTGATAAGCTGTTGCGACGGCTACCTGACATGACATGACCTGTATAAATTACCTGGACACCGTGGGCGATTGTGCTTGTACAATAATCCAGTCCTGTCTTGCATCATGTCTAGGACAGGGACTCCTGAGTACCACGGTCAGGAGTACCTATTGAAATGGACTAAGGCTAATAACTAGATTAATACACTAGTCATAAAGAGATCTCCCAGCTACATGCAATCCCGTTACCTGGGCACGCCTTGGGATCTGTAGCCTGCCGTCGAGTAGGGCACATTTCCAGCACACTGTCATGTGTTGCACCCTTCAAGCTACCTAAGGGTACATTTGTTTCCTGGACGATGTACCCACCTGAATTCAACCCTAATATTTCAACCCGGGTAACCTGGATGGTCTGCAGGGCTTGTGGCTGTGGATGATTCTCACTGCATCTGGTTAGTAACTAGATCTGTGATAACCCTAGTTAATTAAAGTATCAAGCCGTAACTCTTGCTTGGCCGTGAAATGATTGGATGGAGTCTAACCTGTCTAGTCTTGTCCTGATTCTGTCCTAGATTACTACATGACCTGAATACCTGTAGTTATTTTATCGATAAATTGTGAGAATTCCAAGTTCTGTTCAGACGAAGGGTTACAACCCCGGTCCTTGTTTGGTTTACGGGTTGTAACCTGGTTATCTGAATAGTTCCATGGTTATCTCGTCGTATATCATCCTGATGTATTTTTTTTATTTCCAGTTCTTACTTTATTTATACTCTTGTGCTGATTGATGGTTTTAGTTCCTAAGTGAAGCTTCCTTTGTGGCACTTGCTCTTTCTGGGATCTGACCCAGCTGGTTTTGTATGGCCAGATTTCGGAGTAGCTCCAGAGGATCTACCGACCTTTCAGCCAGATGGTGGCCACTAGACGGAACCCTGGCAACGAGTGGGTTATTTTTGGCTCTCCCACTCTATTGTAAAAATATTCTTTTGAGGCGTTTAGCCGACGAGCACCTGTTTAGCTCGATTTCACTTTACTTACTGTCTGCCTACGGGCTGTAACATGATTGACAGATCCTAGGGTTGATCATGTATGACTAAACTCTTGCTAGTCCTAACATTTTGTAACGACTAGCTTCATGATCAGCTGAATATGTAATATTTGGGACGCCTTACTATTGTATATTTAATGATCATACATCTTGTAATTTTTACTTATTTGCTTATGATTGAGACAATAGGCTTGTTCATGACCTTAAGAGACTGTTGGCTTGTAGATAAACCCTCATGTATCCTAGACAGCCGTGACCGTATTGCGAGGCGGGTTGCACTTCAATATACGTAGCTGGCTATGTCTACCCTCGCTCTCCAGTATTCTGGTTATGGGGCATGACAATATGGGCGTAGATGTCGTACACCCTTGTCTTGGGATGACGTTGAAGAGCGAGCTTTATTGGGACCTGAGATGGTTGTTGACGCAGCCGAGAAGGTGAAGCTCATTAGAGATCAACTTCGCATGGCGCAGGACAGACAGCGACATTGGGCCGAAAGCTACCAGAGACCATTGCAGCTTGAGGTTGGAGATCTGGTGTTCTTGAGGATATCTCCGACGCGTGGTACTATTCGCTTTGGTGGATGTGGAAAGCTTAGTCCGCGTTTCATCGGACCTTTCGTTATCAGCGGAAGAGTCCGGTGACGTGTCATACAGACTGGACTTGCCCCTACATTAGAAGGAGTCCACAATATATTCCATGTGTCGCAGTTGAGACGGTATGTGGCAGATCCCAGCCATGCACTGGATCATTTCGAGATCGAGGTGGGCCCTACTCTCAGTTATCCAGAGCAGTCTGTGGAGATTCTGGATCGGCGGAAGAAGGTGCTATGGAACTAGATGATATCCTTAGTTCGCGTAGTATGGAGGCATCACTCTTCAGGTGACTCTACCTGGGAGAGGGAGGATGAGATGCGCGAGCAATACCCTTATCTTTTTTAGTCTTGAGGTATGATTTTTCTATCCTTCTCATGCATTCAGTTTTGTCTTTAATTTTGAGGACGAAATTATTTTAAAGATGGTAGATTGGTCACACCCACATTTTTAATTTAGGGGTATTTTAGTCATTATGTATTTATTTGAATTTTCTTATTAATTTATTAATTAATGTGATGCTTTGTAGCTTGATTGGTGTTTTGAGTCGCATAATGTGGTTTGACCTTAGTCACCCTCCATTAAGAGCCTAATATGATAATTAGAATTATTTGTTGACCTATAGAATTAATTTCAGAATTTATTTTATTTTTGGCAATGAATTAAATGATTTAACTTATTTTTTACATAGGCCTTTTTAACCCTTTTTAACATGGGCCTTTTAGCAACTCATGGAGTGCTTGGCCCATGTGCAAACCCTAACCCTAACACCCCCTAGCTTGGCCGGCCACAAGC